>VZTJ01003069.1:44945-109338 GCA_013397795.1 Orthonyx spaldingii
CCCAGCCGGCGGCACGGGCGCGGGGCCGCGGGACGGCACGGCTCTGGCAGCGCCCGGCGGGGTGGGACCGCGCCGGCCTCCCCCGGAGCCCCCGCCGCCGCGGCCTGGAACGTGTGCGGCCGGTGGCCGGTGTGTGGCTGCGGGCGGGGGAGCGGGGGTGGGCTCGCCTCTCGTATTTTCAGCCACTTTTTCAGCTGGAACACAGCCAGGGACGAACTGACGCTGTAGGAGTACTCGTAGTCTTTTGAGGGTTAATAGTATACTACATAGGTTTATTTTGTTTTGGTTTTTTTCGTCTGGGGGGAATAGTTGGTCTGTATAAGCTCTCACCCCAGCCTACTTAAAATGCGTTGTAAGGCTTTAGATGTGTTTACACCTGGCACTTTTAAATAAAATTCGAAGTCTGTTTATTTCTTTAGTTACATATAGAATTTATTTCCGGTCTTAGTTATTTCTAATGTACCTCATGCCAATGTATTTGCTCTACTGCTCAGCCTTGCAGTTTTAAGAGTCAAAATTGTCATGTAGAAATCCTAACTAAATTTGGTGTTTCTTAGGGTTTGTTTTTTTTTTAATATGTGGGTTTGAGGCTATATTTAGTGTTTTTGAAAGTTTAACACGATGTGGGATCCTACTTACAAACTTTCCAGTAGAGAACAGAGTGGCACGTGCTTGGGAATATATCGACAGATGATGGTCCCAGTCTCATGCAGTTTGGACTAGAAAAACTGGGTGGATGTGAAGGTAGATCCTAAGAAACACAAATGTCCCTTCAGCATTTACTGTGAAAGAAGCTTTCCTTTTGCTTGAACAGCTAGCAACACAGCCTCCAGGGCCAGTGCTAGAGGCTGTTCAATTCTTAATGGTGTGTGGGGCATGGTTACTTAAATCCTGATTTCTTCTCTAATTGAAAAACCTGGTCAAATAACTTACTATTTTTTCCTCACTTAAGAACTTATGAACTTCATTGGTGACATTTTCTTGGACCATCTAGATTTTTTGGGGAGAGAATTAAGAACTACTTTGCCTCAGATTTCTGGGCTGCAGTCTGTAATTCTGGGCCCTAACTCGTGACCTTCCCTCCTGGAAGAAATTGGATGTGTCTTTGCAGTGGATGACTTCTACAAATGCATTCTGGTTGGATATATGAATTTATCATGGGTTCTGTATTTTCATCTGAAAAAATACGTCTTACAAGGGTTAGGAAGCTGATTTTATCCAATATAGCATTGCCTGCAATAGGTTGTGTTGTGTTGGGGTGGAAGTAAGAGTGTAGCTGCAGAAATGCTTTGCCTGGTGATGAGGCTGGTTTAAGAAGTTACCTCCATGTGTGTGGCTCTGGTGTGTTCCCTGTGGAGTCTGGTGCCTCCTTAGCTCTCAAGTACAGCTGCTGTAACCTGGGCTGCTAAAATAATTATCCACAAACCCACAGCAGCACCAAAGGTCTGAGAGCACCAGGGAAAGTGTGGCAGCCTAAGGGAGCCTCAGCATGGATTGGGCCTCGTTCTGTTTCCTGCACACCGTGTGATCAAGAACTTCTGCCAAGAAGTAGCCAAAACACCTCTACACTGATCCTGTCACTTGTCAGAATTTAACTTTATCCTTTCCTTTAAATATTGCTTTTTTTTTTTTTCCATTATGGTGGGGGATACCAGGAGTGAGAAATGTTGACACAATCCCAAACACATCAGATTTTCGTCTATATGCAATGCTCCATTTTTTTACATCTCAAAAAGATTGGTGATGGGAAACCTGAGTCTGCACTACAAATTTAAGGATAGTGCAGAGATCAAATCAGTCTTTGTTGATTTGGTGTTAACTAATTTCTAAACGTGATTCACATGCACGGTTGAAAGGACATCTGTTATATAAAACTGACTATCTGTGTTTCTTTCATAATTTGAAATACGATCTTGGACAAACCCCACAACACAACTATACCCACGTATTCTGTCCTTCCCCTTTCTGCTGACTGTTTGTTTCGTTTCCTTCAGGTGATATTGCTGGTAAATGCTTTCTTGCAGGGTGTGGAAGAGGTGAAGGAAGTGGCCAAAGTAGTGAAAGCTGTAGTAATTGTAGTCATTTCAAGTTCCTAAAGGCTAAAAAAAGGAACTACTCGTACATGGGTGCATCATCAGATGGATTGTGTTTTAAATGCACATTTTCGTGTGTGGAAAAATAACTAGATTGATTTTCATTAGTAGGTGCAGATTTCTGTCAGTTTTTAGTAATGCTAATCAGCATTAGGGCATGTAGTGAAAACAGAGAGAAACTGAAAGTTGTAGGGCAGATTTTTTTTTTAGGGAAAAGTAGTTTTTAATTAAAATTAGATTTTTTTTTTGCATGTGTGTGTGGATGCAGTCATACATCAGATGCATGTGGACTGATTTTCTAACAGTGTGTGTACAGACGGAGCTGTCTGTGTGTTACAGAGGAAGAAGTTGTCCTGATGTATAGGGGTGTATCGGTTTGTGCATTGCTGTGTACCAGACTCAATTAATAGCAGCACAAAAACTTTGTAGATGGATGTTGGATGTATGTGACAGAGAACAGTGAAGGGTTTTTTGAGAAGGCTTGATAAGATCTTGTTCCCCCTTCTCCTAATCTTTGCAGCTGTCTAGACCTTTGCTTCTTTCCTTCTTTTCTTTTTTTTTTGTTTAACGGATCTCGCTGCATTTTCCCTGTTACAACTTTCAGGGCAAAAAATAAAATCATTTCAGTGTGCAGGCCTTGTGTGTGAACAGAGTTAATTTGTTAGAGCACTAAGGGCTCATTATGTACTGAAACAAGCTGTACTGCCCTTTGGGAGGAGATGCAGAAGTGTGAGTGCAGGGTGCACCATGACATTCTTAGGTGAAAGTGTGAAAAGGAAGATAAGATTTTAATTAACAGGACCTCTCTATCTCTCCTATCATAAATGTAGGTTAGCAGGGGAGGATGTGAACAAGCGTAAAACAGGATCTTTCACATCTGAGCAAATTTCCAAAAGTGTCCTATCGGGTTTTAGTACTGAAATAATGAAAATGGTGTGTGTCCTTCCACAATGTAAGTCAGTGTTATGAGTTACTAATTTCTGCTAGCACGGTGCTTGCCAAACTAAGCCTGGTCCTCATGGGTCTACACTTGGTCTACAAGACAGTAAAATATGGTCTCTTTCTGTAGCTTGTGGCCTGAACAGGAGAGTGTATTGGCTGGGACTTTGTAACTGACAAGAACCCTGTCTTTAATTACGGACAGGCTGGGAGATGTTGGCAGGGAGCAAAGAAACCCATTAGACCAAATGGCCCAGGAAAGTGCTGTTCAGAGCAGCGCTTCCCACGTGGCTGTGAAGGGCAGAGGCATGTCTTTTACAAAAAGCAAGCACTCTCTGTGGAAATTGTCTGATCCTAATGCTGGATCCATGCAGTGAATGACAAACAGGTGATAGTAGCAGGTGCTGTGTAGAAGGAAAGTTGAAACAGAGACTGTTTCTTCTGTGGTTGCACGTACAACAAGGTACCTGTGAAATGTTTGTTAGAGAGAGGCTGAAACCTGAGTTTGCACAGGTGAGAGACCTGAAAGTTGGCAGCATAAAGGTGTTGGAGGACACTGCTGTGATTGCCTAAGAATGGGTGTAGAGTCATGTAGGATGAAAGTGGATAAGACTTATCTGTCTCTTCAGGGGTAGTTGAGAGAGGAGAGGGCAAAGACTGAGATAGGGAGGGAGAGAGAAAAGTAGTCAGTGACGTTGAAGGCAGCTTAAAGAATGAGATACAGGATCAGTTGTGAGGTGCCGTTGTGAAAACATCAATGGAAACCTTGGGAAGGGATTCAATGGACTGCATATGGGAGATGCTGAACAGGCATGGGTTCAGTTCTGGACTCGCAGCCATAATTCTTGATCTGCTTTCACATCTGTGTTGAATCTGCTGATACGGTTGGGAAGGTGTGAGATCAAAGAGGTTTTTTGTTTTTTGGTAAAATGGAGGAGCTGAAATTTGTAATGTAAAAACCTTTGTTTTTAATGTGAAGACAGAGGAGAATGAGATGTGAGAAAGATGAAAGAAGATGAAAGTGTGTCCGTGGGAAGTAGAAGAAACTTGGAGTGCAGATAGTTTTCCATGCAAGAACAGCCATACTAAATCAGACTGAGGATTTAGCTGATAACATCCTGTACCCCAAAAAGTCTGTTGGAATATACCTATGGAAAAAGAAGAGGATATGTATGTGTGATACCTTTCCCTGACAATCCTTTCAATGCCCGTTGTGGAACAGAATGAAATTGGTGAGCTACTAAGAAGGGAGTGACACAGAATCAAGATGTGATTTGAAATGCTGCTGTGATAGCAGGTAGATGTCCAGTAGTGGAGATTGCAGATTTGCAGTAGGAATATAGTTAATTAGTTATTTAATGAGTAGAAAACACAGTCACTTGTATTCTACACGGGAGTAGAAGCAAAAGTAGGCTTTGGGGTGGGCTCAGCCAGGCTCTGGCTTGGCAGGGTGGACCAAGGGATGAGGAGATCATGGCAAAAGGAGGCTCTGCATGCCAGTGGCAGAACAGTCAGAAACTTGGTGGGAAGCTGTTAATTTGAGTGGATACAGTGACTTTTAAGTTTTAAATATTTTACTGATAAAGAATTTAAGTAAAGAAGAATTTATCTGTGTTACAGCAAATAAACTTTGCAAGTAGAGCAAATAAGCAAATAAAATCAACTGACTAGAGCTCACACAGTAGAGTGTCTCAGAGTAAATCTTTCACGTAGGTCCTGTACTTGGAAATAAAATTAAATAGAATAATTAAGTGATTTGTCTCAAAATAATGTCCATATGGCAGGGTTGTTCTGAAAAAGCTACACATAGCGAACAGTATACACCAGATTGTAGCAAGTTTCTTGGACAAAAATTCTTAAGGCTCCCATATCACTAAAGAAACAGTATCTTTTTGATTGATCTATTTTTCTTTTTTTCTAGATAAAGATTTTCCTTTTTAAACTAGTCGCTCTCAGCCATGCTGTCTTCAGTCAGACAAACTGGCAAGTCCAATCATACTGATACTTTTGATGGAATGAGATAATAGGCTTGTTTTTGAAAAGTCTGAGTTTCCTTTTGTATGCCAATGGAAAAAAATAAGCAGCCATTTTGGAGAGGGAGGACACACTAGTGGCTGTTTCTGCTTATTTAGGTGGGCGAACTATTTTCTTTTTCCGATGGACAAAGGCAGGTTTAAAATCACCCTGCAGAAACCTGAATGCAATCTCTTCTGTTTAAATGATGTTACTAAAACCGTGTCTGCAGCCAGGTGGTGGTGATGAGTGATCTTCCACCAGAACCAGACACAGATGAAAACTCTCACGTGAGCTCCTGAGGTACTTTGCTTGGTCTCCATCAGTGAGCTTTTCAGGTGGAAGTAAAACAGTGTAGTCTCTCATAAAGTGCCAAATAAGCTTTGGAAGCTACAGTGTAAGGTAATCAGTCACGTTCATCCTTGCAGTTCCCCATTTCAACTTGGTCTAATATGACATTTGTATTTTTACTTTTGCTTATCTGTTGCTGACATTGTACACTGAGACTCCATCAATATGTTTGTTAGGTCTGTGACAATGTCCATGTATGTACCTCAAATTTATTGTTCCGTAGGATAATGCTGAGCGTTAGGTCTGTCGTGTAACCTGCCATCTGCTTGGTGCACTGCAATTTAAGTGGAAATATCACCATGTGAGCAAGAACAGTGCCCTCCTGAAATGCAGGCATGAGCTGAGGTAGCCAGCAGTACAGTTCTGCCCGTTGCCTGGTGGAATGGCTGGAGGGAGGCGGAAAAAGTAATTAATTACTTGTAAGACTTCGGCAAGTACCTGGACACAGAGTGTCTACCTTTGAGTTCTGAGGGGCTGTCTTTCAAAATCGTAACCACGTTCCTGACATGAAAAATGGTATCTTTCAGAAATGGATTTGGAAATTCAGTGTCTCCGCCTGTGCGGGCAGTGAGAGTGCACAGCAGTGCCCTGTGTCACGCTGGTGTCTGGGTTTCTGGGTCAGGGAGCACAGGGGCAGGGGACAGGTACAGGGGTCACAGCCCCAGGCCTTGATGAGCCCACACCACAAGTTCCCAGAGTGGTTGTAGGAGCCTACAGTACAGCTCTGGAATTCCCTTCCGACCTGGACAGTGGTGTGTGTCACTGGGCAGCTGGAAAGGCACAGGTCCATCACGCCCTGGGTTCTGCTTCTCCTGTGAATCTCCTTGTGAGCTCCTTCCTGTTGGAAATCCTCTTTCCAAGCAATAATGGACCATAGCAGTCGGTTGGGTCACACAACATCAGCATCTTTCTAGGATGTATTTTTACTCTGCCTCATGAAGATAACCAGGAGTTTCTGTCCTATCTGTGCTACACATTTATTGTAGTGGGAACAATGTTTTCAGGGGGCATTATTGTCTCTTAAATTGATATATAGGAGAACAACTATGTATTTTTTAATAAAATTGGACTCACCTTTTAGTGGTGATAAAGTGTGAGCAGGTTAGCTCGCAGATAGCTGTTCCAGAAGCCAGAATGAAGTGAGTATGTGCGTTTTCCCGGGGAAACAATGGGTTCGTGTATTTTACCACAATGGAAAATATTACAAAATGTTCAAAGGCTGTCCTGTGGGAAGTGAGGTTGGTTAACTGAGAACACGTGTAGTCCTGCAGTTGATTGGGATGCACAGAGCAGTGTTAAAAATTGTACATTTAATCAGCTTTCTTCAGATGTAGGAATTTCAGCCCTAACAGTTGACAATTGGAGATGATTCAGTTTACACCACATTGCCTTAAAAAAGGCGATGCCCTTTGGGAAGGTAAACGTAAGAAGCCATCAGTACTTAAATTTGCCAGCTGAGAATTTGTCAGCCTGTTCCACTGAAAGGCTAAAGTAATTGCTCAAAGTGAACGGGGAGGTTTTAGGGTAGGGAGAAGATCTGGGGTCTCTGTATCTGTGTGGAAATTTGCACGTGATGTGGGCGCATTTAAAGTTCACACCCTGTGAAGGTACGGTGAGGAACTTTCTTGTTCAGCATAGCTTGGGTGAATGATGATGGCCCAATTGTATAAAGATTTTTATAATCCTAGTTAACTGTCACAAATAAAGACTTTTACTAAGGCTTTGCCTCTAGAGTACCATAGCCTATTTTATAAATAGTCCAAGCAAGTGCCCAACAAAGCAGTAGATGTGATGGCACAGTGAATACTGAATGAGGAAAGGTGTCTTACTGTGTATATCTAAAAATGAACTTGCTTACAGTGCAAAAGGGAATCATACCTGTCAAGCAAATCTAATATCAACTTGCACTGTGAGAACAGGGCAAAAGCACAATTTTCTTATTGTTCCAAATTGATAATATGATGTCTTTTAACATTCTCAGGAGAATGAAATGTGTGTGTCTTTAATTCCAGTTGGTTTTGCAAGTGGCAGCGCTCACGGTATTCCTCTTCCAGTTGTACTGAGGCTGAGCTGTATTGGACAGTAGCAAGCCTTTGGGGCTGCTGAAGGAACAACTGCTTATCAGAAACTTGTGTTTTTCCCTTTTCGCCTTGAGATGTATTTGACTCCCTTTTCCCTGAATTTGTCTACCAGTTCTAATCACAGTGTTCTCTTGAAAAGGAAAAATTACTTTTTCTCACGAACATGTGGTGTTTATCCTTACACGGATTGTAGTTAATTACAGGAATGATCTGTCCTGCTTTTTTGTTAAATAATCAAATGAACTATCCAAAGCTTTAAGTAAAAATAGTAGATCTTTACAGTTTGCTTAGGGAAAGCTTGCTGTAAATCATCTGAATAGTCTGATTCCTAATACAGTTGAGATGAGCAAAATTCTGCTGATTCTCCCTTTGGATGCGTGTTGCTTTATTTGTTTTTATGTCAACCCCCCATCATTGCTTGTAAGAGTGCATTTAAAGTGATCGGTTCAGTTTCTGTTCTGAAGTTTCATGCGCACAAGTTTATTAAAGTCCTGTATTTTTAAAAATTAAACCACTCAGGATGTCCAGGGAGAAGAGTTGATTTCATAATTTTAATCTTTTTCCTTAAAAGTTTGTTCTGGGCTATGTTCGTTTTCTGATATGAGAATGGTTTAAACCTAATGCAGATTTTTTTTTTTACCTTGCCTTTTATCTGCAAACATTTATGCTAAAGGATCACAGCTTTTAATTTACCTTTCTGTTTTTTCATGGTAAAGCTTGTTTCCTTGCTTTGCAGTTTTTATTTTGTAAAAACTTAATTTATGAGTTTTGTGCTGATTATCGATTACATGCTTCTGTCTAATAAGAGGGTTTGTGTTGCTCACTAAGGCCCATAACATATTATGTAAATGTTCATGTGTGGATTAGTGATGACTTTCACAAATGGTAGGCACTGTATCAGCCAGTTGTGGTGCATACCTAGACCTTGTATTTTATTTGTCACCTCTGGGAAGTAATTTTTTCCTTGTATAGACATGCAACTGAAAAGAGACTCGAGAATGCCTTAAGAAAAGGCACTGGCACACTAGAATGCATTTCCTTTGCATGTTGCTGTGATAATTAAATTGTCAATTCCCATCCCAAGGTGAATTTAAGGTCACTTTTTAAGCAGCAGGTTAGACATACAACTTCTTTGACACAGGGAAATACATTTGGGATTGTCATGTAATGTGTTGTATTTATAAGTGAATGTGAATCCCACTTCTGTTATATCCCTACATAAAAAAAAAATATTTTTCTCTTTGTAGAACTGACAGTGCATCAGCTGACCAGGACAATTTAAAATATTCTTCATCCAGAGATCGGGGCAGTTCTGCCTCCTATGGATTACAACCCTCAAATTCAGCTGTGGTGTCTCGGCAAAGACACGATGATATCAGAGTCCACACTGACATACAGAATGAAGAAAAAGGTATACAGATTGCTGTTTCATGTGTGAATTGTGAGGGGATGTTCAGGGAAAGGCAGTAAACTGGAAATGGTGGAGAAATTTTTGTTTTATTTTGCGCTTTTTTTCCTCCCCCCAAAAAAGGCAGCGAACTGATTTGTCTTGTTGCCACAGTATCACTGTTTTGTGAGATTTGTCAGGGATCAAAGAAATGCTGTGGTTGATGTGAATACCGAGAAAAATATGCAGTTGCGTTAGGAGAAGAATGCAAGAGAAGACTTGATGCGTTAACAGAATAAGCACTTCTTTCTTGAAGAATAATATTCTGGATGTGGCTGGTCTTCAGGCTGCAATTTCTTCCTGAATAGTCTTTACTTCTTCTGGTATTGGATTAAACAGGCTACACGGCTGGTCTGTTGCCTGCTGTAGCTTTACTGCACTAAACTGGGATCTTTGTTTAGTAATCAGATCTGTATTTTTATCATTAATGGCTGTTTCTACTTTCGTGTCTGACTTCATATAAATCACGTGATGTATGATTCATACATTTTTACTGGTTTTGTTTTTTTTTATTTTTAGGATGGAAATACTATCTCTAGAAAATAGCTAAACATTCAGAATCATGTCTTTTTTATACTTATGAAAAAGAAATCTCATATTTTTCTTTCTTTAATTGCCAAATACAAGTATCAAATTGGAGGATTTCTTAATTGCAGAGTCACTTTTTAGACTATGTAAATGTTCAGGCAGGCCAGACTCAAAAGAAATCTCACAGCAGTAGTAGTGTGGGAGTTTTTGTTCAGGAACCTGAAAAATATTTGAACTCCCCCTACTTCTCTGCCCTGTGACTGACTGTAAATAATTGCTGTATCTTAGGGGAAGTTACAGCTGGGGGCAAATTAATTTTTTTATAAGTAGAAGGTACTTTTGGTAGGTGGCAGAAGCATGAAGCATATTTATCTTCATAGTTTGAGTACTTTAAGATTTGTTTAACTTCAGTAGAGAAACTGCTTAGGAAGTGAGTGCATTTGTCTGTCTGCTACCGTGGAATGTTGTGCTGTGTTTAACACACACTGCCATGGTAGGTTTTTCTTACACTTCGAAGGGTGCTAGCATTTAAAGAATGTACTGGCAATGTAGTGAAATAGTAAGTTTTGGACAAATTCAGAGAGGTGATTCATGAAGTTGCTGGGAAAGTGCCATTTGAGAACAAAAATGTACCTGGCTCTCCCTCCAGTGTTTGCAGGGCATGTCTCTTCTAGCTCAGCACTTCGTGCTGTTTTGTTCAGGTGTGACTTGAAAAAGAGGTGATTCGGATATTCTGACTATAAAACCAAGCTTCTGGTATCTCTAATTCATTTTTATTACTGGAGAAATTTGTAACCTTACAGATGCAGAATAGTTTCTTTGTTTACTAAGATTTTTCAGTTCTTCTGTTGGAGTCTGCCAGCGTGAAATTTTCATTTGAGATTTTCTGTCCTGGCTTCCATACACTCCCTACCTGCCTCCCCCCAGTTTCTGGTGTTGATTATAACAATTACTTCCGAATTGATAATTTCTGAAAGTTTCTCAGGTTTGAAAACTTCCAAGAATGTGACTCTTATGCTTAGGCTCAAATGCATTAATTGCTGTTAGAAGTTGTTTCCTTCATAGGACAGTGTTAGTTTGTTCTGACAGGATAATGTCAGAGTGGCATGCCTGCTAGTTTATGTTTGAAAACTGAGCTGTAAAAAATAATGTTGTAAATCTGAATATACACAGACTATCTTTACTGTAATTGTAATTAACTAATTACAAGTGAGACTTTGCACAGGGTTTTCTGTAATGGTAGGGTAGCCCCATGTGTATAGAAATGCACAAATGTATACAAGTAATTCACATCTGCTTTTGATCTAAAGCTTTGCCTTCAAGAATCGTTCTTCACATCTGCTAAGGTCCAGGTTCACCTCAAGGTTTGAACTTACTTTTTAATCAATCTTTTACTCTCAGTATGTAGCCTCTTGTGGGGAGCCACCTCTCCTTTTCCCCAGACTTTCTTTTATACATTGGAGTAGGTGGAGTTGTGGAAATACCACTTCTGAATGAAATCTTGCATGTTTTTTGTTGTGCTGGGTTTAATTTTATTAGTTGATTCTTCCCTGTCTTGGACAGGGAAGGCATCTTAGAAATCTGCCTTGGAAGTGAGCTCTGATACATTGAGTGAAGTATTGGGCAGGCTCAGAGGACAATTTCACTTCTCTACAGTATTGAGGGGAAGAACCTGCACTTCAAAGTGGTGTGGCAGACTGGAAAAATTTCTAGACTCAACTTTTGAGTATCTTTATTCTTGTGGATCTAGGAGTAAGATCATTTGAATTACTCAAAATGATGCTTTTATTTTCATTTTATATTGTTACCAAAGATATATCTCAAGTGGGAGAATGTAGGATTGAGTTTAATTAACGATGATGTCAGTATTAGTGTGTGAAAATATTGACCTTTGAATATTTAGGGAGAGTTGTTCAATCTGTGCATAACAGATATTTGTCTTTTCAAAAATGTTCCCTTTTTTTTGCCATTTTATTGAGCCTGTGGTGAATTTATAGCAAAAACAGAATGGAGATTCTGTGTGCATAATAAAGGAGTAAGGGAGTGAATGTATCTAGCCGTGTGTACTAGCAGTCTGACCTTGTATTTTGCAAAGCCTTTAGTGTCAAAGTAATAATAAGAAAACAATAAATGCAACAAAATTGGCATTAAACTTCATGGCTGTAGTGTTTTTTTTCATGTACTTCTAAAAACAGATGAGATTCTAAATTTGTGACCTGGAAACTTACAGGGTATCACAAAACATTGATGCATGTGGAAGTGCAAAAGGAAGCTAAGGGAGGTGGTGGAGGATAGGGCTGCTAATTTGCAAAATGAATTCAATAACTCACAACTCACCACCCTGCTAAATACATGGTCTGGAGCCTGTTTTAATGTCACTTTGGTTTGTCCACAGGTGGCTACAGTGTCAATGGAGGATCTGGGGAAAGTACTTATGGTCGGAAGTCGTTGGGGCAAGAGCTGAGAGTTAACAATGTGACCAGTCCTGATTTTACCAGTGTTCCGCATGGGAATCGTGCTTTAGCCACAAAAGACATGAGGAAATCTCAGGGTAAGGACCTCGCTGATTTTCAGGAAGAGGGTATATCTTTTGGCAACATTTCTTGTGTTCAGAATATGAAAAGAAGTTCACTATGATGAGGCAGTCTCTATGGATTTTATTTTTTGTGATATATGATTAGATGGTGTTGATGAAATCTGTCATCTTGTTTTGCTGTTCCTTATGTTGAGGCTTCCTCCATAGGTTTGGCAGACGTCTCAACTATCTGCCTTAGGCTGTCAATCTTTCAATTGCCTTAAAGTGGCTTTTGAACCCTTCCTTAGGTTAGCCAGCTTTGGCAAAGAGTTCTCTAAAAAGGAGAATTTGCTTTGGATTTGTTGAAAATTGATGCCTGAGTAAAAAGCTGTTGATTAATGAGCCCCCAGTGTGGGAAGAGCAGCTCTGCTGTTACCTGTTCTCCCTGGGCTGCAGGACAAGCAGTGATCACATCCTGCCAGCTGATTGCTCAGTCCCTGTGTGTGTCCTCCTGAACCTGCCACTACTTGTGCTCCCTCTTGCTCAGCTGAGAAGTAGAGGCCAGGGAGGAACTGGAAGCATCCTAAGAATGTGGGCAAGGTCTTGGGAGATGCAGCAGGAACAAATTTGGAATTTCAAGAGGGTGCAGGAATGCTGGGCTTGTGTTTTTGAGGAAGACGGCTTCACTCTTACCACTATTTGAGGTTTGAGTCATAGTTAAAAAAAAAAACCCGAAAAAGTTATTCCAAGCATTTTTGAATGAAAATAGAAACTTTGACTAAGCACTGTCACTTATTGCATCACTTAGTATAAGTAGTAGTCGAGCCACTGGTAAAAACTGCCAGCTTTATGCCAGGCACATTGTAAACAAGAGGACATGCTGTTTCTTCTCAAGGATTAATATTTCAGAGGAGACATGAGAATGTTCAGTGTGCTTTGCAGGTGGAAGAACTGAGGTGTAAGTGGTGACATGACTGTTTCAAAAATGCGATTTTAGGAATGGATTAAACACAGACTTTATAATCACATTCTGGTGTCTTGATATACAAATTATGTAGACCTTTTAGTGTCTTTTTATGTCCATGTAGAGGAAAAAAAACCTCTTTGAATAAAAAAACTTTCTGCCAGTACTAAATAATAGTAAATTCAGACTGTTCTCCCGGGTATGTGAGCACCTGTTTAGTCCTTGAAAGGTTAGGATATATAATTTTGGATGACTGAAGTTGTTGCATATGGCTTGTGTGCCTCTGTATGTTTTCTCTCTTTGAGATGTCAGATTTCAAAAGTTTCTTCTTTTGAACTTGGCTGTCTTTGATTGTTGTAGGTTTCAGCAAGTCATTTTGGTTTTTCATATCTTCTTTAAAATACAATGGGATTATGTTCCAGCAAGACTTTGAGTTTTCGATTCTTTGATGTTTTCTTGTTAGTACATTCATTAAACAATTTTAAAAATAGGCTTCTGTGAGTGAGTTAGCATGTGGTTGAGACCTTGCTGAATTTTTACCAAGTGGATGTCACAGGTATTTGTTAACTAGTCCTTTGATTAGTGTAGCTTCAGTCATGTTCTTGGTTAGTGTTTTTTGGTCCAGGTTTTTGTGTAGTAGTGAACCAGTTCTGCTTAGTTCTGAATGACTGCTACACAGGTACTGGGCTGCCCATGTGCAGAAATGAAATATTTTGGTAGCTAAATTAGATTTTGCATTTAACTTTCTTTTTATGAAAGTTTAAAACCAATCAGGATTTTTTAAAAATTTTTTTCTCAAATTACGATAATGACTTCCTGATTTCACAAATACACATATTGGAGAGTACAGGTACTGTTGATAGCTGCTGTAGGAAAAAAGAAGTAATTGCTTTTTTCAGAGCGACCGTTGTCTTATTCTGACGAGTCTCGACTGTCAAATCTTCTTCGGAGGATTACTCGGGAAGACGACAGAGACCGAAGACTGGCTACTGTAAAGCAACTGAAAGAATTCATTCAGCAACCAGAAAACAAACTGGTCAGTAATTCTTCCTTTTCTGTAGCATTGGGGTATTTCTGGTTTTATAAAACGCTCTTTTTCAAATCGGAGTATTGGGATATGTCTGCAAGGATTATTTTGTATACGCGGAATTTCATTGCACAAGAAAGGAGAGTGTATTCCTGCATTGTTTATCTTGTTTCCATAATTCAGGAAGTGTTTTATTATGATGTATTGCCTTAGACCAAACTGCTGAATGCCTGAACTGTAGGGATTAACATGGCACGTGTGTGGCTTTCTTTGACTGCTGTTAGGAATAGCCTCTGGATCCCTCAGCAAGGAAGCAGAGGGAAAAGGAAGTTAATTATTGTTGCCTTGCTCAAGAACTGTTTCTGTATTTTAAATTAAAAATACACAGGTATTTAGTCTTGTGAATAGTTCATTTTAGAGCTACTCAGCTTTCTGACTAAACATCTCTGTATGTGGATTCCCTTTAATGGGAAGAGAACTAAGTCTTTGCATTCATTACATCTTGGGTATTTTTGTTGGTTTGTTGAAGTCTCCAGTGTCCTCAAGTGTTTTTTAAGGATTTAGGGAATGGGAAGGGGAAGTATCCCACTGTGGGTATACATTTTTAATATTACGTATTTTGAAATGAAATATCAAAGAGTGTTTTGTCTGACATATCTCCCCCACTGTTTTGGAGAGTTTGTGTTCTCCAAGAACTGAAAAAGCAGGAAGTGATGGTTTAATATCCTGCCACTCATTTGCAGACAGTGCTCTGATATTTTAGTTGTGGGATCTGTATCTATCCTTATTTATAAGAAATTGAAATTCTCATTAATTAACCAGTGATAATTATGCTCTTTTTCAAGGGACATGAGACTTGAATATGGGGAGTATTCTAGTCTGTGCACCTAGGTGTGAGTAGCCCCTGTGCAAGCCTCGCTAACGCTTCAGTTTTCCTCTTGTTACTACAACAGTTGAGGAAGTAAATGCTTTCCACAGTTATTCTGTGGTTATTTTTTTTTTTTAATTTCTTCCACTATTTTCCATGAGGTTTTCCCCATTTTTAAATTTTATTTTGTAACTGCATTTTATTTGGGTTTATTGGTATCTCAGAACATACTGAAATTGCTATTCTAATGTCTAACTCAGTGGTGACAAACTTTGTTAGTGGTCAGAATAGTAAAAATCTGTCACTGTGAAACTTTTGGTTAAGCTTCTCTGAGCTCACTAATGAGAACAAGATCAGATGTCAAGTGCTATCAAGGCCAAAACTTTACAGTGGACAGTGTTTAACCTAGCAGTAGTTCCTGCAGTTCTTGACACTACTATGTGTGGTTTACAGAGCTCTTTTCATTCTCAGGGTTGAAATACGAGTTCAAAGTAAGGTAGCAGCAGTCAGTAGTCACTTGTCATCTAATGGTGTCCTGCTTTAGCTTCCGAATTATATAGATGCCTTTTCCTTTTTAGCCTCTTTTGCAGATTTTTAAAGTTCTGTTATGAGTTCTGAGGGGTCAAGCATGTGGATCTGTCTCCCCACTCTCAAAAGCATGATGTTGCTCAAAGCTTACAACAAAAACTGGGTACCATGCACTGTGTTAGAGATGAGTGTCTTTCTGAAGAAAAGAGAACACAACTTTGTATTAGCTTGTTGAGAAAACTTCCTGTTAATATGTTATGCAGTTGCAGCTAGTGTATGATTTTGCAATTAACTCACGAATGTGGCAGGGGTTTAATGCATATTAGGAAAACAAGTCTTTCTGGTTATGTTTACTGAGAAGCACTGCTTCATCAATAATGTGTCACCCCCAAAATTGTATTCCATTTCACTGAAATGCAGAGTTGCCTAAATAGAAGCTTTAATACTTCAGATTATATTATGAGTTCCATTAAATTTTCTGGTGATAGCATTGATTTATTACTATTAGATTTGGCCTTCAGTAGATGCTACTCGTGAGCTGTATGGTGAGTCTTCTGTCGTGATGTAATGTTATCAGCAAGGACTAAACTTAGAACAGACCTTGATAGCAGGCTGCCAGTATTTTCATGGCTACTGTAAATAAATATCAAATTTAACATCTAGGATAATATTGCAGTATTGCTTAATATAGTTCATGCTAGTCTGCAGTGGCCGTGGAAAGGATAATGGCATTCTCTTGGCAAGGAGAACTGGCAGTGTTGTGGTTATTGTGGGTGTAAACAGGACCTATTGTGGAGACAGTATTGGGCAATTGTTATGCTTATGCCTTTGATACATCTTATGTTACAGGTACTGGTTAAACAACTGGATAATATCCTGACTGCCATTCATGATGTACTCAATGAAAGGTAAGTGGGTAAAACCATGACAGCACTAGGTTTGAAACAGAGAGGGGAAAGGTTGAAAGAAATGAATTCACTAGTTCTGCATGGGTGTCCCGTTGCTGAAACAGAACGACGTTAGGGAAGAGTGAAGACTCTTAGGCAGATCAGCAACGCTGTTGGGCTGTCTGGAGTACACTTCCCTTGGAGATGAGGTGAGGGCAGCAGCGTGGCTTTGATGTTGTAGACGGTGTGGAGTCTGTCTCAGGTGTGTTCAGGCAGCTGCTGTAGCTGTGCACTGCTGTGGTGGTGTAGCTTCCAAAATGAACTGAAGCTTTTTTTACTAAGCTGATCAATTACATCCGATCAAGAGCATATGTAAAACATGCTCAAGTTTGTCTGGGCTTTTAGGTGCCTAGGTCAGTGTTACTACCCAGAGTCAGCTGCATATTAAGAATTATTTCCATTGGATAATGTGTTGTAAGTAGAACAGCACATTTGTTGCATGCTTTTATGTAAGTTGACTTACTCCATGGAAATAATATTGCTTAGAATTTTATTTAGTTTCATCAGTGCCACCATTAAGTAGGAAAGAAGCAGCTTCATTTCTGCATATATTTTCTTTTGCTTTAGAAAATGCTTTATTTTGTTCATGCTTCTATTCTGTTGTTGTGGCTGGAGATTCCAAGTTTCTTTTTTTCTTCCCAAAAATACAGTAGCAAATTGCTTCAAGAATTGAGACAGGAAGGAGCTTGCTGTCTTGGCCTTCTTTGTGCTTCTCTGAGCTACGAGGCTGAGAAGATCTTTAAATGGATTTTTAGCAAATTCAGTTCATCCACAAAAGATGAAGTTAAACTTCTTTATTTGTGTGCAACATACAAAGCACTAGAGACTGTAGGAGAAAAGAAAGCATTTTCATCTTTAATGCAGGTAAGGCTACAAGTTAAAACAGGATTATTAATGATTTTCTTAGTGCAGTGCTTGAATGAACTTTTTAAACTGGAGTGAACTGTGAGTAATGCTATATTGTCATAATAAGTAAATATCATTATGACTGGGAGGGAACTTCCTGACCGAATGGGATTCTTTGATTCTGGTTATATTAGGAAAGAATAGCAAGTCTTTGGAGGCTGATACATATTTTGATGCAGCTTTCTAGTATTGATGGCAGATCCAAGAAGAATCTTGTTGAGACCAAAAAGAGAACTGAAGTGCAATGGTACACAAAACCCAGCCTTTTGATTGTTTTGTGCTACCTCCTATTTACAATTTTTAACTTGAGCTGTGGCTAGAACTGAGAGGGAGTAGGATGTGTACAGACCAGATGTGGTCCCCTCGTTCAAGTTTTAGGGTCTCTTATTTTGGGTGTAGAATAGCTATGGCCAGGTCTGTGCTCCAATTTAATAGTTATTTTACAGAGCCAAAAAGCTTCAGCAGGAGAAATAGGACTTGAAACAACTCACAGTTGTTCTGTGGCTAAAGAACTAAAGATGAGTGTTCCTTGGCTCTGCCATGTTTGAAGCAAATGCCACCTTGAAGTGATTATTTTCATGCAGTGTATGTGATGCTTTTTACATTTTATTTCTTCCTACAGAAAGAGTAGAGTTTTGTTGTTTGAATCAAAGTAGTTTGTTGCAATGCGTTCTCTCGCATGTTTTAATGAAGTGAAATGTCTGGTTGCTCTGCTTTACTTTTCAGCTTGTAATGACCAGCCTGCAGTCCATCCTAGAAAACGTTGATACCCCAGAGTTACTGTGCAAGTGTGTCAAGTGCATCCTTTTGGTGTCTCGGTGCTACCCACACATTTTCAGCACCAATTTTAGGGTAAGCTTGCTTTGTCCTCTGTGTTTTCTTTCGTGAATAGAAGTGTTGGTGCAACAAATTGGGTAATTCTTCTGTTTTCACAATTGCTTTCCAGGACACAGTGGACATACTGGTTGGGTGGCACATAGATCACACTCAGAAACCTTCTTTGACACAACAGGTCTCTGGTAAGTTTGACCAGAGGAGCTCATGAAGAATCTCAGAGTCTGCTGTGCCTTGCAGGTGTTGTGGGTTTACTTACACAAGTTTGGTTCTACTGACGTGGAAATTGGCATAAAACCAAACTGAGTTTCTGGCTACATAACAAGAGACTTTGATCCTAACTTTTTAGTAAATTTGCATTTGCCATTTTATGCTAATTCTGGAAAAATGAGATGCTTGATTCAGGGTACATTTAAATACCAATTGTTTTGTGCAATTTTATAACAGTCTTTAATAAATTTATAGGTCTTAGTATATCCTCTGTGAAGAGATATGTTTTTTCCTAAGTACTTCTAGAAAATCTTTGTGGTAAAGACACTGTACTGGCATTTAAAAAATGGGGAAAGTTTTTGCTATAGCTTTATCAGTTTTGGGAGTTATTCACAGCAAGTCTGTTATGTTTCATGTGTTGCAGTCTTAGATTGTGTTCTTAATGTTTAACTGCTTTGGGGCAGAACTGAACCTTAAAATGATTTTTGCAAAAGGACAGGAGAGGGAGATACAGTTTATATTTATTTTAAACACATCTACTGTTAGTATTTTCATGCAGGTGACCTTCTCTTAGCTCAGCAACTTTTCCCTCAGCAATAGGCAACTAAAATTTAATGACTGTATGTTACCCTGTATTAATTGGCTTGGTATTTTTATACAGGATGGCTGCAGAGCTTGGAGCCCTTTTGGGTGGCTGATCTTACTTTTTCTACCACACTCTTGGGTCAGTTTTTGGAAGATATGGAAGCTTATGCTGAGGTAAACAGGACTTTATGGTATATACCAGAGTTAACTGTTATGGTTTTCTTAATAAATCCACAGCTATGATTTTTATGGCTGTATTACATTTGTAGAAAATAAAATTACATGGCTTTTCTGGGGAAAAGAGGACCAAATTATGGTGTATACTTCAGTCATGTACAATGACCAACTGCACAAATACTCATAAACTATTTAATTAGTATCACAGCCAGGCCTTCAGCCATTGTTGATGGAGAATATCATGTTGTAATGAAATTATAAACAACTGACCAAGGAGGAATGCCTTCGTTTTTAAAGAGCTGATGTGAAGACAATTCATGGTCTTTCCTTGGTGTTTTTTTTTAATTGTCCAACCTCAGAGTGTTTCAGAACTAATAATTGTTGGGGGAGAGAGGAAATTTTAATGCTTCGAAAGGAAATAACACAGCAGGAACTGATGGAAAACTAGATTATATTCATGTAATGTTCTTCATTTTGGCTTTGTAACCTTTCCTTAGTTAACAGGGCATAGAATTTTTCTGATGCTATCATTAAAGGAAGAGCTTTGGGATTTGGAGGGGGAAGTGCTGTCTTTCAAGGTGTATGTGCTCATATGAATACATACTTATAGGTGGATTATACTGTAATGTGTATGTTAACATGCAGGTCCTGTAGGTAAAATTGTACTTGGAGCATAATTGTTTCACTCCAAGCAGAATCAGTAATTTGGTCAGTGTTTTCTGTGCAGCAGGGCTTCTGCTGGGGCAGCTTTAGCATTCACAGGGCAATGCAGTCAATCACTGCTTATCAGGCTGGCTGCTGCACTGGGCAGTGTGTGTATTCTTAGCCACGGAAGAGGTTTGAGATAACGTGTGCTAACGCAGAGGAGCTGCTTCCAGCCAGGGTGTCTTTATCTCACTGGGGTAGACCAAGGCTACAGCTGGACTAATGAGATCAGCACTTCTGGGAATGTTCCCAGGCACTGGTGCCAGCTGGCATGGGAGAGTCTGTTAGTAAACTCTGAGTCTCCAGATCAACATAGTTTGCACGCGTGATGGGAATGGCCAGTCAAACATCTCGACTCCAGTTAGGGGATGGGAATTTTTTGGAAGAATGCTAAAAGTGCAGACAACTGTTGTAACTGCAGCAATACAGATGACCATGTTCCAGCGACCAGGAACTTCATAAACTTCTGGTTTAATTTACAAGATGTAGTCTGAGAACTTTGTTTCAGTGGCTAAGCTCATTGCTACTCTGTGACTTCTCATTGTCATTGTGTGCCTATATCCCACCTTCCTGTGTATGTGTAGTTAAGAGATACTGGATAAATCCATGTGTAATTGGATTGAACAGTTTAATGTCTGGAAAAGGGGTGAAGTATTTTCAATCTCTTATTTTGGTCTTTCACCCATGTGTGAGTTATTGATGTGTGCTGGTACATAAACCTTGTGTGCTGCAGGACCTCAGCCACGTGGCTTCTGGGGAATCAGTAGATGAGGATATTCCTCCTCCCTCGGTGTCGCTGCCCAAGCTGGCTGCGCTGCTCCGGGTGTTCAGCACCGTGGTGAGGAGCATTGGGGAGCGCTTCAGCCCCATCAGAGGACCACCAATTACAGAAGCTTATGTAACTGATGTAAGAACTCCATTTTCTTCCGTTTTCTTTGTCGCTCACCTGGTGTATCACCATATAGCAATGCTGTTCACTGAGTTTATTTAGGCTTTGTGAATGTTACATGAATATGTATATTCTCAGCTTTGAGTAAATCTATATTTTGAAGAAATATGCTGCAATAAATTTATTAAAGTATAGATCGTGATTGTGGCATATGGGAATCATATAAGAAACAAACTTTTTTAGGCATTTTAACTTCATGTGGCTAGGTTTGCTTGTTGTCTTTGAAACCATGCTACTGTTTATTCAGATAACTATGCTGCTATAGAAACTAGAATTCCAGTTGCGAGTTTGATTTTATAAAATGTGATGGTTTCTATTGAAATTGTATCTATTAAATCTGATAACGAACCTCTCTTGCTCTATAGTATAGGATGGTGTAAACTCAGAATAAATATTATTTAATATGCTAAGTAGCTGCTATAGTTCTGTAACAGATGAGGAGATAAGACAAAAATAGTTGCAGTCAGAGTCTTGTGGTTGCTGGATGACCTGCACAACTGGAATTTATGCCCTTGCAGAATTTTGTGAGGGACACAACTTCTTGGATAAGTAAGTGTATGGATTTCCCAGCTGAAGACAAGACAGTTATGTAACTTCTGCCTTAATCTGCAGAGGATTTTTGTGATGAAAGCTCAAGGAAACTAGTCTGTCTTTTGCAAGATGCCTTCTGTTGACATTAGTTGGAACTGAACAGAATTGTGAGTAGTGAACTTAGGTTTTCTAGGTCTCTAACTGAATTGGAAATGAAGCAGTTGAAAGTTTGATTTTTCTTACACTTCTGAAGTGTAATACCAAGGTGACATTGTTCAGAATAGAAGTGACCAAGCTGCAGAGTAGGTGATGGAACAGGATATCAAGTGGATATGAATACAATTAAATTGCATCTCTTTTTTAGTGGAGTTTAACTCAGTTGTGTTTTTAATCTTGCAGGTTCTGTACAGAGTAATGAGATGTGTGACTGCAGCAAACCAAGTGTTCTTTTCTGAAGCTGTGCTTACAGCTGCCAATGAGTGTGTTGGGGTTTTACTGGGCAGCCTGGATCCCAGCATGACCATCCACTGTGACATGGTCATCACCTATGGGTTGGATCAAATGGAAAACTGCCAGACCTGTGGCACTGACTATGTCATTTCGGTCCTGAATCTGTTGACACTGGTTTGTGCATGTTTTTACTATTGTGGGGGACTAGAAAAACAGTGTTTTGATTGATCTTTAATAATTAGTAAAAATTCAGGTAAAGATTCTCATTTTGGTTTTTATCCCCAGATTGTTGAACAAATAAATACAAAACTACCATCATCATTTGTAGAGAAATTATTTATACCAGAGTCTAAACTACTTGTTCTTCGTTATCATAAGGAAAAAGAGGTAAGAGTAACTTCTACAGCTGTATTACAACAGCCTTCATGCATCTCCTAGAATATATTAAGCTGTAAAAATAGCTCATCTTAAATATGTTTTTTAGATATTTTAAATATTATATTTTAAATTTAATTATTTTAAATAATTATAATATTTTATATTGTCTAAATTTTAAAGTATACAATATTTTAATATTATAATGATTTATTTTAAATAATTAAAATAAATTTAATATTTTAAATATTTCTGACTGAATATCTGATATTTCTGAAAAGGCAGATGTAGCTACTTCTTGGTTTTAGCATTTAAATTCAATAAGAAATTGCTAAGTTGGCCATCATTCCATATAGAGAAGTCTTTAGTTCATCTGGCCTTGATAGGCAGAGTGTTAGGTGGATGATCAAGAAAATGGTAGATTCTGTAAGTAAGAGGTACAGAAAACTGAAGATAGGTATGTGAATCAGACTAAGCTA
Source organism: Orthonyx spaldingii (assembly GCA_013397795.1). Classification (NCBI taxonomy): domain Eukaryota; kingdom Metazoa; phylum Chordata; class Aves; order Passeriformes; family Orthonychidae; genus Orthonyx; species Orthonyx spaldingii. The sequence goes on from VZTJ01003069.1 coordinate 67,448, forward strand.
TTCATAGATAAAGCAGAGTAATTTTAACTTCTTTGTTGCTGATTAGTGTATTTTATGGTATGTTCTAATCAGCTATTGCTGTAATTATGTTCTCAAGGTTGTTGCAGCAGCCCTTGCTGTATACCAAGCTGTACTGAGCCTGAAGAACATTCCTGTTCTGGAGACTGCTTACAGGTTGATTCTAGGAGAAATGACCTGTGCTTTAAATAGTCTTCTCCATAGTTTACATCTTCCTGAGGCCTGTTCTGAAATCCAGCATGACTCTTTCAAGAAGCTTATATCCAACGTGGATAATGCCAAGTTTGTTGTTATATTTGACCTCAGTGCTCTAAGTACTATTGGGAATGCTAAAAACTCATTAATTGGGGTGAGTAAAAACTCTACAGATAGTTCCTGCAAGGAGTGTAAAAAGTACTTTATTACTTAAAATTAATGTATTACTCCAGTAGGGCCCATACTAAATATGTGTAATTAAAATGATCATATTTGTCTCTGAATTTCCTAATTTTTAGAAAAACTTCCAGTATTAAAGCTTAGGGGAAATTTAGTGGGTGGATTGTATCTCTAGTTGGTGCATAATGAAAAGCAGTTTCTAGGGAAGAGCATCTTATCAGGGTTATTAATGGTTTAATCATAGTAATTGCTTTTGAAAATCAAGACGATAAAAGCAGCTGTAATGTGTCCTTGGGAAGTTTATCAGCCATATGAAAATGTTTTCCAGATCTTTCCATATGAAAACATGAACTGCTTTTAACAGACTTTTAAAAAAGGGGAAAGAAAATAGTTACAGTTATGGTCAGAAAATAATAGAGTTAAATTATTTCCTGTGGGGAAAAAATAAAAGACCATTCATTAATGGTCTGACAATTACAGTTTACAAGTAGATCCTACTTTCTATGTTTCTGTGCTTGTGTTGCAATTGTTTTATAGATGTGGGCCCTTTCGCCGACTGTGTTTGCACTGCTGAGTAAAAACCTGATGATTGTTCATGGTGACATAGCAGTTCACTTCCCTGCTGTGCAGTATGCAGTGCTCTACACGTTGTACTCACACTGCTCCAGGTAGGAGGTTTGATAATTCAGCAGTGTTTTAAGAGCACTGGGATGGACTGATCTGAATAGGATATATTGTTGGAGGGATGAATTTGAACAGATTGATGTGATCAAGCTTTTACCCAAACTTTGCTGATCAGTTCTTACTTTCATTAATTGCAGGGAAGCTGTATCTCAGCCAGGAAAGCATAACCTGGCTTAAAGTTGGCCTTTTATTCAAAGGCAGATTAGAAATCTTGTGTTTGAATAGAGATAACTGAGGGAGAACTCTACTGAAAGTAAACAAGGAAAGATCATTTACTGTTTTGCTTACTGAGAGATCTAGGAGAGGTAATGAGATGTAAACAACAGATGTAAATACTTTTCAGACCTTATTAATACAAACTGCCGTCACAGTAAGGGAATATATCAGTTTAACTGTTACTCTTTACACTCCTAGTTGTGATGAGTTTTTACTAAGGATTGGATACCAGACACAGTTGAGAACAGGTTACTGGCCTGATGGCAAATTGTAGCTTTGTTCTTTTAGGCTAGGGATCAAAATATTTGGGTTTTGACATAGTGTGGTTTATGTGTGTGTGTGTTCGTTCAACTTTTGCTACTGATTGTTGTTGTTTTATCTCCTCCTTTAGGGAAGTATCCCTAAGCTTGGGGTAGTTTTACAGTTTGTTTTTCCTTGCCTTTTCAGGCATGACCATTTCATATCCAGTAGCCTCAGTTCTTCCTCTCCCTCTCTGTTTGATGGAGCAGTTATAAGTACTGTAACCACAGCAACAAAAAAACATTTCTCAATTATACTGAACCTTTTGGGGCTACTGCTTAAGAAGGATAACCTTACTCAAGATACCAGGTAAGGAAAATTTTCTTAGAAATTGGGAGGTTTTTTTGTCCAGTAGAATACATTAATTCAGAAACCAGCATAATTTAAGTTTGTAAAACTTTGGAGTAAATTCGACCAGTCGTATGTTTGGGGTTTTTTAAACATTATTAATGAAATCGTGGAAAAAAGTAGCTGCTCGTTTTTGTACATAAAAACTAGAAAAGTTTAAACCATTCTAAGATCTGTCCAGTAGAAACAGAGCTATCAAACTTTACTGGAGGAAAGGGTTTGCTCACTGAAAGAACCCTTTTGCAATAGTTGCCATCCTGTATTACCAAAATGCTGTGAAAGCTGGGGAGGTTTTTTTAAAGTTAAGAAATCCCTTGTTTAAAAATTTGAGCTGTGGTATAACACTGATGCGCAACATAAAGTAGTTTAAGTTCTATTAGAAAGTACTTTTCTGTAATTGTGTAGAGTGACTAAAACTCTTGGTTTTTGAAGGAAACTACTTACAACATGGGCTTTGGAAGTGGCTCTTCTGATGAAGAAATCAGAAACATATGCGCCCTTATTTTCTCTCCCATCTTTTCATAAGTTTTGCAAAGGACTTTTAGCAAACAGTAAGATATTTTTCCTTAACTGTCTTTTACATTTCCAAATTAAGTACATAAATGGCCTTGTCCCCCTGGTAGCAGCAACTGTACTTGTTTCATTTACTTTAGGGATGCTTCAAGGTTGTATTGTGCAAGAACTTACACTCTTACAATTTTTTTAAAGTAGATCACTGTCTATTACTTAAACAATTAATTTTCTTAAAATAACATGCAATCTTAAGAGGTTTGACACATCACTGACATTTTTGGTAGATCAATTTCCCAGTCACAAATCATTAGTTTATCAAAAGCACTGGAACAGTTCCGTGATGTGATATTTTCAATTCCAAAACCTGTAAACAATAATATGGCAATAAATGCAGAGTAGTGCAGAAGTTACCTAATTCCATCAAGAATAACTTCTTTTTTTTTCCTTTCATCTTCTGAATTCAGCACTTCTGGAAGATGTGAACATTTGTCTTCAAGCATGCAGTAGCCTCCATGCCCTATCTTCCTCCCTTCCAGATGACCTTTTACAGAGGTACTTGCACAGAATTCTGTGTATTATTTGAATTATACAGATAATGGAGATGTTCACACGTTTTTCCTTTTTGGTTTTGCAGGTGTGTTGATGTGTGTCGTGTTCAATTAGTCCATAGTGGTGCTCGTGTGAGACAAGCTTTTGGAAAACTGCTGAAATCAATTCCTTTAGATGTTGTGTTGAGGTGAGTTGCTCAGATCAGCTTCAGTGTAAATAATGGTTTCGTTTCTTCAGTGACACTTAACCTGGAAGATAATACCAGTGGAATGTCATCATACGGTCTTAGATCAAAATCAAAAAGCATGAGCTTACGGTGGTAGTTTGGGGTTGATGGTTGGGCTTGATGATCTTAAAGGTCTCATCCAAGCCTGGTGATTGTATGATTTTAAATGTCTTGCTGTCTCTCCTACACTTTTACGGGTCTAAGAACAGTGTGTAGTACACAAAGTAATTAACAAATTTGATAAACTGTGCATCACTTCTTGAAACAAATACTGAATACTTGTAAGGTCCATGTTATCCAGAGCTTCAGCAACATTATGTCCTATAATTTGTCTTGAAGACCTGAAGTCTGAAGGCACTTGGTATTAATATCAAAGCATATAGTTCTTTCTAATCATGACATATATATATATATAGTGTGTGTGTAACTCTTCCACAACTTTTTTTGATTTATTCAAGTACATTACAGCATGGGTTGTTTTCCCTCTCCCCCTCTTCCTGCAGTAACCGTACCCACACGGAAATACAAGAAATTTCTTTGGCTATAAGAAGTCACATGAGCAAAGCTCCAAGTAATACATTCCACCCACAGGATTTCTCTGATGTCATTAGTTTTATTTTGTATGGAAACCTCCACCGAACTGGGTAAGAACTTCTTGTAGAACTGAAATCTGTGAATGCTGACTTTCTAATAAACAAGTCCAAGTTACATTTAGTTTAAAATCTGTAATTATCATTACAAACTACATTGCTTTGCTTTCAATCTTTTTTTTATACTTTTAAGTATTTATGAACATCTTACATACACACCTTTTGTCATATTTTCCTGTGTAAATTGCTGCTTGGATATTAAATTTTGTGAGAGATTTGTTTGCCCAAAACAGGGAGATGAAGTGTGTACAGTACAAAGTTGTTACCACGTGAACTTGTGTTAATGCACTGACGTTTTCTTTCAGGAAAGATAATTGGTTAGAAAGGTTATTCTATAGCTGTCAAAGACTAGATAAGAGAGATCAGCCAACCATCCCCCGGAACCTGTTGAAGACTGATGCTGTGCTGTGGCAATGGGCTGTCTGGGAAGCAGCTCAGTTCACTGTTCTCTCAAAGCTGCGAACTCCTCTGGGGAGAGCCCAAGATACATTTCAAACAATTGAAGGTAAAGTTGAAAAATACACTTTATTTTAATGAGATTTTTTGGCAAGGTCTTTGTGTCCAAGGCAAGAGGCACAATGGCTTTGTTTCAGTGCTTATAGATTTTAAAGATGTTTTATAATTACTGCGAAATTATGATAGATTTTGAGAGATAGCACTGCTATCCCCTTGGCACATTCAAATACAATACCATCTGGTAACTCTTTTATTCCCCATGTTTTGGTAAAATGTGTAGGTATTATTAGGAGCCTTGCAGCCCACACGTTAAACCCTGATCAAGATGTTAGCCAGTGGACTACTGCAGACAATGATGAAGGACACAGCAGCAACCAGCTTAGGCTTGTTCTCCTCCTGCAGTATTTGGAGAACTTGGAAAAACTGATGTACAACGCATATGAAGGATGTGCCAATGCCCTTACCTCTCCACCCAAGGTTTGCCTGTCTTACAGTGCTGATGTTGCTTGGAACAGTCTGTTGAAGGAACAGTGTTTTCAGGGTTGTTCAGTTCTTAGCCATGGAATTTCAGAAAAACTTCTCAAACAATGTTTGAGACTCTTTGAAAACTCTGGCTTTGACTTCTGCTTATTGCTACAGAAAATGTTAAACCAGGCTTTGTTTCTGGAGTACCAACTTGTATAGTGGTACAAATCCAGCAAGCCTGTAGTATCTCTGATTTGTAGCAGTCCCTTATTTGTACATTGTCAGCAGTCCTGTTATAAAATAAAACAGTTGCTTAAGGCTTTAAAGTGCTTTTTGAGGAATGTAGTAATTATTTATAAGCAACATACCCTTTTGTGTAGTTCTAAGTGCAAAACATTCTTCACTGTTGAAATAAGCTGTTTAATTAGCAGACTTTGATGTGACAGTAATACATAATTTATAGTCTGTTCATATTAAGACTTCTGGCTTGCCAGTGTGCCTGGCCAGTTGCATGCTACATGTGATTTCAGACCATTTGCATTAATAAAATTAAAGATGTAGAATTTTCCTGTTTCTTCATCTCTCAATTGAAAATCGGAGAAAAGAAACATTCCTGCTTTTGATATAAATCTTAACTATTTTGGTTTGTACAGAAGAATGTTGTTGTGAAACTTCTTTTCTGTCTCTGCAGGTTATCAGGACATTCTTTTATACCAATCGTCAGACGTGCCAGGATTGGCTGACACGGATTAGACTTTCCATCATGAGAGTTGGATTGCTGGCTGGCCAGCCTGCTGTGACAGTCAGGCATGGATTTGATTTACTCACAGAAATGAAAACTAATAATAGTATCTCTCAGGTATTCTCTTTTCAAACTCTGTAGACTATTGGAAAAATATTCACCATGATATTCTAAAAGAACTAAGCTAAGGCAATCAGTAGTTATTAAAACCAGTGGTATGTAAAAGAGTGAGTTATTTAAAGCCACATTTTTCATTTTTATGTTTTTATTGTGGTTGTTTTACTGTGGATTGGAGGTTAGGAGGTACTGTAGATGTGTGGTCAAATACTACACAGGAACGACTACTATAGTTTATTCACAGTTTCAATTGGGCAATTTCTAATTTAGTGGGAACATTGTGAAAGTGGTGTTGCATTAGTATGAGGCCATCCCAAGCTTGTGGTAATGTGATGTCTTTGCTTACCTGTGGGTATGAGGAGAAGCAGGGTTGTGTCACGGGGGTGTCCGTCCTCTAAGCAGCAGATAAGTGCAGGGGTGGGATGGGTGGAGGAAGCAGTTAAGGCCTTCTTGAAAAGGATGAACAGTTTCTTCAGTACATGACTTGATTTGCTTAAATAGTTTACCAAAGGAGGTTTGATAGATACTTGTTACTTCCTGGTCCTTTATGAATTCTCATGTAGGTATAAACCACCACGTAGTGATTGCTAACCACTGATGTCCAGGCTGTGCAGTCGGTGGATATGAGGAGCTCTTGTAGATGCATATAATGAAATACTGCTTCACCATTTCTGAGCATTTACCCACAGATTTGTCCCTCTTGCAATGGATGAGTTTTGTTAAATAATGCTTTTGGTTTTGGTTTAGGGAAATGAATTGGAAGTGACAATTATGATGCTGGTAGAAGCATTATGTGAGCTTCACTGTCCTGAAGCTATTCAGGGTATTGCTGTCTGGTCTTCTGCTGTAGTTGGGAAGAGTCTCTCCTGGATCAATTCCGTAGCTCAGCAAGCAGAAGGACGGTAAGTTTTTGCAAATATTTGGATGCTGTGAACTTGGACATTTTTTTCTTCTATGGAAAGTTCTGCTTCTGAGTCTTTCAAATTGTGGCACAAGTCAAGGCTGCTGATATAGGTTCCTTGTCAATTATAGTCAGTGTGTCTTTTCAGAGACACCTAATGCATCCAGCACTTTCAGGTATTTTAACTGTTAGTTTTAACTAAACTACCAGGATTTGAATATAATTTGTGTTCTTAAATTGCTTTTCCTAGTTTTTCATACACAGTAATGCTGTTTTTGTATTGTATTTAATTTTCCATTGCAAAATGTCACTAATTCAGATATTTTCCAGTGAAGTTTCTGATCACTGTGTGATTACCTGCCTCGCTTTGCCAAGAGAGGGACATGCTTTGCAGTTTTAGTTCACCTTTGAAAAAGTGGCTTCTCTCTCTATTGCAGTAGAATCTTTGGATGCAGATACAAATAAGTGGGTCATTGTTCCAGATGGGGTGTGCCTTGATTGTGGTGTTTTCATCTCCTTAAAGGAATGCATCCTTTCTTCTGTATGAAATGAAAAAGGACACCTTTCATTAATTACTTTCCATGTGGAAATCCCCAAACAATAAAAAAATAGGTTTTAAATTTATAACTGTCTTTTTCCCATTTTTGTGAAGTTCCTTAAAATCATGTACAGCTCTGTATTAGGTGAGAAGTTTTTCAGAAATGTCCAGTTTAAGGTGTGAATTGTTGCCCTAGACCCAGTTCTATAATCTTCTCGTAAATTATATGTATTTAATCAGTATTCAGCTCTACTCATTCCAGTTAAAATTGTGACAGTCAAATATGAAACTCATTTATTTTTTCCTGTCTTTACTTGGTTTGAAGTTGAAATTAAAACTTCTATGGACAAACTTTTATCCTATGCTATAACCTTGAAGTTCAGCCAGGAGACTTGTATCCTGTCTTAATCCCTTTCTTTTGCTGGAAGTGATATGAGCTTTTCGAGTATTGCTGTAAAATAGTGCTCAAAATCTAGTCTATTTACCAAAAAACCCCAACCTGGTTCTTTGAAATGCTGACTGAAACATTAAACTGTTTTAGGTTTGAAAAAGCAACTGCGGAATACCAGGAGCACCTGTGCTCCATGACTGGAGTGGATTGCTGTATAACAGGCTTTGACAAGACTGTTCTGAAGTTGGCCAATTCGAACAGTGTGAATAACGCCAGCCCAAAGCATTCCTTGAATGGTCAGTGTTTGTTTTGTTTTTGAGAGAAATGCAGTCGTGTAAATGTGTGTGCATGAAATGAGAACATTCAGTGGTACAGCCATGGTAATGTCTAATCTGAAATCTGAAAACCTGTTTCTGTCTGCAGTTAAACTGAACCACTTAATGCCCTTGAAACCAATATTATGTGTAGATAGGAGGGTTTGCAGTACTGAGGTCTAACTGAATGAAACTAACAATAATAGGTAAAATATTTTGTAACTTACTAATTTAAATCTTGTTTATTTTAGATCATCATAACTTAAACCTTAGTGTTTATGACATAATTGTATCATAAATGCACTAGTTACTCAGAGGTTTTTAACTACTAAGACTTGGTTGCAGTATTCTGTTTGATCTTTGAAAGGAAACCTTCTTTGTTCCTAATTTAGTTGTTCTGTTTTTCTGTTTTGATGCTCCTTTACAGATATGAACTAATTTTTTTTAAAACCTCCTTTGAAAAGGTTCTCTTTTTTTCCCTTAGAAGAAGTGTCAGTGGAAGAACGCTGTGAAAATTTTGTAACTATCTGATTTTTTTTAAATTAAGATATTTTCTTGCAAAAGACATAGAAATGACATTTGAGTAACAGAACTGCTATTTTAAAATGCATATTTAAGTTTGTATTTATATAAAATTTTTTAATTTCACAGGAGAAACTAGAAAAACAGTTCTGACTAAGCCAAGTGACTCCTCACCTGAAGTGATAAACTACCTGGGTAACAAGGCTTGTGAATGTTACATTTCCATTGCGGACTGGTCTGCTGTTCAGGAGTGGCAAAACATGGTCCATGAACTGAAGAAAAGCAATAGTAATACCTCAATCAACCTGAAAGCAGACTTTAATTACATAAAGTAAGGGTATAAGTAATTTATTCAACAGTACCTTAGAGTTCATTATTTTACAACTGAAACATTAAAGTTTTAATGGATTTTAAAAATGGGATGTCAGATTCTAAATAGAGGCATGCAAAGAAGAAAGGTCGGTTCTTGGGAGGATGGAAACTTGGCCATGACATTTACAGATGAGTGAGGAGGTAACATCCTTCTGAACAGCTGCTGTAGCTTTCTGGCCGCTGAGGCTGCTTAGCATTCAAGAAAAAATTCTTTAATTGAAGGAAAAATACCAAATTTGTTCTGCTTCACTCAGCAGAAGATGCATCCTTTTGCACAGCTTAAATAAAATGTCTTTCAGTGGTACAGTTCTTAAAAATATCTTAATTTATTAATTTAATGTAAAAAGTATAGGAAAGAAGTCGTCTTGACTGCTTAATTTTTAAATTTTGTTTCTTTTTAAAATGGAATTTAGAATTGTAGCTTGTGCATTTATTTCCTGACCTTTGATATTTTTCTGATTCATGAAAAAGTACTTGTGACATTGAATACCCCTTCAAAGTTTAAAGGTCCTTTCTTGTTATTTGACAACTTGATTGCTTGCCATTCCTGCATGATTGGGGTAAACATAGTAAAATCCTTTTGGCTGAAATTTCTTGACTTGAAAATAAAAGCACAGGAGGAAGCAGTGAAATAAAACTTTGCAGGTCTGAAAAGGTGATTGCTTCTGTCAGAGAAAGGGGCTCTTCTTTCACTTTGATGCTGGATTCATTCATTTGGTGCAGAACTAGTGCCTTTTATTGATGTATGTGATAATTGAGATTTTTGCTTAGAATTAATCATAAGTGCTCTGTGGGATTTGGAGTTAGTCTTGAGTCTTCTCTTTTTGCTGTATAATATACTTGGAGTGAAGTAAGAAATATGAAAATAAAACTATAAACCTTGAATTGCAGATCTTTGAGCAGCTTTGAGTCTGGACAACTTACTGAATGCACTGAACAACTAGAGTTATTACCAGGAGAAAATATCAACCTGCTTGCAGGGGGATCCAAAGAAAAAATAGGTATAAATGCATAAATTAACATTTACTGCAAATGCAAAAGTACATATTTCTTCATGTATCTGTCTCTATAAACAGACTGAAACTTCTGAATACAGTTTGCTGTGTTCAGTGGACTGACCATAATCTTTATGAATCAAGCTTTGAAATTATTGGCAGTGGTCATCCTAAATGTTGATGCAAGTGTGTTTTCTGGAGTTAATGTGACTGTTTATAAGTAGTCTGTGATGAATTTCTAATATGAATACATACATATATAAAATACATTTTTTTTAAAAGTTTTTTTTTCCAAACTTCCTTACTGTCAAAAATGCATTCTCAGATGGTGAAACTTGGTAAAATTTGGCAGTTGTAGTTGGTTTCAATTGTTTGATCTCCATGTAGACATGAAGAAGCTCCTTCCTAATATGCTAAGTCCTGATCCAAGAGAACTTCAAAAAGCAGTTGAAGTACAGCTTTTGAGAAGTTCAGTATGTCTGGCAACAGCTGTAAACCACATAGAACAGGAGCAAAAGTGGCAGTCAATATCTGAGTAAGTTGAAATGTGCTGTGAATTAATGTAATACACTGTGAAAACCTGTACTAGTTTGTTAAACATACCTTTGTGTAAAGCTTCAGCATTTGTGGGAGTTTGCTGCCAGTTCTAGCTGTTGTGAGTTACAAGCTTACTGAGGAAAAATAAGACAATGTTTAACTTGGAGTTTATAAAGTATTGAGTTGATAAAGTACTTCTGCGTGCCAGTTTAATAATGGAGCATTGTAATGTAACTTGTGTGATACTGCAACACTTGCTCATCATCTTTTTAAAGATACTGAATTTGGTTTTTCTTCAGTAACTTTGATATGACTATTAACTCTTAAGGTCTTGCTAAGAGAAATGACTGTCCTCATCCTTCCATTTCAGAAATCTTATTAAGTACTTAAAGCAAACCTCCCGCATCGCTATTGGGCCTTTGAGACTTTCCACACTCACCGTGTCTCAGTCTTTGCCAGTGTTGAGCACTCTTCAGTTGTACTGTTCTTCTGCTTTGGAAAACACTGTGTGCAACAGGCTGACATCAGAGGTAATTCTGTGTTTAAAACCCAAACTGGGATAATGTCTCTTTCCATGTCGTGTCAGAGTATTGAATATAAAGTATACATTAATTGTTTAGACTTAATTAATTGTTGTTAATCATACTGTGAAAAGACCTCATTTAGTTTTCTAATAAATCTTGACCCAAGATTTTCTAAGTTTACATCTCAATTGGACTTCTTTCTACAGTTATAAGTATACCTCTCTTTCAATTGCACTTAGAGTATTTTTTAAGTGTTATTGGTAGTTGCCTTTTAGAGTGTTGGTAATTCTCTGAGTACATTGTAACACTTATTCGTACAACGTAATTTGCTTTCGAAGGAACTTAAAAATATTCTAATAAAAAATCACTTCAACAATTAAAAACTGAATGTCAGCCTTCAATCACTATGAATGTTCTAGATCTGATTTCTAGTCACATTGTTCAGAAAACAATTCTGCTTGATTTTGAGCAGTTCTTAGTGTTGTTCTCTCAAAATCAAGGATAAAACATATTTGTTAGTTAATGATTAAGTGTGGCTACTCATACAAATAAGAACGTTTGCTCTAAAATGGTCTTTTGTTTTAATTAATGAAAATGTATTGTAATAAAGTTGTCTGCCATGCCAACTGTACAATTTCTGTGCCTCTTCCAGGACTGTCTTATACCTCTCTTCAATGAAGCTTTGAGGTCATGCAAGCAGCACGATGTGAGGCCGTGGATGCACGCACTGAGGTACACGGTGTACCAGAACCAACTGATGGAAAAGCTTAAAGGTGGGTAAGCCCTCTTTATGGTGTTATGAAAAGTAAATGCAGAATTTAAATTTTAGTCGTCTGCTGGTGATAGCAGCAGTTGTCTCTTTTTCTATTATTTAGAAGGAATACTTTTTAAAAGCCAGGTTTTGTGCTTTAGGTGTCTTGCTTTACAACTTGTCTCGATTACTGCTGTGATGTAGACAGTGTTGAAAAGAAAAAATGTATTCTGAAGTGCTTAGTAGTTGTATATTTTCCTAATAACAACCTACTTGCTCATCACTTCATATTTCAAATGCTTTCACTTTTGAACACTTCAACATTGTGAATAATGGGTCTTCAAAAACAGTCATGAAAGCCATTTAAATGTGCAGGATGATAAGAAGTAATGGGAGAAAAAAGTTCTATCAGGGGACAAGTAGGTTTATTAGCTAAGAAGAATGGTTATAGTGGAAAAAATCTTTTGCCCAGCAGCTAATCTATGGATATAATTTTTGAGATGGAGTATACAAATATTCTAGATAGAAATGAAGTAATCTAAATTTCTGAAGCAATTTTTTACTGATGGCCACGTACAGAATATATTGGGCAGAAGTTCTCTGTGTATCAGATAATGGTGTAATACTTTTATTTACAATGTCTTGCTCTCTTTAGAACCGACAGTCCCAATTAAAAGCCATTTGATGGAACTGGGCTTAACAGCAGCGAAATTTGCACGGAAGCGAGGAAACATCGCCCTGGCCACGCGACTGCTCGCCCAGTGCAGTGAAGTTCAGCTGGGGAAAACCACCACTGCACAGGACTTAGTCCAGCACTTTAAAAAATTGTCTGCACCAGGTCAGATAGATGAAAAATGGGGTCCTGAACTTGATATTGAGAAAACAAAGTTGTTATACACAGCAGGTGAGTGTTAGGTTGTAGTGACTTGAGCTTCTTGTCCTTATAACCAGGCTAATTCCCCTCACCTTTAAGAAGTCACAACAGGACAGTGTCATTAGGAACTGATTTCATCCCATCAGTGGTTGTCTGTGTGAAAGTGTTTTCACAAGTTTTTTCATGCTTGTCATTTTTAACTTCAAAAGAGAATTTTCTGTGTAAAAATATATTGCTACAAGCGGTATCCGAGTATGCTGAATTTCAGAATTGTTTTAAATAATGTTAACAGTGTACTGAAGATGTGCTTTTCATTATCTGCAGGTCAGTCGACACATGCCATGGAAATGCTGAGTTCTTGTGCCATATCTTTCTGCAAATCTGCCAAAGCTGAATATGCCGTTGCTAAATCTATTCTCACACTGGCTAAATGGATCCAAGCAGAATGGAAAGAGATCTCAGGACAGTTGAAACAAGTATATAGAGCTCGACAGCAGCAGAATCACACTGGTCTATCTACATTGTCTAAAAACATATATAATTTGATTGATCTGCCAGCTGTTAATACACTGGAAGATGAATATCCTCGGATTGAAAGTGAATCTACAGGTAGATTTGTTCTCATTCTTTTTTAAAATTAGTTACTGCTAATTACACTGAGGGATAACACCAGTTACATTGATAAAGACTAAGTGCTCCATCACTCATATTTGTTTTCCTAATATGTGTCAATGCTGTGTATGTTGTGCAATAGGTACCTATACACAGCTAAAAAAACCCAAACACCTTAATATTGATATTTCATATTTCTGTCACATTTTCCTAATTTAAGCAATGGTGGCCTGAGGAAGAAACTGGGATGTATTTATTTTGTACTGATGGTATCAGTTTTTGTCCTGTGTGTGTTGGCTTTCAGTTTGTGTATTTGCCAAAGTTTGAATTAGATCTTTCAGGTTTAAGCATGAACAGGATTTATGTTATGAAGGCCCCCATAAGTGTGAAAAGTACTTTAGGTTTTTTCATGATCTTTAATCTATACTTAATCTGAACACTTCTGCTGTTGCTGCAAAATGTGCTCTCATTCCCAATTTTCAGCAGACTTTTCCTTAAACATTAAGACAAATTCTGTCTTTCTTTAAACATGGATTTCATAAATAACTTAATTCCTCTCATACAGAGTCAGAATTAGTTTAGAGCTGTTGGTGAATGTTAAACAGTAGGTGCTTTCTGACTTGATGGCAAAGAAAATAAATATATACACAAATAAACACAACCACAGTGCCCTGGGTGCTTCACGGAAGTCTGCTTTCGGAAGCATTGTGCTCCTTTGGAGATCATGAGTTCCTTGCCTCAGTTCCACCTTTCTGTGAAAGAGGAAGGAATTGTGGAGTATCAACAGTGGTTGTTGGCAAATGGAAACTGGGCTTTGTTTTGAAGCAGTGTCAGAACTGAAAAAGAATTGCATTTTGGAAAATTTTGCACTATTGGGTATTAATTTTACTAAAAAAATACTGTGTACCCATTATTTTTGGTGTTATTTTCTGTGTTGGGGAAGTCAGAAGAAGGTTTTACACTGTAACACATATTACTCTATTTCTCCCATCACAGTAAACATTGGAGTTGGAGAACCAGACTTCATCTTGGGCCAGCTCTATCACTTGTCTTCTGTACAGGCACCTGAAGTAGCCAAGTCTTGGGCAGCCCTGGCTAGCTGGGCTTATAGATGGGGACGAAAAGTAGTTGATAATGCCAGGTAAATCAGCCTAATGCTTGAATTTATACAGCACAGTTGGTTTTCATAAGATAAACCTTAGCTATGTGTTTATGATTGCTGTTGTATGTGGCCGGAAGTTGCATGTGAGCAGAGAAATGAATATTCTCTTAATTCCTTGCCCTCTGTAAAACGAAACTAATTTGATGCTGAGATAAAGGTGGTTTCTTCCTTCAAAAAGTTTAGTACATAGACTTTCAGTAGCTCTACAAATACTCATGTAACAGGGATCAATAATTCATTAAATGTTACAGTCAGGGAGAAGGTGTTCGGCTGCTCCCCCGGGAAAAATCTGAGGTTCAGAACTTGCTTCCAGACAACATTGCAGAGGAGGATAAAGAGAAAATCTATGGGATTCTTGGGCAGGCAGTGTGTCGGCCAGCTGGGATTCAAGTAAGTGTAGATTTGCTTGCTTAAAAAAATGTTCAACTTCAGCATGAACCTTATTTTCCTCTTCTTGCAATTCATGTTAACTCTTGTAAGCGTCCTAAAGTTAAAATTCAGACAGTACAAGAAACCATCTGTTAGCTAAGTGGTCACACACCTGTTGGATGAACCATGGTACTGTGATCAAGTAATGCAGTTGCATGAGTTGCTGGACAAAAACTGACTTAGGAACTAAGAATGCTTGTAGAAATTGTTGGAGGACTTAATCAAATCTGCTTTCCCTTTATTTGCATTTAGGATGAAGATATGACTCTACAAATCACTGAAAATGAGGACAATGAAGAAGATGATATGGTGGATGTGATATGGCGTCAGTTATTAACAAGTTGTCCCTGGCTTTCAGATCTTGATGAAAATGCAACAGAAGGATTAATTAAAGTCTGGAGGAAAGTTGTAGACAGAATCTTCAGTCTCTATAAACTGTCCTGCAGTGCATACTTTACTTTCCTCAAACTCAATGCCGGTCAGGTTGGTGTTCATGTTGATATGGAAATGAAGTTACAAACTTTTCTGAATGATGATAGGAACTATATACTTAACTTAGAGGAGTATTGCTTTCTTTCAAGGTTCCACTTGATGAAGAAGATCCCAGACTGCACTTAAGAAACACCTCTGAGCAAAGCACAGATGATGTAATTGTGATGGCAACCCTGAGACTGTTACGGTTGCTTGTGAAACATGCTGGAGAACTTAGACAGTATCTAGAGCATGGGCTAGAAACTACACCTACTGCTCCTTGGAGAGGTAATTACATGTTATCTAGTTGTTAAAATTGATTTTGAGGCGTTTTCTCTGAATGCAGAAAGCTGTTCTTTGCACTTCGATAAAATTTTTATTTAAGCTTGACGGAAAGAGACTGTCTTCTACTAAATGATGCCATTGAATATGTTCAAGACTGCCATACACTCTGATTGTAAAGTAGATAAGTAGCACAGATTTTGATCCCCTCCTTTCCCCACTTGGAGACAGGGGAAGGAGAAAAAAGATGTGGTTTGTGAAGTATTACATCATGGGACCACTTCAAAAAACAAATGGGTTGGGTTTTTTCTAGCTATAGTTGAGAAAGATGTGTGAGTCAAGCCACAAGTTTCAGAAGTACTTGTTTGTCACTACACTGCAGGTTCTGGTTGTTCAGGGACTTTCCCTCAAAGGTTATGGAGTTAGTGTGGGAGGCAAAGAAGAGGAGGCATTGTAAAAACGGCACTTTCTTTTGGGCTTTGCTGTAAATCAGTAAATTTTTACTTTTTTGATTTATGTTCTCCCTATGCAAAAAAAGATGCTTCTAAAACTACAATTCTACCTCGTTTGAAGTGGAATGAAGTGAATCAGCACATTTCCTTTTCTTCTTTCTGCAGGTATTATACCCCAGCTCTTCTCCCGCCTGAATCACCCAGAGGTGTACGTTCGTCAGAGCATTTGCAACTTACTGTGTCGAGTTGCTCAGGATTCTCCTCATCTCATCCTCTATCCTGCAATAGTGGGAACCATTTCACTGAGCAGTGAATCCCAGACTTCAGGTATGGAGAAAAGAAAAAGTGTTCAAATAATCTTAAGCTAATATATTTTTATGCACTGGATAGAATGATACTGAGGTGGTTTTATTTGTTCTCTCAGTTTTGATCTTAAGAATGTTTTTATTATGGGACCTCACTGGTACCCTGAATCTGATTTTCATATACTTCACTAGTGCTTAATGGGGACCTGATGCTAAATAAACTATGGAGTGATATATCTTACTACAACTAATATTTTATCATCTGTTTTTAATTTAGGAAACAAGCTGCCTTCTGCCATCCCTACTTTGCTAGGTAATATTCAAGGAGAAGAACTGTTGGGTGGTGAATGTGATGGAGGGAGCACCCCAGCTTCCCAAGAAAGTAGTAAAGATGATACAAAAGCTGGATTAAATGAAGATCAAGCAATGATGCAAGATTGCTACAGCAAAATTGTGGAGAAACTCTCTGCTGCAAATCCAACAATGGTATTGCAGGTAAATAATCCAAGTGTATGTTACTCGGGTACTTGAACCACACGTCTGTGATTTGTATATCTTGGGTGTTGGCCTACTGAAAGCTTGGTGTGTGTGTGTCTTTTTTCCAACTTGTTCATCCACAGAAACAAATCTGAATTTTAGTTCTTTAAAAGAGTGAATCTTACTTTATCCAGGTTCAGATGCTTGTGGCTGAGCTGCGCAGAGTTACAGTTCTCTGGGATGAGCTGTGGTTGGGAGTTTTGCTGCAGCAGCACATGTACGTCCTCAGACGGATTCAACAACTGGAGGATGAAGTCAAGAGGGTCCAAAACAACAACACTTTACGGAAGTATGTCTTTTCCAATAATACAGGGGATAATCATAGCAAATGTGTGCTCTTGGGGGAGTACACAGTCAAATGAATCAGCAATGGTGTTGTTCCTGAATCCATACTATCCGAG
Source organism: Orthonyx spaldingii (assembly GCA_013397795.1). Classification (NCBI taxonomy): domain Eukaryota; kingdom Metazoa; phylum Chordata; class Aves; order Passeriformes; family Orthonychidae; genus Orthonyx; species Orthonyx spaldingii. Next base: position 84,477 of record VZTJ01003069.1, read on the forward strand.
CTCCTGCTTTTTAAGCCTGGGACCTTATTTCAGGAACATTTTATGCTATGGCTACTGCTGCAATCATATGAGAGAAACAGTCCACCTGTGAGGCCATGTTGGGATTTCTGAAGTTAATAATGTGTTAGAACCCCATGTATACTGAATTGTGGATGATGAGATCCTATAGTTCTTGATTTCCAAGTCAGATGAAGCGAAGGGTGTAATCTATTAGAGAACACTGTAAATGCAGATATTTGGAGCAAACAGAATGTCTTAATCTGCTTTTAGTTTGCAGGCTTGAGCAAGTCTGTCTTTCTCCCTCACCTGGGTTCTCCTGTGAATGGAATAGTGGAAGAGCAGATCCATTCACTGTGGGCACCTGGCTAAACTTAAGAATGCCTCTTGTGTTCTGTAGTCAGGACTGACATGAGATGGAAGAACAGAATGATCTGAATCTCCCTTCCCCTTCTTTATAGTGTGGTGCATCCTCAAGAAGTAGAAAGGTCGTTTATTAAAGGAAATCAGTTGCTCAGAGTAATTTCTACTCAGAGCTTCTAATCAGGGTTTCTGGTGGTGAATAATGCATTTCAATTTTTTTTTTAAAAAGCATGGTTCAGAGGAACATGTATTCAGTGTGGCATGAAATACTCTTCATTTTAGTATAATCATGATTGAAGACCTCATTTTAGAGAAGTAATAATTTTTGTGAGTTCTTCAATGTCTCATTTGTTGTTTAATGCTCTGATTATGAGGTAACCTGGTTTTATGGCATTAAGAGGAAATTTTGGTGTGTTTTTTGTAACAGAGAGGAGAAAATAGCAATCATGCGTGAAAAGCACACAGCTCTGATGAAGCCCATTGTGTTTGCTTTGGAACATGTGAGGAGCATCACAGCAGCTCCTGCAGAAACTCCTCATGAGAAGTGGTTTCAGGATAACTATGGAGATGCCATTGAAAATGCACTAGAGAAACTTAAGAATCCTTTGAATCCTGCTAAACCTGGAAGCAGCTGGCTCCCATTTAAAGAGGTATTACATGCAGGATGAAGAGTACAGTGTAGAGTCACTTGCTGCCCTTGCTGCACCATGTGCTTGACCCTGTCCTTCTTGTTTTTCAAATCTTGCATCTGCTGCTGAGATGCTGTCAACTTTGGGAGCAGAGAGCTTTATTTTTTTTTAGATACTATCTTTCTGAAGCTGGTATTTGACTTTAGTTGATTCAAATTTTAACAAGTTGATTCTCTCTCTTTATCTAAGTGTAGTCCTTGGGCTGTGCAGCAACCTTCAAATGATCAACCCTTCGCAGTGGTACTCTGTCAATTATGTCATCTTCTCTTAGTTTTTTGTGGGTCTGAAGAGAAACAAAATATTCACTTGGCTATCCAGAGCCATCTTAGTGTTTTTAAAAGTCTTGCTAGACAGAACTGAGGTTTCTACACGCAAATAGACCTTTTTTCCTTGTACTTCCTCTTCTGCTTTGCAGAACAAACAAGAATTCAGATACATAAACAGGAGGTTGCCGAATGCTGCTGCCTTTAACCACAGCTCAAATATTTGTAAATACAGGAGCAAACCGCTTGAAGAGCATGATTTGTTGTGACTTTGGTGCTTACAGCTGCACAGGGTATATTTGCTGCATAAAGGATGTTGTTTAGTTTTTGTAATCTTCATCCTAAACTGTATCTGGATTAGCAGCATGGCAAGGGTACAAGGGAGTTTAGGAAAAATCTTTATTTTCTGGAAGATGACTGCCCTTAAGTCTGGTTTGATGGTGTTTTTGTCTCTTAATGATAACTGTTAAGGTGAATGACAGCCTAAAAGAAAAAAATTTTCTTTGGAATAGGTAATGCTAAGTTTGCAGCAAAGGGCACAGAAACGGGCCAGTTACCTCTTAAGACTTGAAGAAATCAGTCCTTGGTTGGCTGCCATGATGAACACTGAGATAGCACTTCCTGGAGAGGTGTCCACCAGGGACACAGTCACCATCCACAGTGTGGGCAGCACCATCACCATCCTGCCTACCAAAACCAAACCTAAAAAGCTGCTTTTCCTGGGTTCGGATGGGAAGAACTATCCCTACCTGTTCAAAGGTAAGTAATTGCATTTTTCTCATACTAAGTATTGTCTCATGTTATAAATTAGACTGTATTAAAGTTAGGAAGATTGCATGGTGCAGCTCTAGTTTTATCTGAATGATACAGAGGAAGAAGACTTTGAAGCATTTGCTCTCTCTTTCCTACCTCCCACTTCACCATATATTTTTCAAGGACTTTTGCCTTGTGAAACTGTAAGTCAAATCCCTTCTTTACAAGGCTTTCATCAGAAGCAATGCTCTGCTTGGATATTGATAGGATTAGTTGGAAGCAATTTTCTAGAAGCTTAAGGTAGCCCCTTAAAAGAGAACTTTAGGGACTTCCTGCCTTCCCTGAAAGACCTATGTATTATGTTGTAACTATTGTGTGTACTGCTCACACAGCAAGCTGGCATAAACTGGTAGGTCAATGCCATGTAAACACGTTGGTTTAGGCTGAACAACTCATCCTTACTCTACATATTACACAGATATTCATAATCTGAAATGTTGTGTGTTTAAAATAATGCTAAATTCTGGGCTTTAAGAGAAGTTTTTTCATCTAGAAGCTAAACTTTAAACAAATCTATTGCAGGTTTGGAAGACTTGCACCTAGATGAAAGAATCATGCAGTTCTTATCCATTGTGAACACCATGTTTGCTACGATCAACCGGCAAGAGACGCCGCGGTTCCACGCCCGGCACTACTCCGTGACTCCCCTGGGAACCAGGTCAGGCCTCATCCAGTGGGTGGATGGAGCTACACCTTTGTTTGGGCTCTACAAGCGCTGGCAGCAGCGGGAGGCTGCTCTGCAGGCACAAAAGGTAACAACTGTTCTGGGCTAAGTACAGCAAGTCAGAAGAGAAATGCTTATTTTGATTTGCTTTGTAATTTTAAGTCACGTAGTCTTACAGGGATTGTGTTTTGTTCATAATAATGCAGGAGGGTTCTGTGTATTTGAGTATCTTGGGACTTCACCAGAAGTCAATAAAATTGCATATATGTTATTGATGAATAATTACAGTATGTAACATAAAAATGCTGTTCTGGCAAGATAATTCAAGAGAACTTTTTTTACAAATAGAATTAACCTTGGTTGAAATTATTTTCGTTCCATATCTTGTTTACTCATTCTCATTTCATTCTAAATACAGATTTTGCTGTTTTATTTCTGAGATCTACCTTGAGAGTATAATTAGGCCAAAACAATGTGTTTTCAGTTTATTTAGACCTTAATTACTGAATTTTGAAAGCGTTTTCTGAGCTGTAGAAATCGTGCTCAGTAGAGGTGTTGATTTCATATTTCATTCTCACCAAAACTGAATTTGGGATATGTTTCTGTGGTAATACATCAGCTACCATTTTTATCTCTTCTAGGCTCAGGACTCTTACCAGACCCCTCAGAATCCTGGAATAGTTCCTAGACCCAGTGAACTTTACTACAGTAAAATTGGACCTGCTTTAAAGGCAGTTGGGCTAAGTCTTGACGTGTCACGTCGTGACTGGCCCTTGAACGTCATGAGGGCTGTTCTGGAAGAACTGATGGAAGCAACTCCCCCAAATCTGCTCGCTAAGGAGCTCTGGTCATCATGTACCACACCAGATGAGTGGTGGAGAGTTACACAGGTGAGTTATAACAACTGTATTTTACATATGAGAGGCTGTGGTTTTAATGGGATGAGGGGCAACAAATGCCTGAGGTGTGGTACTTGTGAGTTTGGAGAGCTAGTGCTACTGTGAGTTTGATGAAATGTTGGCAGTTGTGCCATCTGGAATTAAAACATGGATATAGACCAGATAAGTCTACATTATTATACTAGAATTATCAGCCTAAAAATGAAAACTCTTGTAAGATACCATCAAACAACAAATAGAAAACTGCTTGGAATAAGTTGGGCTTGATTTGTTTTACACTTACACTTAAAATAATGTTTTAAGATGGTAGTCAGTCCAATGTGTTGGCAGAGGATTCCCACAAATAATTTTTTCCTGAAACTCTCTTTTAAGTCGTATGCAAGATCCACTGCAGTTATGTCCATGGTTGGCTACATCATTGGTCTTGGAGACAGACACCTGGATAATGTTCTTATAGATATGACTACAGGAGAAGTTGTCCACATAGATTATAATGTTTGCTTTGAAAAAGGTAATTTAAAAAATGCTCTATGTTATTCAAATAAAAGGTTTCCTTTCTTGGTAATTAAAAGAAACAACTTAATTTTTTATCTTAAAGGGAAGAGCCTTAGGGTCCCTGAGAAGGTTCCATTCCGCATGACGCACAACATTGAAACAGCACTGGGAGTGACAGGAGTGGAAGGGGTGTTCAGGCTTTCTTGTGAACAGGTATGGGAGGAGACTGGAAAAATGAGGGCCATCACTGGCCAAATACTGTCTTAGAAGTTTTCTGTTTTACATTCTGCTGCTGCTGTATAGAGCCTTCACCTTTCTGCTGTGATTTTAATTGGATTTACTTTAGCGATATCCTATGGTAGGTATTTAAGGAACATGAGATTGTCTGATAAATGCACATGCAAGTAGTGGTACAACTAAAATTTAGGGTGGAAGGGGGACTTTTAATTCTAGGTTAAAATACTGTGTTTTTCCTGATTTTTTTTTGGTGATGTTTTGCTTGCCCTCCTCCTTTAGGACTCATCCTGTATAAACATGACAGATACGTTTTTAAAAAGAAAAATGCCCTGAAGAAAGGAGATTTTTCCTCCTTAAGTGTATGTGGCTTGTGCACAGAGTTTGTGTGGGAGGCTAGAATGCAGTTCTTTCTGATGCTCCTACAGGCTTAGCTGCATTGGTACCCACTGTGGTGTTCTTCCTGTCTCTGTAGTGTTAGGGATACATTATGGATTTCTGTCCCTACTCAAGGACAGTATTTTGCATCTAAGTTTCCACTGTTCCACAAGGATAATGCAGAATCAGAATGAGTCTGTTTAAAATATGATGCAGGTCCTTCATATTATGCGGCGTGGGAGAGAGACTTTGCTTACACTGCTGGAAGCTTTTGTTTATGATCCCCTGGTGGACTGGACAGCTGGAGGGGAGGCAGGATTTGCTGGAGCTGTCTATGGTGGTGGTGGCCAGCAGGCTGAAAACAAACAGAGCAAAAGGGAAATGGAAAGGGATATTACACGTAGCCTCTTTTCCTCGAGGGTGGCTGAGATAAAGGTGAGTTTACTACAATAATTTTCTATTTTTTAACCAAAGTAGGTTCTGTGTTTTTGTTTCAGTTATTTGCATTTTGGGGATGGGGGAAGATGCTATTAGCAATAGTTCATGAATTTTATTGTGATAAATTGAGTTTGTGTTAAGGGTACTGCTTGTATTGAACTTGCAAGTGTTTAATTTTCAGTTTCTGCATGCTTAATTCTAAAACATGTTTTAGTGCTTTGCCTGAATTTGTGCTAGGAGAATAAAAAGACAGGTTTAGAGAGCAGTCTAAATAACGAATGTCTGTTAAGATGTGGCACTTGTAGCACTGGAAGCTGTGCTAGATGAATGGCATTGTTGAAGGGTTAAGTTCTGCCATATCTGACTTTCTCTTACCAGTTTGAATTAAGTCCAGCTCAGTAACATCTGTGTCTTGATTGCAGGTTAACTGGTTTAAGAACAGAGATGAAATGCTTACTGTGCTGCCAAAACTGGACAGTAGTTTAGAAGAGTATCTGAACCTGCAAGAGCAGTTAACAGATGTAGAAAAATTGCAAGGAAAACTACTGGAAGAGATAGAATTTCTGGAAGGTGCAGAAGGAGTGGATCATCCCTCCCACACACTTCAGCACAGGTACAGAGGAGCCAGGAATTCTGTCAGGAGTCTCACAGTTCAATACAGTTGGTGTTCTAGCAGTGTACTTATGGGTTAATTGTTAGAAATCTGTGTATGAGTGAATAGTTGGGTAAAAGCTACTCTTGCTCAAGCAGGTCACTCCTTGTAGATAAGAACTACTGAAACCTTTTCCTACTGAATAGTCTTATTTATGTCCTGCACTTCAAACTCCATCAATAAAGCCTGTGCTAGTCCAAGTTCCTCATTCGACCCTCAAGACAAGAGAGGGAGTTTTCTGAATGTGGTGTCCCATCATAATAATCCACATAAGGGAGCTATTGATAAATAGCACAGAAATCTTTTCATCTGAGTTTCTAATTCTTCAAGTTATTTTTGAAGGTTATGTGAAAGTGATCAAATATTTCAGAATTGCTTGAATATGCACAGGCATTAATTGTTTTGTAGGAAAACAGAATTAATGATGCAACATGGTTAGTTTTATGTAATTGGTGAGATTATGTATGTTTTCTGATTAACACAGTTGTACTGTTCAATATGGTTGTATATTCTATAGTGTTAAGTATTTTTTTCTTGTAGTACTTACTTGATTCTGTGGCTTCAATAATCCAGGTATTCTGAGCACACACAGTTGCAGTCTCAACAAAGAGCTGTCCAGGAAGCCATCCAGGTGAAGCTGAATGAGTTTGAGCAGTGGATAACACATTATCAAACTGCCTTCAGTAACTTAGAGGCAACGCAACTCGCAAGTCTGCTCCAAGAAATCAGCACACAAATGGACCTAGGTACAAAATAGTATTTCTGGGGGTGGTTTTAATGGTTAAAAAAAGTAACTTGAGTTTAATATCAGAAGGCATTGTGAATATCCTCTAACTTAAAGGCAATGATCTGTATGTAATAAATGAAAAGAAAGGGGCTTCTTTAAAGGGTAATTCAGAGCACTTCAAGGTTTCAGTGCCAAGCTGTCTGGAGGAACTTGTCTGTCTTATCCTACCTGAGCACAATTTCTTGTGCTCGAAATTCTCAATATGGTTTCTCTGAGCTTCCTTTGTCACAAGTGAAAGAATATTTTTGAGAAAGTGTCAATGCTCAGTATTTGTATGGTATCAAATGTGTCTGCTTCACAGATGTCTTTATTTTTAACCTTCTTTCGTAAAAGGTCCTCCAAGTTATGTCCCAGCAACAGCATTTCTGCAAAATGCAGGCCAGGCACATCTAATCAGTCAGTGTGAACAGCTGGAAGGAGAAGTTGGTGCTCTTCTGCAGCAGAGAAGATCCGTGTTACGTGGTTGCCTGGAACAATTGCACAACTATGCAACAGTAGCTCTGCAGTATCCCAAAGCTGTGTTTCAGAAGCACCGAATAGAGCAGTGGAAAACCTGGATGGAAGAACTCATTTGTAACATGACAATAGAGCGTTGTCAGGATATCTTTAGGAAGTAAGTTGACAGAATAATGGTTGTTCAAAGAACTTCAATTTTTAAGCTACTACTCTCATTTTATCATTAAAATAAATAATTTTGCAAGGACCTCTCTAATGATAAAGTGAAATAAGACTAAGCTGTAATTCTAGAAATTTGGATAAACATATGAAAAACTGCTTTAAAAATACTGTTCCGGAGTTTAATTTGTGTACTCCAGCACAAAAATCAAGAAACATTGCTCTGTAATGAACAAATGAAGAACTCATGTTTGTGGCTTCAGGGTAGTGATATTTGGGGTTTAGAAGCTTCTAGTGTTTAAAAATCAATTAAGCAACATTTGGGTTTTTTTTTTTAATCTAGTAGATTTTTAAGGAGTTTCTGGTTCTTTTTTTCTGGAGTTAGGCTGTTTCAGCCTTATGGCTTGGCTTAGATTATAATCAAGATGAAGATCTACATTATATTCAAACATTTACTCTGAAAACCTGTTTCCTTCCTTTTTGTCTTCTATTCGTTCTTTGCCTCAAGGGGAATTGTCAAAGCCCTTGCAAATAGATGTGAAATGTGGTGCATTCCAGGGCTTTATAAAAGCATCTTTAGCGTAGCCATCAACTGCTTGTTGACAAGGAGTAGGTGATGCGGGAATGGTTCAGCTGTGGGAAGACAGCAAGGGGCTGTGGGCAGCCTCAGCAGCTGTGGCCCTGAACAAGACAGATCAGCAGCTTTGAGAGAGAGGAAAGTGTAGAATGCGAACTGTGTGTTGACATTTACAACAAGAAATAGAGAGATTTGTGACCAATTAGAAAAAGGTAGAAGGCGCCTGTACATAGTTTGTTAACCAATTATGATGCAGAAAAGAGCGTGTGATATGGAGAAAAAGTGTAAAAAGTTGTACTGTGGGATAATAAACGGCTGAAGCTTGCCAACATCTTCAGCGTCAGTCATGAGCCCACCGTTAGTTCAAACACCGGTGTTTTCCCTGCCTGCAGAGCAGAATGCAGTTTGTTACCACGTGGGAAGGGAGAATGCAGTCGCTGTCCTTTCTGTTGGCAGGTATGAAATGCAGTACGCCCCGCAGCCCCCGGCGAGCGTGTGCCAGTTCATCACGGCCACGGAGATGACGCTGCAGCGCTACGCGGCCGACATCAACAGCCGCCTCATCCGGCAGGTGGAGCGGCTCAAGCAGGAGGCGGTGACGGTGCCTGTGTGCGAGGAGCAGCTCAAGGAGATCGAGCGCTGCATCAAGGTCTTCCTGCACGAGAACGGCGAGGAGGGCTCACTCAGCCTGGCCAGCGTCATCATCTCCGCCCTCTGCGCGCTCACCAGGTGAGTTCCCTCCCGTGGGACTTGGCCTGAGCTCGCGTCGGGGAGCACATCACAGGAATAGTCCCTGGTGTGGTTCTGTGAGGAGTGCAGCAGCAGGCACGTGGTCTCAGTGTCCCCATTCATCTCCATTCATCCAGGCGGAATCTGATGATGGAAGGTGCAGCGTCCAGTGCTGGAGAGCAGCTGGTTGATTTGACTTCCAGAGATGGAGCGTGGTTCCTGGAGGAGCTTTGCAGCATGAGTGGGAATGTCACGTGCCTTGTGCAGCTGCTGAAGCAGTGTCATCTTGTACCCCAGGACTTAGATATTCCCAACCCCATGGAAGCATCAGAAGCTGTTCACTTAGCCAATGGAGTATATATCTCACTTCAGGTGATTCTTTTAGGTTGCTTTTCCTCCCCATCCTTCAAGGCTTCAGCTAAGTCATTCTTAATAGATTCTCCCTCAATGGGCTAAATGTTTGTTTATGATGCTGCTGAGATTTTTTTCTTCAGTCTTGCACTTGATTGCTGTATTGGATTGAGCTGAACAGGTATTTGCTTCTGTCATTTACATTTTTATTGGTTGAAAGAAACCGTTTGATCTATACATGACAAATTGTAGAAATTGCTGTCAAGTAAGTAACCATGAGGCAGAGGTTGGTATCAGATTTATAGACACACCAGCTTCACGTCTCGTTTTCATTTTTCTGTTCTGTTGCTGGCAGTCCAGAACAACTCCAAACTGTTCAAACTGTGTTCTTTCTGTTTTCTGCTCCTGCTAAACTTTACTTATTTTCACCTGAATCAAATAGTTTCAAACAAATTTGGAAAACCTGTTGTAAAGGCCCCTATCTCCAATAGTGGGAAGGAGGAAAAATCATTTGTAATTTTGTGGTTTCAAAATGTTTCCATATTAATAAAACAAACAAAACCCCCATGAATGACAGCCTGAGTGAAATATCTGCTGAAGACTGATGTGGTTTATAAACTGTGGCTGGTTAAATAGATTTTTGAGACTTTTGGTTCCATTATGTTATATTTGAGAAATATTTTCTTATCAAGCTGCATAAGTGCGTTTGGATTTTCATCACTTTATTTCTTTCCTCTTTGAAGTTGTAGCATTTCAGAACTGTTTCAGAAACGTGCATGGCAGCAGTTTCACTGCATTGCAGTGGGGATCTTTCACCTACACATTGTTGTCCTCCCTGTGAGCTCTTAGATAAGATGTGCAGCTCACTGAGCAGTCAAGATAACCAGTCTCTGGTGTCTCATCTCTTTTTGGAGACACAGCATGTTGGTTCTTTCTGTAGCTGCCTTTAGCCCTCTGCTGCATTCTGCTTAAGAGAAATTGCTCTGTGCCACTTAAGGTTCTGTTTTCCTTCCCTGCATTGATTTCTGTGACAAAACTATCACTACCTGGCAAGTTTTTGCTACTTTTCCTTTGTCTAGTCCAATCAGTTTAGCAAATTCTAACTTCAGTAATTAATTTAGTTTGCTCATAGTCATGTAATGGAAAAGAAAAACTGACATTGATTAAACCAATTCACAAATTATGAACTCTGTGCCCCAGCCTCTGCTGAGGATGACTGTCAGATATTGCTGCTGGTGCTGTGGAAATGGTGGTTGCTACATTGCTACAGATGGCAAACCTGTGGTTTTGTACAGGGTTTAAAGTATTCCTGATTTCTTCCAAATTAAGAAAAGAGTAGACTTGACCACCATCATGCTGTATTTTAGATAATGTCTGCTGCACAGTGTTGTAGTACTAAAATGACAAAAGATGTTGCATGTGACACTTTTTGAGAGGGAAAAATTTCTTATTTTTTCATACTTACGTTCCAACAGGAATTGAACTCAAACTTCAGACAGATCATTTTTCCTGAAGCTCTGAGGTGCTTAATGAAAGGAGAGTATACTTTAGAGAGTATGCTCCATGAATTGGATAATCTTATAGAGCAAACAACTGATGGAGTCCCCTTGCAAACGTTGGTTGAATCTCTTCAAGCCTACTTACGAAATGCTGCTATGGGTATAGAGGAGGAGACACATACTCATTACATTGATGTTGCAAGGTAAATCACCTTTTTTTTCAGTTCAGGTGTGAGAGAATGAAGACTGAAGAATGTTAGTTTGTCTAAAATTATTTTTTGTTTAGTATTCAAGCTTTTGTTGCCCAAGAATAGCCTTAAGCAGCGTGCAGGGCCTAAAGTGTGCAGTTGTTCCCTCTGTGTGTTTGTGTTTATCCACATGCATACACAGAAATACAGAGCTGTGGCAATTTACACTTACATCTACTTCAAGCTGACTTTTGGAAGCCAACTTTTTCCAAAATACATAGTTATGATTTTATATTCAAAGTTAAAGGATGCTAAAAATAGGAACTAGTTCATTAGTTTGTGGGAGGGAGCTGTGGAAGGGAGAGCTTGTAACCATGGCATTCCTCATCAGGAGTTTTGACGAGCAGCCTTTGCTTAATGAGTCAGTGATTTAATTAAAAAAGCAAAATGCAAACAAAACCCCAACCAAACAGAAAGACTTGTGCATCTTGTAATGTGAGGACAGTACCTTTCTGGGTAAGTGCTTGGTACACAATTAAGCCAATTGAAAACCTTCAAGTGGTGTTTCCCTTGAGCCAGTTGTGAAGGCTCCGTCAGTGGTACAGTGAAGGCTACTGTACCTGTTGAAAACAATTTACATTTTTTCTCTTGGATTAGTTTTTTTCCTGGTTTGCCCATTGACAAGCCTGCTCAGCCTGTTAGTTGAAGATCAAAAGTCACATAAGGGAAGGAGGGGATAAAACCACCCTTCAGGAGCAACCAGCTCTTCCCACTGTCTGAGCCATAACCTGAGACCTCATCCTCTACGTTTTCATTCACACTCCTGTCAGTTATAAATGTGCATGTTATAAAACCAGTGCTTGGTTTTCAAGAATTAAAGGTGATATTTACATAACTAACTATTCATAACTTTATCATGCTCATAGGAAGTACAGTCTTTATCTTCTACCTGTATTTTAAATTAGCTTTGTAGCTGGTCCTTTAGTGCAGTCCTGGTTTATTTGATATCCTTCACTGTTCTTGTAAGACCAGCAGTGGGACTCATGTGAAAATGGGGCAGGGAGGCTGAGAAAAGCCTGCAAAAATTTCACCTTGTTCAGATGCAACTTAATTCCAATCTGTTCTATCTGTAGAATCAAGTCAGTTTAAGAAAATTCTATTTATTGTGGGCTAAGCAAAACCATGTAAATTTTCTTTCTTTTTTTCCTTTTAAGAGTACTTCATGCTCAGTATGGTGAACTGATTCAGCCAAGAAATGGTTCAGTTGATGAAACTCCCAAAATGTCAGCTGGTCAGATGCTTTTGGTAGCTTTTGATGGAATGTTTGCTCAAGTGGAAACTGCATTTGGTTTATTGATTGAAAAGGTACGGATTTGTTCTTTTTGGAGTACTGAGTCAGAATTAGGAAACTTGTTAAAAAAACCAAACTAATTAATTTCCTCTACATTACTCAGCTAAACAAGATGGAGATACCTCTTGCTTGGCGTAAGATTGACATAATTCGGGAAGCCCGCAGCACCCAAGTTAACTTCTTTGATGATGACAATAATCGGCAAGTTCTGGAGGAAATTTTCTTTCTGAAGAGATTGCAAACAATTAAAGAATTTTTCAGGCTCTGTGGTACCTTTTCTAAAACACTGTCAGGTAAATAAATGGTATTGAATATTCAGTATGCCTTTATCCACTTCCCATCCCACTCAGAAGACTGTAAAATGACCACTTTTGCTGTAACTTACCCTTGATATGTGTAAGGATGACGAAATTAAAAATGAATTCCTGTGCTTTTGCTGTATTTGTAAGTCAGGTATTATTTTTCTGGCTGCATCAAATGTTTTGTTTATAACAAAAATACTATTTCTTTCCCTTTAAAAGGAATCAGTTCACTTGAAGACCAGAATGCTGTAAATGGACCTGTTCAAATTGTCAACGTGAAAGCCCTGTACAGGAACTCTTGTTTTAGTGAGGATCAAATGGCCAAGCCAATTAAGGCTTTTACTGCTGACTTTGTGAGGCAGCTTTTAATTGGCCTTCCAAATCAAGCTTTGGGACTGACCTTGTGCAGCTTCATCAGCGCTCTGGGTGTCGATATCATTGCTCAGGTAGAGGCTAAAGACTTTGGAGCAGAAAGCAAAGTTTCTGTGGATGACCTGTGCAAGAAAGCTGTGGAGCACAATATCCAGATTGGCAAGTTCTCCCAGCTGGTGATGAACAGGGCCACAGTCCTGGCCAGCTCCTACGACACGGCCTGGAAGAAGCACGACCTGGTGCGCCGGCTGGAAACCAGCATTTCCTCCTGCAAGACCAGCCTGCAGAGAGTGCAGCTGCACATTGCCATGTTCCAGGTGAGATCCAGCACTGCCTGGGTATGTCCAGCTTGGGTCTGGGGAAAGTTAGCCTGAGGTACAGTCCCTGAGCACAACAAACATGGTATTTTGTTAAATAAGTTCTAAGGTATTTTAATGGACTTGATAAAGTATTTTAGTTTTAAATTATGCTGTAAATATAAAAGGAAAAAGTGTTATTGCTAGCTTTTTTTGAAGACTGGCTGCTTTACAAGAAGCAAATTTGGCAACGTATAAATTTCTTTGAATCAATATATGTAATATTTTTCAATAGCTATTAAGTCATTTTTTGGAAAATAGGTCATTCACTGGCTTTCTTACCAGCAATGCTATCCTGTTCTCCCCCTTTCTCTCAAACAGATTATGGCTTAATGGAGGAGATGGCTTAGAACAGAGGGTATGAGTTGCTGAATGTCATCTTGTACCTCTCCTTCAAAGTTTTAATGCATTAACTGTCTCCTTGCTCCACTCTTTTTGCTTCATTAAAAAATACAAATAGCAGCAGTATCACTTCTGAAAAATGCTCTTCTGAGCCTTCAGATAAATGCCGTTGTGTACCTTTTACACTGGTAGCCAGTTGTGTTGTATCAGGGATCTTCATTTTATAGTGATTTGTAGGTTGAGGGACAACGCTTTCTCCAGGTCAGTTAATAAACCATTTCATAGACTGGTGAGCAAAACTGTCTTGGTTTTAATGCATCACAAGTGAATTGTTTCTGAATATTGATGGCTTTTCCTTTAGATCAAAAATATGTGTGTAAATCATGTCTAGCAAGTTAGTGGAGTCATTAGTGGTATAAACATCTAAGCCAGCAAAACAAAGTTTGCAATTACTTGTAGAATTTAACACTCTCTAATGATTTAGACCTTAGAGCTGTGCTGGTACCATCTGACACGTAGCCCTATTAGTGCCCTCACGTTATAGTGTCCCAGAGCACTGGAATTGCTGTTTGTGATGCAGAGTATTTTGTGCTGAGCAATATTGATAACCAAGTGTTGCTGTTACTTTCTTAAAGTGGCAGCACGAAGATCTCCTCATCAGTCGCCCCCAGGCTATTTCTGTCACTCCTCCACCTCGGTCTGCAATTTTAGCCAGCATGAAAAAGAAACTTCACACGCTCAGTCAGATTGAAGCTTCCATTGCAACAGTCCAGGTATGACTGTTTTAGGAAGGATTATTCAGCAGCATCTTGAAATGTGACTAATACAAGCTGCAAAATCATCTGCCACCTTCAAATTATGTTACCTGGCTTGCTGTCTTAGACAAATGTGGGGGTATTGCCACTGATCTCTTTCAGTCTGTCTGATGGCTACTGTTACATTATTTGATTTTGCTGTCTCATCCAAACTGTTCTCTTTGGAATAGCAGTAAATCTCTTTGAAGAAAAATACAAATTTGTGAATGTGCCTTTCTTTCTGAAGGCTGGTAATGCTCCTTTTCTTTAAGTGTGTCTGCCTTAGATCATCCTTCCTGTAATTTTTGCTAGCTAATTGTCAGAAGTTTCCTTTGTAGATCTGGGCAAATTAATTATTCTGTGTGTTAATAAGGTTTGTGTGCTGAGGCCTGGCTCAGTATTTTAGATTTCTTTGGTGCCAGTAATATAGAACGTTTAATTGTTTAAAATAAATACTGCTTAGCTTCCTGAATTTTAATTTTCTTTTTCAGTTGTGAAGGTACTATTTATAATAATTTCTTGAATTATCTGCAAAATAATGGAGGATTCCTATAATGTTATATAATTCTTAGTCTAGAAATGTGATTACTTTTGCTTTTTTTTGGTGAGTTAAAATCTAGACAGGTAGACTTTCTATAACAATCAAATCCAATTGTGATGTATACTGGAAATAAACTTTTCAACAGCATAAACTAACATTTGTCAATCACGAATTCCACAGTATTTTACATATATGAGCATAAGAATGTCTGCGTGTGTTGTATACGCATAATTTATTTAAAATTAGGCTTAGAATGGTGTATGTCAGTATGAATTACCTATATGGGTGTTTTTCTTCCCCAATGCAGGAGAAACTAGCAGCGCTTGAAGCAAGTATTGAGCAGCGTTTAAAATGGGCAGGAGGTGCTAATCCTGCCCTGGCCCCAGTCTTGCAAGATTTTGATGCCACTATTGCTGAAAGAAGAAACCTTGTCCTGAAAGAAAGTCAAAGAGCAAGTCAGGTACTACAGATAAGTACAGTACTCCTGACTCCACAAGTGTGTTCACTCTTCCTTTCCTACTCGAGGTTTATGTAGCAGATATTTTTCTGCTCTGCATCTGAAGAGCAAACATAGATAACCAAATATTTCTAGGAATCCCACTTGAAAGCAGTAGGAATAATCTTTGTAAGAATTGCTGCAGGGTGGGATGACCCTGAGATGATTCTGCTGCTGTAACAGAGCAGTCTTTGTGTGTTTAAAATCCTCACTTCAAAGCACATGAAGAAAATGCTGTCTGTCTAATAGACATTTGAAGTAGAATAATTTTTCTCACTCTCGCTTTGATTTTCAGGTCACTTTCCTTTGCAGTAATATCATTCATTTTGAAAGTTTACGTACAAGAACAGCAGAAGCCTTAAATCTTGATGCTGCATTGTTTGAACTCCTCAAACGCTGTCAACAAATGTGCTCCTTTGCATCCCAGTTCAACAGCTCAGTGTCTGACCTGGAGCTTCGCCTGCTGCAGAGAGTGGTGAGCAAAACGTGGGACAGTTCAGGATCACTGCAGGGAGTTCCCAGTTTTGTCTTCCATTCTCAGTGTTATGTATAATACCTTGAGACGGAGTGTGGCTACAGAGTTTATGCTGTCAGCTGCTAAACACTTGGCAGTGCTGTCTTCACAGTAAGTGAATTTTATCTCTGGGTACAGATAAAGAAATGCTTCTGTTATTTTTAGGGCACTGGTCTTGAACATCCTATTGGCAGCTCTGAATGGCTTCACTCAGCTCACAAGCAG
Organism: Orthonyx spaldingii; assembly: GCA_013397795.1. Taxonomy (NCBI): domain Eukaryota; kingdom Metazoa; phylum Chordata; class Aves; order Passeriformes; family Orthonychidae; genus Orthonyx; species Orthonyx spaldingii. Next base: position 100,401 of record VZTJ01003069.1, read on the forward strand.
TTGACCCAGGAGATATCTACACAGAGAACAGTACAAACAGAAAGAGAACAGCAAATAGAAACAGTTAGTGAAACAATTCAGAATCTGGTGGATAGTATTAAAACTGTGCTCACGGGTCATAACAGACAACTTGGAGATGTCAAACATCTACTGAAAGCTATGGCAAAGGTATGCCTGAAACATTCTTAAATTTATTCCTCAAACCCATGTCAGTACAGTTTATCTAGAAACAGTAAAATGTGTTTGTGCATACGTAGTTCAAGACGTAAAGTTCATTTCATGTTTAAGAATTCATAAAACTTTCTAGCATTAGTCTTAGCAAGCTTTGGTGGAACTGAACCTTTTCTCTCTCTTGGCAGTTGAAATGTGGTTGTAAGTCCTTTTGGTTCTTGATCAGTAAAAAATTTTATAATTTTAAAATTTATGTTCATGATACGTAACTACTGAAAGTCATAGTTATTTGTAATCAAATGACAAACTGAAGGGCTGACAGGGCTAAGAAATGCTCAGTTTTATTCTCTTAGCCAAAACATAGCAGTTGACCTTTTTGCACATCTTGGTTACAGGATGAAGAAGCGGCTTTGGCAGATGGTGAAGATGTTCCCTATGAGAATAGTGTTAGGCAGTTCCTGGGTGAATATAAATCGTGGCAAGATAATATTCAGACAGTTCTGTTTACATTAGTTCAGGTTATGGGTCAAGTCCGCAGTCAGGAACATGTTGAGATGCTGCAGGAAATAACTCCCACCTTGAAAGAACTAAAAACACAGAGCCAAAGGTAAGAAAGTTACCTTGTCTCAGGTGAGAAAAGGCATTTTGCATACCTGCTTTCATGTAGCAGGAACACATCATGGAGCACATACTTGATGATTTTCTTGGAACTCAGAAATCTTTTTGCAAAATTTGAATTTAGTTTTTGAGTTTTCAGTAAGTCAGGTAGTTGCATGAATATTTATCAACTCCATTATGTTTCCCAGTGTCTACAATAATCTGGTGGGGTTTGCATCACCCTTAGTCACGGATACAGCAAATGAATGCTCCAGCCCAACTTCAGCTGCTACATATCAGCCAACCTTTGCTGCAGGTAATACTTGCAAAACAACAAGAAACAACTAGGAATTGATACTAGAGAGGTGATCATAGCTCTTACTGAATTTTGAAATGTAGACAATTTGTGTAAGATTATAAAAGCCTATAAAATTTAATTCATCATACAATACTGAATGACTGCTTGAGCATAGCCTTTGAGATCTGCTTTCACCCCAGAATACATGGAAAGCACTGTCATTCAACTGAACTGTAATTTCTGTTGAAATTAGTATTAAAATTATGGTGACTTTGGAGTTAATCCAGAAACCCTACAAAAGCATTAATGTCTGCAATGTTTTTATGACTTTAAAAACATGAATAACATTTCTCATGAGAAATCCTCTCCATTTAAAGGATTACTCTGCTGTTAATGTTTGGACTAGGTGCATGTTTATAATTTCTATCAAGAGCAAGGATTTCCTTTCATAACTGTCCTAGGAATGATAGAGGTTGAGAGGCCATAAAAATTTGCTTAATATGAATAAATTCTTAGCAGTGGAATAAAACTTCTTGTTTATGAAGTGAAAGAAATTAGAAAATGGAAAGACTGAAAACTGGTGCAGAATTTAAAATGCAAATTTAAAATGCATTTGTTCTGAAAAACTGATAGGTCTATTTGATATGCATTTCATTTTTCTTGCCTCTATAATGTGCTATTATTTTGAAGACTTTAAGCACTTTTAAACTTTCTTTACAGCTGTACGTAGCAATACAGGGCAGAAAACTCAGCCAGAGGTGATGTCACAGAATGCAAGAAAGCTAATTCAGAAAAATCTTGCAACATCAGCAGATACTCCTCCAAACACAGTCCCAGGAACTGGCAAAAGTGTTGCTTGTAGTCCCAAAAAGACAGCCAGGGACCCTAAAACAGGAAAAGGTAAGTACAAACCTTAAAAAAAACAGCTAGAAAAAGAACAACAACCCTACCACTGACAGCAACAAAAAAAACTTACAGTACCTCAGCAGGTTTCTGTGCAGGAATGTGAAGTTGAATTAACTATTTTATTCCTGTAGCCGTGCAGGAGAGGAATTCCTACGCAGTTAGCGTGTGGAAGAGGGTCAAAGCCAAGTTAGAGGGCCGAGATGTGGATCCCAACAGGAGAATGTCTGTGGCTGAACAGGTGAGTTGAAAATAAAGTTCCAGTACTGGTCCTTGCTTTAGGTACATGGTCATTAGCAGGTGTGTATGCTGAAGTGTGCCTTCAGGGCTAAAATCCTGTTGTGAATGGGGTTTCCTTTTGGGGTGTGAGCTATTTCAGTGCAAATCAGGCTTGCTGCTGCCTTGTATTGTTGCATTTTTATTTTTTTTTTGCTGTCATATGCTTTTGTTTTTCATCTGGGAGGTTTATGTAAAACCATGAATTAGATGAAACTGCCTTTTGTCTGTCAGTAAGCTGACATTTGTTCCACAGCTGCTGATAGCCAGGGAGAACACGAGATCTGTACAGCTGCCCAAGGGACAGAACTTGTCTGTGTTCACTAACATAACACAGCCACTCCTGTCTCTGGGCAACTGAGCCAGGGGACACACTTGTCCACATCTATTTGAGGATGTTGTGGCTATTTGCAAGCTAGGGGCTGTGAATGAGATGATGTGTGATCTTTTTCTGCAGTACAGCTTCCTGTTTCTTACGTGGACTGCACAAAGTTATGTTTACAGTTACCTTTGATTTTTTTCAGTGAAATATTTGCAGGTGATGTTCAACAGTAAATTCTACGATCCCTTAAACAGTTTTAAAATCCTAGCTTATTTTTAATTACTTGTTTGACCTTTTTAATAGGTTGACTTTGTGATTAAGGAAGCAACTAATCTAGATAACTTGGCTCAGCTGTATGAAGGTTGGACTGCCTGGGTATGAGTAGGGAGACAGCAGATCGGTCTGGTTCAGCGAGGTCAGACATCCACCAGAATCAACTCGGCCTCAGGCATCCGTAGCCGCACCACAGTTGGTGGTGATGCATACTGGGGCTTAATCTGAGGAAACCTAGGAAATCTCGGTGCACTGGGAAGTGAATCCTGCAGGATAGCTGCACTCAGGGATACGCTCAACACAATGGTCTGCAACCCCCACGGTCAAGGGTGAAAGCTCACCGCTTGAGCGACACGGTTTGTCTTTCTGCTACGGAAGAACTGCAAACGTGTCTGGGGGTCAGCTGCAGAAAGAAATCAGGATGCTACAAACCGCAGAGTGATTTGGAACTCAATTCCACCTGACCCTGTGAACAATTCAGGAAACACCGAACCCTGTTCAAAGAAAAACAGAAAAATGGGGCCATGAAGAAATCACAGCAAGGGCAGATTTGATGCATTCAGATTCTTGTTCCTCTTGTTACGTGGCAGCGGTGCTGCTTGAGTTGACCAGTTAGTACGGGAAAAGGCTACAAAATGTAAACTTCAGAAATGGACTGAAAGCAAAGAGCTGTACAGCAGATACAAGCTGCATTGGAAGAACTTCTGAGATAGAAGAAAAAGCCTTTGTTCTCTTCTCCCTTTCCTCTTTCCTTTCACTCCTCCCTCCCAGCCTCTCCTTGCATACACCCCTCTTGGCTTATTCTTGTAGGTTAGGCGTACTTCCAATATACATTTTATTTCAATCCTTCTACTTCACAGTTTAGTCAAATTAACAACTTAAATTCTGTTTGGTAAACAATTTTTCCAAAAGCACTGGAAATATAGAACATCAATGATTACTTATGAGTTGGATGGTCAAATGCAAAATGTAATTTTGGTTATTTTAAAGTCATTTTTGTGATTCTATTATGTACAGTTTCTCAAAATTGTCACTGTGCATTTAAAAGTGATGATTCCTACAGGCATTTGATTTCATGTGCACTTCCCTCTGCTTGCAGTGTACACTTTTTTGTAATTCAAATTGTCCCTCCAATCTCATTCTACTGTGATTGCTGTAGTTTCTTTCCTACGACGTAGCTAATCCAATGTAATCTTTACCTTTCTAAAAACCAGGATAGAGTATCTAGTAGAGTTTTACATTGTTGATGACAGATAAACAATAAAGTGATGTTCTGGTGGAGGTAGAGTGATATGCTTTTTACTTCACTTTCCTAATCCTTTTAGTTCACACTTGTAAATTCTAGTGCTTCACTTCACAGGGGTATACATATAATCCAAGAAATGAAGGACTCTCAAATTTTTGTTCAACTAGATCTGTAAAGATTTCTGCAAAGTAGTTTTCCTTTGCCATATTTCTTCTATAGATGGTTGTTCAGTAATGCATCCATAGGGAATCTTCCACCAAGTTTTTTTTTAATCAGTTCTCAAAGTGTGATTATGGTCAGAAAAGTCTCTCTAAAAATGGCATCATCTTACTTAGATCAAGGTCCTACTTGTCTGCTGGTTGTCTAAAAGACTTCTTGCTTCGTTTTTTAAGTGGGACATCTTTAGGAAAAGGCAACTTCCTTTTCTTAGAGCAAATAAACCCCACAGAATTCAGTTACAACTGCAGAATTGTAAAGGAGCTGATAGCTAAAGCAGAAATGCACCCTGGCATTCTCAACCCAGATAAACTCATGTAGCTCTGTATAAAAAGTTTCTCTTTTGTAAACTTGGTGAATTCATTATGCACAGTTGCTGAAAAATGTGGGAAGATCCTTAATGCCATTTTAGTCACTTTTCAGAGTGAAACCACACTTTCAATACAGCATTTTTTCCATCAAAATCCAAGTATTAAAATATTTGAGCCAAGCCCACTACTGGCACAAAATTAATTTAATTGAAAGGGTTTGCAGCAGTTGATCTGAGTAAGAAGCTTGGCTGGTAGTTTTTGGATAATGCCAGGCAAACTTCTGTTCCTTTCAGTATTTGCACTATGCTGACTGCTCTGCCTCCGCAGTAGGTCTTAGAATTCACTTTCTCCTCTGTTGCCAATTTTTTGTGGACATGCACTTTGAAGTGTAAGAGTTTTCAACAGTCATATGGCCTTCCTTGCACTCTGATTGCCTGATTACCTCTAGGGAAGTCACAGGCTTTGCATCTAACAGTCCCCGTGCAAACGCATTCCACTGCCGCCGCTCCCTGACCCTCCGCCGCGGGAAACGCTGTTGGAACGCTGCAGTGAAGAACATCCATGTGCAGAACAAGACACTTGGCACTGTTGGTCCTTTTCATTTTTCTCCAGTTGAAAATAACCTTATGAACAATCTGTTGGAGAAGTGTAGTGACAGGAGTGTGTTGTACCTGCTGTTTTGTTTCTTGGAAGCTGGGGGGAAGGGAGGGGTAATGCACTCACCTGTGGCTCTTGTATTATACCTCTGCCATCCAGAAATGAAACACTTGTGTGGAGATGGGTTCTTACTGCGTAATTTAATAAAGTTTTAAAAAATAAAAGAAGAATATGCATTTTTAATTTCCTTCTATGCAAAACTATGTGGTTGTGAAAATTACAGGGAAGAATAAAGTGCCTGATACAAATAAATACAAACCAAACCCCAAATTAGAGCAGGATTCTCCAGAGACTTAAATTTGCATAACTAATGCAAAGGAAACAGCTCAGATGTGCAGGAGTTAGTGGGACTGTCACTGTTGTCTTGTGTGCTGATGCATTTTTCTTGGAAATGTTGACATTATGGGAGGTTGGTACAGTCTTGGTGAAACCTAAACTTCAGATTCTGCACACATATCCTGCATAGTAAATAAGACTGCATTAGTTACATTCCCTTAAAAGATGGGACATAAATCAGAGGGAAGGAGCTAGTTTTCTAAGGAAAATGAGGTGTCTATAAAAGCATTGGTAATAGTCAGTGCTGTCTATCCTCTGATAAACTGATCAAATAATATTTATCCTGTTAACTGTTTTGGGGTATCTGTATGCGAAACACCATATAAACATATTCCTTCAGAAATACTGGAGAGGGTTGGAGAAGTTAAAGCTCTGTTTTTGTAAGTGCTGCAGTCTTTAAGGTTAATCTACTTCAATTATTCATCAATATGTTCTGTGCGTGGTACATTAGCCATTCTGTTTTAGTACACTCTAGTACTTCAAAGGTTTCTTTGTGTTCTTTTTTCCCTTTTTTTTTGGCATCAAGCTTTTCCTAAAATTAGCAGACACACTTTATGCATTAAAGAATTTGACTAGGAAAAAAGTTTGAGATGACACCTGCCATCTGTGTTTGTTAATATGGTCCTAAATTATAAAATGCATTTTTTTCTTTAGTGGAAAAGTTATAAGTATACTGTTAACATTTTAGCTAAAGAATTTCATTGAAATTACAGATACTATCTATAACTACTGCTGTGTATGTAAATACATAGCTGATTAGAGGAATTTTGCCATTCATCAGGCTAATTTTTTATTAATAGCATATAAATGAGTATTAGGTATGCTGAAAGGGTGGAGGCTTGACACGTAAACTTTGTGTGTCTGTTCTAAGTGCACAGAGCAATTGCACTGCCCCTTTTAAAGGTGCCTTGAAGCCAGCTTGGGCATTTAATTTTCTGTGTATCTGCTAAGAGAGAATCTTGGTGCAGGGAGAATTGATCCCATTGCAGCATAGTCTCTGCCAAGCAAAACAGTTGGGTGTGGCTCAGGCAAGGTACAGGAGGGGGGACTGAGCCACTGCCACTGAGCTACTTCCATTTAACAGTGGAATTTATAAATACATGTATGTACAGGCACACATTTTTTAATTGTATGTGGTGCCTCCCAAGGCCTGGCTGCTCAGCGAGGGAGGGGTGGGCGGGTGGCAGGGCCTGCCCTGTCCTGGGCTCCGCGCTGCAGTGACCCCTCTCTGGCATTTCTGGGCATGAGGGCACCTGGCAGCACTCACCTGTCCCTCTGCCCTTCTGAGCTGTGGAGCAACACTTAACAGAAGGGAAAGGCACCTCTGCAGGCCCTCTGGGATGGACAAAAGCTGCAAGGGCACCTGGTTTGGGAGCTGGCATTCGAAAGACTGGCTGGAAGATGGTGAATGTGACAGGCTGGAGATGATGGCAATGCCTGCTTTTTCCATTGGTAAGTGCTTGGGTTTTTTGTGGTAGGAATCATACAAATGGATAAAACCAGGAGCTGGCTGGTGGTATCAGATAGCCAGAGCAGTGCTGCTGCAGGGCACTGCAAATACCCCATGGCACTGTAACGCATCTTAGAATCACAGAATGCTGAGGGGTTAGAATGAACCTTAAACACCATCGAGTCCCAACCCTGCTGCCATGGGCGGGGACATCTCCCAGGATTGAATTGCCCTGGGCAAACCTCTTCTCACCACCTTCAGTAAAGAATTTCCTCCTAATATCTAGCCCAAATTTCCCCTCTTTTAGTTTGTACCCATTACTCCTTGTCCTGTCACTACAGTTCCTGAAGAAGAATCCCTTTCCTTCTAGGCCTCCTTCAGATACCGGAAGGTTGCTATGAAGTCATGCTTCTCTATGGCTCCATATTCTTAAAAAGACTAATAAAATTATTGCTAGCATCACTTCCTTATGAAATCACCTTTTGTGTGAGCTTTGCTGTGGTGAAATTACAGATTTGGAGAGTGAACTCCACCATTTATAAGCGTAAAATGCTACACAAAATTACTGTTAGCTTTGAGCAGCATATGAATGAATTTGAAAGTTATTTAGTATGGAATCTGTTCTTTATGTACACTCTTGAGTGAGTGTGAGAAGCACCCTGTGAAAGACCCAGACCATCCAGGATGGACATATATTTGCTTTTATAGTCTCCTCCTTAATCCTCCTCTTTTTTTTTCTCTCCATCAAGCTGGTGCCAGAGCAGTTTTGCTGCCCGAGATGTTTTCTTTGCTCTCATTATAGCCTTGCATCCTGGGCACAGTGATTAAGCTCATTAACACACGTGCCTGACGCATTTAGAAAGCTGAGTCAGAAACAGTATTTATATCCCAGTGCCTTTCTCCCGTATTTATTGCCGTGCTGCCCCAAGTTCTGAAGGAAACAAAACACGTTGTTGGGCTTTGATGGTACCAACAGAATTTGCCCTGTGCCGGGCACTGATGAGGCCACACCTGGGGTGCTGTGTCCGGGTCAGAAGGGACATTGAGGGGCTGGAGCAGGTCCGGAGAAGGGCAGCGGGGCTGGGGAAGGGGCTGGAGCACAAGTCTGACGAGCAGCAGCTGGGGGAGCTGCGGGTGTTTATCGCGGAGAAAAGGAGGCGCGGAGTGACCTGGTCACCGAACGGAGGCTGGAGCCGGGCGGGGCCACGCTCTGCTCCCAGGAAACAGGTGCCAGGACAAGGGGACAGAGCCTTCAGCTGCGCCTGGGGAGGTTTAGGCTGGACGTGAGGAAGAAAGAGTGATTAGACATTGGAACGGGCTGCCCAAGGAGGTGGTAGAGCCACCGTCCCCGGAGGTGTTTTAAGGAAAGACTCGACGTGCGTCACTCCGTGCCATGGCGCAGCTGACAAAGCGGTGTTCGGTCACGGGAGGGACTCAGAGATTTTTCCCAGCCCAACGCATTCCGTGCCGTTTTTGCTGGGTTACTCCGTTCCCCGGTGCCGTTTTTGCCGGGTTACCCCGTTCCCGGCGCCGCTCCCCTCACGGCGCGGGCCCGGCGCCGCCTCAGCCGCACTGCGGCGCGCCAGGGGGCGCGCGCACGCCCGCGCCCTTCGAATCCCAGCAGCCAACCGGCGGCCGGCGCGGAGCCGGCGCTGGCCAATCACGGCGCGCGGGGGGCCGCCGAGGCTATAAAAGGCGGCGGCGCGGCGGTTCGGGAGGGTGTGGCCGGCCGGAGGCGGTGCGGGAGCGGCGCAAGATGGCGGAGGGGGACAACAACAGCGTCTACCAGCTGGTGAGGCGGGCGGCCCGCTCGGGGCTGCGGCCGCTCGGGGCTGCGGCCGCTCGGGGCTGCCGCCGGCGGCGGGGGAGCCGGGCCCGCCCC
>VZTJ01003069.1:116407-163741 GCA_013397795.1 Orthonyx spaldingii
CGCACGGGGGGCTGGCGGTTCTGCCCGGGGCGGGAATTGGCTCGCGCGGTGGGGATGTCCGGGCGGTGAGAGTCCCCGTGTGCCACAGGAGCTGCCCCAGTGGCCGAGGCAGGGACACTTTGCGGACGGTTCTGTCAGGGAGGGGTGGCAGTGCCAGTTGTCCCCGCCGTGCCGGGGCTGCTCCGAGGCTCCTTTCCGCGAGCATGTCAGAGCTGCTGCCGGGTCTGCTTTCCCAAGTGCTGCGTTTGTGCATCCTGCAGAGTTTTTGCAGATCAGTGAGCCGAGCAGCATCTGTTGATTTAATACCATGTACGATCTAGTTATTGCACAGGATTGGTACTGTTCAGTTGGGTTTTAATTGGGGTTTAAGGCCAAAGTGTCTGGGGAGGTGTCACTGCTGACACGGTGTCTGGATGGTGGTTTTTGAAATCGTGTGAGTGCTTTGATGAAGCTAAGTTTAACTGTGTCAGATTTCCTGACGTGTTGTGGTAGCGGTGACTTGATCACAGCTGAGCGTGTGACTTAGTTCGCTTATTTAGCTTGAGAGTGCTTTTTGAGGCTTAATGCAACTTCCTGTCAATCGTGGGTCTTTTAGATCTAAAATGAGCCTTAAAAGAAGCGCCGGAGAGCCGGTGCAGTAACTGCTGCCCTTCCCACAGGCACCATGGTGCGGATGAACGTTCTGGCCGATGCTCTCAAAAGCATCAACAACGCAGAGAAACGTGGCAAGCGCCAGGTGCTCATCCGGCCGTGCTCCAAGGTCATCGTCCGCTTCCTGACCGTGATGATGAAGCACGGTGAGTCCTGGCCCTGCTCCCCGCGGGTGTCTGGGGGTGCTGCTGTGGGAAAAGGAGTAAATCAAGGTGCTTGGAGTAGTTTGGTGCAACACAGTTCATTAGCTGTGTTATTGTGGCTGAATGTTACCTGTTTCTGTGTCCGCTGGTCTCCTGCAGGTTACATTGGTGAATTCGAGATCATTGATGATCACAGAGCTGGGAAGATTGTTGTCAACCTCACAGGCAGACTCAACAAGGTAGGGTTTGTCTTCCTGAATTCAGTTCTCTAAGGAAGTGTTTAAATGAGACTTTTTTTTTTATTTCATGTTTGTCTGTTCCGTTTCTGAAAAAACTGCTTGTAAAAAAGTTGGTATTTGTTGAATGCATGTAAATAAGAGTAGCATGGATGTTATCAGTTAAAAGGCTTGTTAATTTGTTCTGATTCATAATGGTATGTGTCACTAATTACATTTGTTTTAAACTCTGAATACGTAAGATGTGCTTTCAGGGAAGTCTGTTTGCAAGTGCCTGTATTTCTCTCTCTTCAAAGGCTTTCTGGCTACCTAGTGCTTTCTCAGTTTCTTTGATGTTTAAGCTATCTGGAAGACTTGTCTTAAGAGATAGGAGCTGAGTTGGTTCCCAGGTGATGTTTGATACCTGCAGATGTGGAGAAGACAAACCTTTTCTCCTGCTGCCAGGTGGGCTTTGCTTGCAGTGAGGGAGAGTTGAATGTCACATTAATTGGTGCTTGTGAAGTTCCCGGGGCATATGAGGCATTTGTGTGTGTTTTGGAAATTTTTAAATGCTTGCGTCTCAAACTCCTGAGCTGTGTAGTTCTGAGGTGACTTGCTGTGCATCACTGTTTACAGTTAAGCTCTTCAAGTGAGAGTTGGCTCTTCAGTAAAGAAATTAAAAAATTACTTGACCAGAATATGTTGGGGGCTGTTTCCTTGATGAATAAATATTGAATCTGAAAATTGCGTGAGTGCGTAAGGCAGATAACCTCGACACCCCCAGAATTACTGTAGTAATTACAGTGTTATGTGTCTGTAATAAAAGTGATGTAGGTCAGGTTGGAGAGTAGTGTTTCTTGAACTCATCCAGGATGATTTTGTAATGGCTCTGCCAGGCTGCAGCTGGATGTAATGTTTCTCTCAATCCTTGCAATAAGGGAACTGTTACATGGTTCGGAAAAATGTGCACAGTGCAGGAAGGTGTAATTCTGGTTTAGTGTTGGATACTTGTTCAGATAATTGGAGCCAGTGAGGTAACTGGGGGTGGTGGTCTTGGTCAGTAATGTGATTACCTTGAAAATTCCAGTAACTTCTATGCATGTTAATCTCTTGCTGGGTAAAATCTACTTTTTGCTTTTAGTAACTATGTATGATAGTTAGAGGTAGAATATCCCTGAGCAATCACAGGAGATCGGCTGATGTTGCAGTTTTGTGCTTTTGTGCTCCCCCAAGTGCGGGCATCACTTGGGTGGTGTAGCTTCAGCAGCAGTTCAGGGCTGTTCAGGTGAGGAGGAGGGAGCGAGGCTGAGGAAGTAGCGGGTGAGGAGTTGCTGGGTGTGAGGGTCCCGTGTGTGTAACAGCACTGGTTAAAGTCCTTCAGGCAGGGAGCTGGCATCACAAATGTGCAAATCCATAAAGTTCTTTGGTTTGTAATGGAATCCTCTTTTACAGTGTGGTGTAATCAGTCCCAGATTTGATGTTCAGCTGAAGGATTTGGAAAAGTGGCAGAACAACCTGCTGCCTTCCCGTCAGTTTGGGTAAGTACAAGGAAGGGTCAAGTGTGTGTTGCGTGTAAAAATGTGGGGGTTTGTTACACTCACAAACTGCCTGAGTTAGACTCACCTGGCACCTTTTTCCCCTGGTCAGTCTGGAGGTAAATACCAGTCTAAAAATTCATCTTCCACATAAATTCCTTTTTTAACTAGTTTCAAAGGGGTACTGCTAAGCAAGGATCTGTTTCTGCTTGGCTTTGGTAAAATCCTCATTTCACAGTTTAATGGAAAATAGGACTTTTCTCATACTTGTTTAGTTTTATGAATGGCCATTTTCAAATGGGGAGGAGTTACATAAGTTACCGGGTCAGTGGAAGTGTTATGCTACTTGAATTCAAGTGTCCTGACTGTGTGCAGATTACTCAGATATGAAGTGATGAGGGACTTGAAGCCTCTGTTAAACACACCTCCACACCACAGGAGATCTTACTGTTATGCAGTGTATCTTTTCTTCACAAAATGCACTGAATCAGGAGCAGTAAATCCCAGTGCACTGGGATGGCAGCTGGAAGAGTCTCCAGGGCCTCAGCCAGTCTGTCCCATCGAAGGAAGGATCAACAATTCTGTGCTGTTTCTGTTCTTAAACGTCCAGGAGTAACTCCTGCTTCAGCTGGCCCTGTGTAGCTGCTCTGTGTGTTGTCAGTGGCAGTTGTAAGAGTGTTTATAGAGTGGTGGGACAGGAGGTTCTCAGGGGAAGCTGTGTGGGTGAGGTGTGTTGGTAACCCAGATGTTGGCATCAGCAGTGACAGCTGCTGCAGCTGCCAGCCCAGACACAGACCCTGCCCTGCACCAGGCAGTGTTCAGAGATCCAGGCTGAGGAGCTGTCTGGCACTGTGGGGAGCAGCATCTCTGGAGGAGAGAAGTGGACTTGGTCTAGAAACCGTAGAGCTCCTGCTGCTGCAGCTGGGCAGGGACTGCCCAGTGGGAATATGCAAGGAGAGAGGGCAGTGGTTGGAGAACAGAAGCTGTCCCTGTCCCGTGTGTGCTGCAGAGCTGTCCAACACAGAATGGGTCCAACACAGTGAGACTGGGTTACCAGCTGCCTTTGCACTGTTCATCATCCAGTCTCACTGTGTTGGACCCATTCTTGCAGGAAATTCCTGCTGGAACACAGATGAGGTTGGTGCTGTCAGCTCTGCACCAGCCTGGAACAGAGATAAACTGAACATTTGCTCTCTCTTGGCAGGTTTATTGTACTGACAACCTCAGCTGGCATCATGGACCATGAGGAGGCGAGACGAAAACACACAGGAGGCAAAATCCTGGGATTCTTTTTCTAAAACTTGTAAAAAAAGAGGATACTAATAAATTGTTCAAATGGACTCTGGTGTTTCCAGTCACTGTTTTAATGACTTCGAACACTGCCTGTGATAGTGCTTGTAGCAGCTCTTCCATAGTGCTCAAATTCCAGCTTCACTTCAGATGATGTTTGGGTTCCACACCATCCCTGGTTACAATTCCATTCCTGTTAATGGTGTAATGTACTTCTGATAGGTACCACTGGAGTGGCAGTTTGGGGTCATTGTACAGGGGAGCTCTAATGCTAAGCCAATGCTAATCCCAGCGGTGCTGCGTGGGGTCACCTCCCAGGTGTTCAATACACGTGTCTGCACAGTTACCTGTGTGTGATTCTAGAGTTCCACCTTTTGGCTCAACAACAGAAGATGCCTTGCTGGGAGGTATTTCCTGTTTATGGTTAAAAAAGTTGTGGGATGTGGGATTCTGGAATAATTAAGATGGTTGGATTTCAAATCACATGTTCCACATCATACAGTGTAAGGAGTAACTGAGTTTGGGAGGTGAATAATTCTTTTCCCTCAAACTTCTACTTTGAAAGTTTTGAAACACCAAAATTTTGGGTAGAGTAGTTGCTGTGCAGCTGCTTTGTATGTTGGCACAAAGAAACAACTGTTGGGGATTTCTCTAAGTTTTCAGAGTGAGGAAATAAGGTTGTCTGAAGCTACAGTGGGGAATATTTAGTATTGAAGGAGTTGGTGTTTGCTTCAGCACATGACAGCACAGTGTACTCGATGCAGAGAAATCAAATGTATTTCCAGGCAGTCCATGGAGCAGTACAAGTTGAGTTGGTAGAGGATGGGAAGCAAGCTGGGCTGATGGCATTGTCCTCCAGGAGCAGCTGGAAATGCAATGCCTTCCTTCCCTTTCTTTGGAGTCTTACCGGGAAGGAGCCCACGGAAATGCAGCAAGCCTGGTTCAGCACTCTAAACCAGCTGGTGAATTTGTGCTTCTGATAGAGACAGCTGGAAACCAGGTTTTCCTTCCTGGTGACACATCACTGTGTACAGTCGCTGGAGCTGGAAGTGTCGTGCCTGGAACGTGACACTTCCTCACAAACCTTTTCCCAGAGCCTTGGTGTGGAAGTGACTCTTCAGGCACCAAGTGTGAACTCAGTAACTCTGTAACCCCTCTATTCAGTCTGGTACCCTGTGGAGAAAAGGAGAAGGTGATACTGTTAAGCAAACAGCATGAAGAAACATTCAAATGGCATCACTGGTTCTCAGTTTGACTGGACAAAAATCTGCTTAGCTGAAGACCTGTACACTGAATTAGAGTAATTGCAAAGTCAAAACTCTATTTTAACCCCTATTTTGTTGTCAAATCGAGCTATTTAGTGACAGGTGGGGTTTTTCCTGTCCTTAATGGATATCATTCTGCAGTACCAGGCACTGACACCTGAGATTTTGTACGTCCTGCTCAGAGTAACCCTGAAGTTTGTATCAAGACTGCACTATTTTTTATAAAATCTTGATTTTTATCAAGTCTAGAATAGAACACATGCTTCTTATACCTGATGGAGGAAGGCTGGTGACACTTCTAAGGCTTCCTTTAAATGAATTTACTATGGCAACTTTCCTGCTAGCTTGACAGATGTGTTTAAATCAGTTTTACCAGGACATACATGGTAGTTTTTCTGACCCAGCTTAGCTGTGTGTGTCCTTTACTCCCACAGAGACTCCTGAGGCAACAGTTTCTGATGTTCTCAGTTGACAGATCAGTTGGGAATGAACTGTGAATTTATTTCACAAGCCAGCCCAGCAACTTTTATGTAGAATTATTAAATGGAAATTAAAGCTCTGATGTAACAAGAATGACTTGGAGGAAAGGAAGCACCTTTTCCACAGTATATCTACAAATGTAACTGCACCCAGGCTTACCACATGTGGAAGCTGATGTGGCTGATCTCTGATGTTCCTGAGATATCTCTGAGCTTGCACCTCACTGGTGAGAGCTTTGCTCCTCAGCTGCTGGCTGAGAGCCAAGGGCTTTGGAAGGTGGGCTCGGGAGCTGTCAGGAGAGATTATGCCATGCCCTGCAACACAACAGCTTTAAATGGGTTTGCAGGAGTTCTTACTCTCAGATGTGTTTAGAATCTGAAAGTGGTTTTTTTTTTTTTTAACCTCAGTGATATTTGGTGGGTTGAGGGCATGTCTGTGCCTTGGGCAAGCAGTTTGTAGGTGGGTAACAAAAAGGTTGGTCGAGGTGAGAGGGAAAATGGCACAAAGCTGAAGGTGCACTGTGGGTTATGCGGGGAGATCAGCGTCAAGTGGTGGTTCAGAGACGGGGTTTGGTACCCGTGGGGCCAGGGAGGGAACACCAGTGCTGGAGGAGTCCCCTGTGGGACAGAGGCAGCTGACCTTCGTGTGGGGACACCTGGCAGGGCGGGGGAGCCCTGGGAAGCCCCTGAGCCACCGAGGTGCTGGCAGTGCCAGGTTTGCCCCGGTGCTGCCCTGGGTCCCTGGGGTCCCGCGCTGAAGTGGCAGCGCTGGTGTCACCCCCGTGCCCTGCACACCCCTCCTGGCCCCGGCTTCGTGCCCGACAGCCCGAGGTGGAGCTGCTCTGCCGGCAGCCCCTTCCCGCTGCTCAGCTGCTCACCTGTCAGCATTAGTCCAGTCTCAGGTGGTAGAATGGGGTCAGAACTTAATTTAGTTGTGAAAATGAGTAAATTGGAAGTAGCTGGGAGCAGGTTAGCCATGCCCCTGTGAGGCGCAGCCCAGTCTCACGCCTGTGCTCAGGTCAGTATTTTGGGGTGCCACTGCTCTTTGTGCCGTGGCTTGAGAAGAGGATGAAGGAGGTTCAGACCGACTGCGTGCCCTGAATCCAGAGAAATGCTCACTGGTGCCTGAGAAGGGGTCAGCGGAGGGCAGCATCTGATCTGCAGTGGCTGGAGACTGAGGGAGGCCGGTGTGAGTAGAGGAACAGACTGACCTCTGTGCCTTGGCCCACAATGAGAGCTTTTTCTGTCTTTGATGCTGTGAGCCTGGTTTTGGGTACTATGGGAGGTGAGAATAAGTGTGGATCTTCAAAACACTGCAGCAGGCTAAGGAGCCTGGTGTGGGACAGTGGCTTCACTGGACATGCACCGTTTCCTGCTCATCCTTTAGTCTAATGCTATTTAGCTAATTTAGATTTAAGACAAGGCCATGTCTTACTGCCAAATAATGTAAATATCTGTCTCTCAGTAAATATCTGGATGGATTTAACCACAGTTCAGTCTGGAGAACCATTCTAGTGGAGTCAAGGGGTTTCAGAGGCTGGTGGTCTCCATTCCTGTTCATGCCTCTGATGTTTTCTCTGCTCAGATTCTGCTCTTGTGTTGATGCAGTAATGGGCTGTAATTTTCCTGATCCTCAGGACAGCCCATCTGATTAATCATGTGATGGAGTTGGGAACAGTGATGCTGTTGGTATGTCTGTGCTCGAGCAGGGTTCAAGTTCCAAGTCTGGTTTAGTTACATTTTATTGAGGGTTTTATCTGCTGGTGCTGCATTTAATCATTGTGTATGCGTTCCTGTGGCATTGTCTGCTTTTGGACAAGGTGCTCTAGCAAGGTGTGTGACTCCCCAAACCTTCAGGCTGCCTAGGAGGTGCTTTTTTAACAGTTTGGGGGTAGTGCTGTGTGAGGGCCATGGGAATGGAGAGCATTCCTGCTACTCTATAATCCATTGCTGTTTCTCTTGGGCCTTTTGAATTTATGACTAGGAGTTCATTTTTTTCATATTTAATTCACTTATTTATTGTTCCCACTCTGTGAGCACACCAGGCTACACATTCTCCAGAAAACTCTTTCCAGGAGCTTGCAATCCCCTGCCTGTCATCTCTAGATGTCTCTCTTGCCTTAGTATAAGAAAATATGGAAAAGGCAAAAGTGCTGTAATACTTGGTGTGTGATCTTAGATAGAAATGTGTGTGTGCAACACTCGTCCATCTTCACCTCCCCAGCTAGATCAGAGTGGGGTTGGCCCCTTCATTTGTGGGGAAGAAACGTGGCACAACCATTCTTGTTGTCTTCCACTGATGGAAGTTAACTCTGCTGTCAGCTGGACCAGGCAGTGAGCAGGAAGAGGCAAGGATTGTATCTGGGAATAGGGGGAAGGTAGGTGATGGGTGAGGTTAAAAGGAAAGCTGCTGCTGAAGCCCATCTCTGGGCGCTGTCCCAGTCTCAGCAGCTCCAGGGATGGAGCCCAGCTGGTGTTTGGTCCACAGTTCTGTGCCATTTTAAAAAGGAAAGTCCAGGAACATCAATGACAACTTTAGGGTTTTAGTATCTGTGCAAATCAAGCCTTTAACTGTAAGAATAAAAAAAGGGGGAGAAATTAGAGGTTATTTTTTCCTTTTCTCCCTACACCTCTGCAATTCACATGGGTGCTTGTCTCCTCACTTGCAGTAACATGCCCAGCTGTATTCTTGCATAACAGGATCCTCGACAGCCAATCCAGGTCTGTGTGGGCTGGCAATTAGCGCCGGCCCTTGTTCGGTCCTTGGGATTCATTCCTGAGGGCAGCAACATCAGCCCCTCAGTTAAGCATCTGCACTCCTCAAGCCTGAAACCATTTTTACCTCCCTGGGGCAGGCTGTGGGTGTTGGAGCCGACTGCACACCCTGCCGTGTTCATCCTGGGACCGGTGTTCTGTTCAGGATGGGCACACGGATCTGCCCCTCTTGGGCAGAAGCCAAAGCCTTGCTTGTTTTCCATGACTGGTGGTGGATTTCTGACTTGGTTCTATTTTCAGTTGAACATTCTAGCTCAGCCCAGGTAGCAGGAGTTGGGGTTTTATGTGAAGCCGTGAGCAGTGTGTGTTACATCAGGTGAAAGGTGTGTGTCGTAGGACCACTGAATTCATCTGCCAGGCAGGTGCTTGCTCTGGGAGGGAAGCAAAAACCAGGAGACTATTTTTAGCTCTGAAACACTTTCCTTGAATGACATTCAGTCCTCGCCAGCCTTTGATGAGCAGAAATAATCCCTGAAGGGAGCAGCTGGAGGTGGCTGGATCTGGGCAGGGCTGCTGGCAGCTCCCGGTGTGGCTGTGGGAGAGCTGGGACAGCTCCTGGCACGGCAGCCACCTGCAGCCACCACCTGATGCAGGCACAGGGGGAGAGTGCAGTGCTGGAGTGCAGGAATGTGTCTGAGCTTGAACAAAAATGATTCTGAGCTCATTTTCCTGAGAGAGACCCTGTCCTGTGGGGTGGGACATGGGCTGAGAGCCACGAGCCCATTGCACATCAGGAGTCAGCCCTGTTCCTATGCCCAGGCCAGAGAACCCATCTTGCAAACTGCTGAATTACAAACCCAGTGCTGGTAGGTGGTGGCTCCAGAAATAGGTGCAGTGATAGCAAATAACACTCCCTGATAGCTGAAATAAAAAGAATTAAACTGTACAAAAGTGTGCTTTAATTGCTAACTCTCTCCTGTCTGCTTAAATCACTGGAAATAAAGGTCTCCTCTTTAGTGATGAGCAGTTCCAGGCAGAACAGACGTGATGGGGGAAACATGTTTGGAATAAATACTGATGTGAATGACACTTATTAGCTACAGTGTGGCATATTTATTTCTCTGTAGTTAGCATAATAGCACAGCTTGAAATGAGAAGGGTTCTTTACTTGTGTCTGCGTGTGTGTGTGCATAAAAATAACAATGGGTTGTTCTGAGCAGAATGCAGATGATTTCTGCTGTCTCTGCAATTAGCACCGGTGTTTGGGTGGTGTCAGCTGCTGTGGCAGTGAGTGAGTGGCCCAGACCACTGTGCTGTGAGCAAACCCTCCCCTCCTTGTGTCAAACACTGTGCTGTGAGCAAACCCTCCCCTCCTTGTGTCAAACACTGTGCTGTGAGCAAACCTTCCCCTCCCTGTGTCACAGGAGAGCAGCACGAGCGGCCGGCGGCTCTTCTCCCGTCTCAGAGCCCGACAGCTGCTGCCCGTGGTGGCTCTGCTCTGCTTTCGGGTGCTGCAGAGCTCCTGCAAGGGCAAAACAGCCCCTGCCACCCTCCCCGGGACTGCTGGCAGGGTGACCACAGCCAACAGCCTTAACTGGAGCGGTGGCTGGAGTGGGAGGGGAGTGGAAACATTCTGATTACCCCACAGGAATTCAGTCCCAGATGTGGGGGTGACTGGGTGAAAGCTTTATTGTCTCCTGAGGGCCGGGTGGGGATCAGGCTGGCTGCTGGGATGTGCAGGTTACCTTCCCTTCTGCTGTGGGAACCTGCAGCTCTCAGCCCTGTCCTGCCCCTCTGTGCTCAGGTGCTGGTGCTGGTGCTGGGGCTCTGCCGGGAGCTGCTGGCTGCTGCAGCCCTGCCCCTTCTCCTTCCGTGGGCTCGGGATTCCTCACCCTCAGGGATGAAGTCTGAAAGCATTGACCCCTCCAGTGAGGGCATCACACCCTGTTGTCGCCCTCTCCTCCCCAAGACCCTGGAGCGAGGAGGGAGGGAGGGAGAGCTTTGCTGAGGGTCCGTGTTGGGCAGGCACCACCAACCAGCACAGGGAGAAGGGTCCCCTTGCAAGAGCTTCCAGACAGATCTCCTGGCACCTGAGTGGTTCAGTGGCCTCATCTTTGGGTTGTTGCTTTGAAACAGCAATTTCTCATCTCTTCCACGTACATTTTAATTAAGAATGTGTGGATGTGGACAACCTTGGACCTCTACTGTCCTGCTTAAACTTTGAGTGAAGGTGTCTGGTGGATTGCACAGCTGCTTGGGGAAGGGAAGATAACAGGCTGGACAGACTAAGGGACTGTCAGAGCCCTCCTTCCTTAAGAAAAGTCATGGGGCCTTTCAAGGGGTTCTCAGGTGGGCTGTGCATGCTCAGTACTGTCTGAGGAGCCATCTCACAAGCCTTTTTGTTAAGGGGAATAATTATACTGTGGTAAAAGTATTTACTTGCTAGGTATTTGCCTGCCTTATTGTACTGTGTTCTTCCATTGCTGAAATAGAAGATGAAAAACCTGGGAGTAACAAACTTTCTGTTCTAAGTCCACTTGATTGAGTGCTTGGTTCAGAAATACCATAAAAGTGCCAGACCAGGGCTTGAAATATCTCATTACCAGGTGTCAGGCTGCTTATAACTTCCACTCTGGGATTGTTGAGGAATTTTTTTCCTGTTGGTCTTTTAATGAAAATGCCAAAGGGGGAAAAACTATTACAAAAAATAAAAAATGCTGCTTTGATTGAAAATAAAAATGCTGAGGCAGCAGCACCTTTCAGTGGCGCTTGCTGTGTTGCATTGCCCTGACACAGATTATTTCCCGAGCCTGTGGGATGTTGTGAGGGTCTGGCATGGGCACGTTCCTGCTGGCTTTGGGTGTGCTGGGCGGTCCTGCAGAGCTGAGAGGTGAGCAGGCAGTTAATGGAGCAGAGGAGCTGACAAGCTGGCAGGGAGGCGGAAACTCCGATGCTGAGGTTCCAGCAGTGGCTTGGCCGGAGTCAGACGAGTGTCCCCTGCAGAGCTTGGGCAGCACGGCCAGCTGAGGGGACCCTGTTGGATCTTTTGTGGCTGCTGGCGACCTGTGACAATGCTGGGGACGCTGTTTTCCTGCCCTTGCAGGGTTGTGTGCTCTCCTGGCTCTGGGTGGCAGGGCAGTGAGAGGCTGAGGGGGCTGGTGGCACTGCCAGGCTCTGTGTGATGCTCTGGGGCCGCTGGGGACCTGTGGAAGGTGGTGAGGAAGCAGCTGAGGACTGGTGGAAGCACGAACACACAGCAGTGCTGGGCAGGAAGCGTGGGCAAGGCTGGCACAGAGTGCTGCTGGAGAGATGGGCAGGGCACCTCTGTCTGAAAGGAGGAGGAAGGTGCTCTGTCAGAGCTGGAGATTCCTGTGGCACCTTAATAATCCTGCCGGGGTGGAGACAATGATGCTCTGGGACGAGCCAGTTCATGCTGACTTTGGGTGGCACCAGTGTGTTCACTCCTGGGCTCCAGCAGTGCCTCCCTGCTGCCTGGGCACCCAGCGGGGTGGAGGATCTCCGTTTCACCCTGGAGAACGTGCTGTGAGGGATGGAGGTGGCTCAGCTCCTGTTCCAGCACTGCAGCATGCCTGTGAGCCCCTGGCTGTCTGTCGGGAGCTGTGCCCTGGCACGGGAAGGTCCCTCCTGCCTGGGACACACAAACAGAGCTGCTTGAAGGCACCAGGGAACCACCTGGGGAGGCCACGGTGCTCCAGAGCAGCCCGGGTTTGTGGGGGTTTCTGTGCCCCCTCAAGGCTGAACGGATTGCTCCCTCGGGCCTGCCAGAGGCTGCAATCCCCTCCTTTCAGGAGTGCTGGCACTTCCCACAGCAGGGAAAGGGAAACTTGGAGACGTGGCAAACAATTTGCAGCAGTTAAAGCCACACGAAAAGCATCTTGCATGGAAAATCAGACAGAGCAGGAAAAGCAGTGCTTACCATCAACACAACGCAGCTGAAATCTCTTTCTTGGAGATAATCATCTCTGACTCCAGCAGTAAAAATAAAGGACAGAAACTGGAAGAAGCCAGAAAGCACGGTCATGGGAGTGAATCTCGGTGAAATGAAAATTAAAAACACAATGCAAAGCATGGAATTGCCCCAAGTGAAAACAGCCTGCCCAGAACAACACCCGGGCTTCCATGGGAAGCACTGGGGGTGTGGGGAGCGGGCTGAGAGCGGGGCTGGGGCTGTGCCAGTGCTCAGCTGGGGAGGGCACGGGGCAAAGCAAAGCCCCCATGCCAGGCGTGAGGCAGATCGAGATTCCAGGTTTCCCTTGCACTAGGAGACATTCAGGTCCTTGCCTTTAGCACCCAGACTGAAGGATAAAGCAATTTCTGGCCTGTCTGAAGGACGAGGGCTGATCCTGGCTCCTGCTCACCCCCGAGTTGCTGCCCTTTCCTGCACAGCTTGTGCTGGCCTGGCCTTCCCCAGCAGCTCTCCCCACGTGGAAGGGCTGTGCCAGCCAGTCCCCATCCAGAGCTCCAACGATGGCAGGGAAGATTTCTGCTGGCACAGGTCCAGCCCCGCCAGCTGGACTGGTTTAAGAGCAGCCCATGGACGCAGTTACTGTCCCTGCTGTGTGGCAGCACGGACTTGTGCAAATCAGAGCCACAAAACTGGGCTCTGCGTGCCGTTTCCTACTTCATTTAAAAACAGGCATCACTTTTTGAGTGCTACAGGAGACGCACAGCCTTTTATCAAAGCATGCCAGTGCAGGGTGTGAATGTGTGTGTTCGTTTGACTGTTTCAGGCTGACCTTGATGTGTTTGTTATGCTAAGTGCCATAAAAATCAAACTGCTAAATTAACTGGCTGCTATTTCCACAACACCAAGGAAGCACCTGGGGCCCTTTTGCTCCCCGTAGACAATGGCTGAGGGAGGCTTATGCAACTCCTGCTCTGCTGGTGGCTGCTCTCTTCCAGAGCTGGCATGGTATTTTTAGATGCAAAGGAGAAGTGTCTCCTAACTATATGCTAATCACATTTTCAAAGCTTCAGCTGATATTAAAATGATTCAGCCGTGTCCTGAATTCACATACTTTTGTTTGTTGCCTTTTGTATGCTCTGTGTAGCTTTTCATATGACTGCGCCTATTTTCAACCAAAATCATGGTTTGGGAGCTGCTGTATGACAAAGGATGTTTTTATCCCTTTTTGAAGATCTTTTGAGTTATCCTTAGCCCCAGCTATCTGAAATACAGACTCATGCATATATATTCTCTCTGCAGGCAAAGAACAGAGGCAGGAATAGACTTTACAGCTGCGAGTCTCAAATTTTATTAAAGGGCTGCCTGACCTTCAGGGGAAAAGAAAGTATTTGAGAACCATCATATCTGATGCTGCCACCCTGATGTTCATTTATGGCCAAATAACTTCTTGATAGGATTTTTTTATTAGTTTTGCTTGCCCTTTTGTTTACTCTCTTGCCTGATGGGAATGTGCTCAATGAATGTCTTTGTCTGTGTCTCCCATGGCAGCCTCGGGCCAGTGCTGAACACGGGTCTGCAGCCCTCGTGGCCTCAGTCTGCTGTGGCATCTGCCAAGCTGAGGAAAACACTCACTTTACTGCACGTGGTCTGGGGAAATTGGTCCTTTTCTTAGCAAAAAGGTGCCTCATGCCCAGCCCAGGACATGGTCTGGTGCTCAGGAAGTGTCCCCAAGTTCAGGCCAGTGCACAATAAACTCACCATGCACTGATACAAAGGGAACACAACAAGAGAGTGCCACAGCTTCTCCTGTGAGGACTGCAGCTCAGAGCAGGGTCCTTGCTGGTGGGGTGCTTGGGAGTGAGGGGGAGGTGATGGGAAGACTCAGCTGGGCTTTGCTGGTGTCCCTTGAACCCAGCTGGGCTTTGCTGGTGTCCCTGAACCCAGCTGGGCTTTGCTGGTGCTTCCAGGCTCAGCTGCTGGGGCAGAGGAGAGCGGTGAGCTGGGGGCAGCTCTCCACAGAGGGAGGTGATGCTTTGGGGATCTCCACGTGGGATGGTGCTTCCAAACCCAGGCCTTTCTGTGGCCAAGCAGCACCTGGGTTTGCTGGTCGCTCCTGGGCCACCTCTCCCAGGGATTTTGGGATTTTTGCCCTTTCCATGCTGCTCTCCTGGTGCCGTGCCCAGCCTGTGGGCTGGGATGGGCCAGGCATGTCTGGAGGACCTCACTGCTCCTGAGGAGTCTGGGCTGGTGGCCCAGCATGGCTCCGGGCCCACCCAAGCTTTAAGGGGCTGCAGGCAGGAGCCCCTGGCCCTGCCCAGCTGGAGCTGCCCCATTCCCTCTGTCCCAGCTCCCCCATTCCCACCGTCCCAGCTCCCCCATTCCCTCCGTCCCAGCTCCCCCATTCCCACCGTCCCAGCTCCCCCATTCCCTCCGTCCCAGCTCCCCCATTCCCTCCGTCCCAGCTCCCCCATTCCCTCTGTCCCAGCTCCCGCATTCCCACTGTCCCAGCTCCTCCTGTCCATGTAACTGAGGGCTGGTGGAGGATCTGTGCTGTGCCCCCTCTCTTCCCCGCTGCTCTTCTTCCCCTTCTCCTCTTTTAATCGCCGTCTTGCTCGAATTCAACTTTTTTATCCTGATCTTCAAGGACCAAAGCAAAACGCTTCCAACAGATCAGGAAGCTGCCCAGATTTGTGTTTAGCATATTTAAATATTTAACATATTTAGGGTTGAATTAAAGCAAAGGGAGACAAAATTGGGAACAGACTGAAGAATAAGTGTGTGTGTGCATGTACAGAGGAATAAAGGGGATGTGTGCAGATACACAGGGAAAATAAAACATGGGAAAGGAGACAGAGAGAGCCTGGTCCTTCTTTGTTGTTGTATCAAGCACACTGTGACTAATGGTGATAATTTCCCATACCCCCCCAGTACCATAATAGAAGAAAAAACCTAATTGTCATCTGCCACCCACTGTTTGTAAAGCAGCTTCTCTTAAATAGTTCTTATGTATTGAGTTCAGCTGTCAAAAGGAGCAGCTTTTTTCATGGTCTGCAGAATGCATTTCAGTATGAACACAGCTCGATGCAAAGGTCACCCCATCAAAAATGTTTCCCTCAGCAGTGAGTATAATGGCAAACCCCGGCATTTTGCAGTCTATTCTCACCGTTTTACTTGATATTTCTTAAATGTTAGACAGCTGGAGATTAAATTCCCTCTGATGGGCAGAATTTGAGGGAGAATGTTTTGTAGTAAACTTTAGGTTTCCCCCTCCTCTCTGCCACGCTGCGGTATGGGCTGTTTAATAGCTACTTATGACAGGTAGTATGAGCCATAAAAAGAGCAGGAGACAGAGGAAAATTGCCTATTGTTTTTCAGATTGGCTATCCTTCCTTAGGATATTAGTACGTGTTCCTGTGTGTGCCAGTGTTTCACTGGTAGTTTGGGCTCCGGGTGCTTAAATTATTCTGCCTGTCAGTGTTTCCATTTACCTGACATGTTCCAGAATGAAAAGACTTTGGGAGACAGCCCACAGTGTGAGGGAGGCCACAACAGTGAATGTCACTGGAGACAGCAGGCAGGGGTCACACAGCAGCAAGGGAGGGTCTCTGCTCGCGTTTCCCCATGAGCTGGGGCAAGGCAGATGAAAGTTGTAATTACAGTGTGCCTGCTCTGTGTGTGTGCTCTCCCACATCACCTGGCAGGGAAAAATAAGATGTGGTCAGTTTGTCTTCTGCTGGACATCTGAAAGTGGGTGTTACATCTTCAAGGATATAACTTGCATGTTTCACCCACATTTTTACAAAAACTTCGCTATGTTACTGAGTTGTGGAGGAGAAGATTGGAAAAGGTTTTATTTGCCCCTAGAGGAAAGGTTTTCTGCTGTTGGACTAACCCGTGGCAACTCTTGCCCAAAAGACTGTGTGTAGACCATGAAAACCGTGCTCTGCATCAGCTCCTACCAAATATGTGTCAAATGATCTTCCTGTAATGGCAAAAGGAAGCTCAGGATAGTTGAGAACGTAACCCCAGTTGCTCCCTTTTGTCTGCAAGAAGGAACCTGGCTTTCAAACAAGCATTCCTTATAGTTTGTCTGTAGCTGGATTGTGTGCACTGATTGAGGCTTCACTCTGCTTAAGGACAGAGAGACTTTAAAGAAAAAAATAAAAGGCAAGTACAAACAGTGCTACGCTTGAGGTTTAAGACCTGCCATTAAAGGCAGTCCTCAGGAGAAGTTCACGTTGTGGCAGTGGTTGTTCATGGCTGAGTGACAGGGTGAAGAGTCCCGACTTGGTCTCTGGGCCCCTACGCAGGTGACAGTGCCACGAGGTGGCAGTGGCCACCAAGTAATGTCTGGCCAGAAGCTGGATGTCCAGGCAGTGCATTTGTTGAGCTCTTTGCTCTCTGATTTAAGAGTGGGAGCACAATCCAGCCCCTAAATACCAGCTGAAGCACCTTGGTAGATAGAGATGTCTTTACCATGCAGTTGATATTTTTGCTGTCTTTGGTGTGACCAGTGTACAGCAAGACCCAGTCTCTCTAAGGAGAATGGCTGGGAAAGGCAGGATGGCTTTTACATTCTTCAGTCAATCACTAAAAACAGGCCAGGAGGGCGGAAAGCAGGCAGGAATCACGTCTATTCGGTTTTTCTGCTGATAAATCAAAAGAACACCAGCACGCCGTTTAATAAAGCACTGTGACATTTTAGGTAGAATGTTGCACAGGGGTTAAATGAGTTCTCTGCCTGTGATGGGAGGCCTCACTCTCCAACAGGGACTCTGTTGCTGTGACATCACGGGGGCTGGTAGGTTCTATGTGCCATGGATTTCTGCAGGCAAATGCCCCATTTCAGGTTCCTCTCTGTACAATGGATTTTGCTTCACTCAGCAGGGGTGATGTGAGGATATGTTTGTTGATGTTCTTGGGGTCCTCATCTATTTTTGGGAGAGCGCCATGAAAGGCTTGAATGGCAAATTCTTCCTGTCAGAGCATACCCATAATTACCCCAGTCTGTTTATCCGTGACAGACAGGCTTATTATTGTTTTTTTTTAACCTTGATGTAACAAAGTGTGCGATGTGGTCTGCCACACATCTGCTGCTCTGCGCCTGCTGGGGCGGGCGGACACCTGGTGTCAGTGGAGGAAGAGTAATGGAGTGGAAAGAGTGGCCTCGCTGGGAATTTCCTCTGAAGGCAGAAGCCCTGCGTGGCTCCTTGGGAAGCGCTGCAGCACGGGTGGGTTTGTTGTCGAGCAAGAGACGCCGTGAAAGCAAATAACTGCAGACTGGCCGAGCGCTGGATGAGGATCTGTGAGCTGTGGCAGGGCAGTTCCTCTGGCAGCAGCCCTGGCTGTGTCACACGCTGGTGGCTGCTCGTCACGGACGCTTCTGTGCAGGTCCCTGGCGCACGTGTGGCTGCTCCTCGGGCTGCTTGCGGCACGCGGCGTGTGGGCCACACAGGAAAATGGCACACGTCATCCTGGGCAAGGAGCATGGCTGGCTCTGCTCTCCTGAGCTCAGGCGAGGAAGGGGAATGTCCCTGTGTGGACAGTGCTGGGTAGGAAGGGGAAGCAGCTGGCTGGAAGAAGGGTGGATGCCAGAGCGCTGCGTCTGCCAGTGTGGACGCTCGAGCCTCTGCAAAATGTAAATCGTGGAAAATGTGTGTGCTTTTCTCGTTGTGTCAGAGTCAGAAAGCCCTGACCCAGCTGGAGGAAAATAACAATTTGAACAGAGATGTCATCAAACAAGATGTTCCAGCTCGTTAGAAAACAACTTACAGTATGCTTGAAAGGCGCCTGCAACGCGTAAAAAGAAACGGCTCACTCTTGCACTGGAAAATCTAAAGCAGAATAGGCAGATATGACCTCATCTCTTCATGCTGGAAAATTACTGCCTCCTAACCTGAGGTTCTTGCCATCTTAAAGTGGTTACTGGGAAGTCAGTGATTTAGGAGCAAGTGTAAATGTGGCTCAGTTGCTTATCTAGTTGGAGCAAAGTCTCTTGGTTGTAAGTGTGTGTAATGAATGGAAAAACAACTGAACAAGCAATATTGTCCCCCTTTTTTGCTGGCTCTTCCAGCTAGAAGGCTTGGAAGGGAAGAATTTAAAGTGAACTGTGTTGCCTGACCCTTGCATTGCAGGCAACTCTGGTCTTGCTTTCAGAGTACAAACTTCTGCTCTGGTGCAGTCCATGTGGGAAGCACAGTCCCGGTGACAGACACTGCCACAGTGTTTAGGAAAACGAGCCAGTTCATGATGCAGGCACAGTGCACATTTTGGGGATGATCTAAGTGGTCTAGCAACAGATGGCAGAGATGGCTGTATCTGTCTGTCCTCCCCCTGTGCACAGTACCAGGTTTTGCTTTGACTGAGCTGGGGCAGGCTTGCAGGTGTGCTCTGCTCACAGGCTGTGTGCTGCTGGCAGGGGACAGCACCTCTCTGTGTTGGGCTGTCACGTTGGAGGGCTTTTGGCTGGAATATGGCCTCTGGGAGATGACTCTTTCACGAGGAAAGACAGCAAAGCCCAGCATCTCTGGGACCACAGCCATTTCCAGAGAGTGCACCTCCCGGGAGAGAAAGTCCTAAGGAAAGGAGGGAGCGGTGGCATGGCTGGAGGAACCTGCAATCTGCCATGTGCTTCACCCATTAGTGCTTGAATGTACCTTTTTATTCAGCATATTCCATAGTTCTAAAAAAATCAAACAGGATCTGTCTCTGAGTGTAAAAGCTCAGAGCTCCTGAGCCTGGAGGTCCCCCGGTTCCCACTGGCTCTGCCAGGGGAGTGAGAGCCAGGCCCTGGCTAGGGAAGACACTCCTTGGCTTCAGACTGTTGTTTCACAGCAGGACCCATGTAAGCCAAAGGCCCTCAGCCCTGAGTCAGGCCGTGTGGGATGGGATCACTGCAGTGTGTCTGGCACACTTGGATGTGTGGGGATGGGTGAAGCAGACCAAAGCATCTCACCCAGCAGGAGACACTGCCCAGTCTGCCACTTCCCCAGGGAAGCTGTGGTTTAATTACTCACAGTGCTGGGAAACAAGCTTTTATTTCAAAGCTGGATTTCTTTGACTTCAGCTTCTGCCCATCAGGCCCTATTTGCTGAGGCTCACTCTTGGCTCTTCCCTGTGCAAGCACTGGCGAGTATCAGTTGAGTTGTGCCTTTGTTTTATTCAGACACATTAAATTCCTTATGCCTGTCTCTGCAGGAATTGTTCTCAAGGCCCTGATTTCCTTTCAGCTCTCATTTAAACTCATTTCCATGTCTTCTGCTCTCTGAAAGCTGACTCTCTGTCCTGGACACTGTTCTCAGTACTTAGGCCGACACACAAAGCTAAGGTCTCTTCATGCTGCCTGGCTCTTCAGTCGTGCAAGAATGGCAGCAGCATTGCAGAGACCATTCCTTTCTTCTCTGAATCCTTGTTTTCTGTCTTGGAAACAGAACATTGTCTTTTTGGATCCCAGATCTACACCCTTGCATTGTGTGCTGCAGAGGTGATGCAATGATGCCTGTGCTCACCTCTGCAGGCAGCACAGCAGGTCTGGGTGGGAGCTGGGGCTGCCTGGGTCTCGTGGGTATTGGCACAGCCTGCCAGGTGCCTGTTTTCTACCAGGTCTGTTGTCTGTGTGCTCCTGGCACTCATGGAAATGAAAAAGTTCTCCCTGTGGCCTCCATTTCACAACTATTTGTTTTGCAACTTCATTGGTGTTTGTCAACCTTAGAAAATTTCCAGCTAGAAAATGTCTTCAGGCCTGGCGAGGTTTCAGAGAAGTGGGGAAACAGGAGCTGCTCTCTGCCCTTTGGCTGGGGTTTTGCTGCCTGCCAGGGGACAGCTGGGGGTGGGAATGTGGAGGGGAAGCTGTGCCTCATACCCACCACGGAGGCACGAGGGCACTGCTGGGTGGCTGGTTTGGGGTGTTTGAGGTTTTATTTGCAGAGAAGAGCTACAGAATGTGGTTCAGAGCAAACCTCTGCTGTGGGCAGGCTGTGCTGTGGTCCAGGGGAGCCACCTCTGGTTTTGATGAATGATTTTCCTTTGCTATGAACTCTTTTATTTGGTGACTTACAGCAAGAACTGGTGAGCCTCTGGAAAACTCTCAGAAGGTGGGCAGCATGGGCAGAGGTTGATGTTTAAGTAAAGGTTAAATTAATGTGTCAGCTCCCTGTGCAGTGTAATCCACATGAGCAACATCTGGGAGGACGGGAGAAGGGCAGGTATCTCCTGCAAGACCCAGTTTTCAGATCAGAGTAGTAAATGTCTGAAGTAATCAGACAGAGCTGGAATGAAATGTAGGTCTTGTTCTTCCCACCTGTTCCACATCTCTACTGTGTGCAGTGTCTGAGTCTCACTAAAGCTGCTGGGATTTCAGTGCAGTTCTTGGCCATATGCATAGCTCCTAATTTCTTGGTTTTGGAGGGACTTGTGAGATTTAGGAGGGAATGTGGAATCTTTTGGCAAAAAAAAAAAAAAAAAAGGTAAAGAAATCCAAACCAGAAGGCAGGGTATCTTTTCTTTTACATAGCTTATATTTTCCTGTTTAAATGCAAATATTTGTCCTTGACACCCTGCTCGAGGACAAATGGCTATGCTGATTTTCTCATTTGAGTCTGCTGCTATAATGACAGTCAGATTTAAAAAAAACTATTTAAAAAGATGGCAGACGATTGGGTGGAGATGGGATGTTAAATGTTGCGGAGAGCATGGAAACCCTGTGTCAGCCCAGAACTTGTAAAAGGAAAACCATCACTTGGCAGAGACAGCTTAATAGGCTTGTAAAGTCTGGCACCATCAAAACCACGATTTGGGTTTTATCAAAGCATGGCAGTGGAGCCCTGAGAAATGACAGCTGTATTATCTGTCTTCAGATCATTCTGAGAGCAACATCAGGAGCAGGCTGGAAACAGTTCAGGAAATCATTTTATACTGAGGGTTTGCTGGGGGCAGAAATGTATAGGGAAAACTGAAATGAAGGAATTAATAATAGTATCAATAACCTTCCTAGCGCAGCTATCAGACGTGACATGAAAATGACTTGAAAGTTGTCATCTACTGTGTATTTTATTCCCATCAGGAAGATTTGAGGGATGAGAGGAGAATCCAAACAAGGCAGTTAGGAGACTGGAGCATGTTGAGGAAGGAAGAAATGACGAGTGTGGAGAACTTTTCAATGCAGTTTTCCCTGCCAGACAGAGAGGCTGGGCCAGATTCTGGTACAGTGGAGCAAGCACTGGAGTGAGCAGATTGACAGAGTGGCAGCAGGGGCTGCAGTGCCAGCTGCTGAGCACAGGGGGGGTCTGTGCAAGATGCTGATTGTTGCAGCAGAAGATAAAATGCAGCTCCTCCTAGAACTGGATCCTAAAGGCCGCAGATTCTAGCTAGGGTTTCTCACTCACCACCAAAATGATTTACAGTCACTGAAGTCATTGCCAAGATTTTCAGTTCTTTATTTGGGCTGTGGACCAATCCTGCTTAGTGCAGTCCAGCTTGTATGAGTGTAGGGGATGGTAAAATGTCCTGCTTTTTTTCTATCACTGTGTGTTGACTCTGAGCCATTTGTTCTCGTTCCTTTGCTCCAGGATGACTTGGCTCCCAGCCAGGAGTTCAGTGTGCTTGTCTCGAGCTTCGGAACTCTGGACCCAAACTAGAATTATCCATAGCTACTGGGAAAGAGAGCCCAGCACGTAGGTTAAACCACTTATAAATGATGGCATGACAGAGGCAGCCAAGCTCTATTTCTGCAAGTGACATAGCCACCTAAGAAATGAAACCGCACTGGAAACGCTCCCCTTCCTGTGGTCCAGATGCTTTTCAGACATTACCTAAGCCATGAGGCTGTGATGGGACAGACTACTGTGATCCCATGTGCCAGTCCCAGGTCATTAACGTGCAGAGGAGAAGGGATTCAGACTTTCCCAGAGACAGCAAGTTTCTACTGTAGTTTATGCTCAAACTTAACCTGTAAACCATCCAGCATTGATGATGTTTTTTGACCTGTATTTAGGTATATTTTTGCCACATAGCTGGCCAAACCTGTGGTGTTTCCAAGGGAAAAGGGAAGAAGTGAAGCTTGCAGTCTCCACTTTCTGAATTAGCAGTTGTATGTCTGAGAGGTGAAGAAGAGAAACCACTTGCAGGAAGGATGGTGAATGCTGAGGCTCAGTTGCACAGGGCTGAGAATACAACAGACAGAGGAGAAAAGTTATATGAGATGAACAAGCTACTCATTGCTCAGTCACTTTAGGAACCTGGTCATTGCTTTCTTTTTTGTTCCCAGAGCAGTCTCTCTAAAATTGATTGGTTATTCCTTAGTCATGGAGATAGACAAGAGGTTTGTGCTATCAGACAGAGCATGGGCACCGAGCTGAGGAGCAGGTCCTGTCTGTGCTGCAGGAGATGGGCTGAGGGCTGGCGAGCAGCTGGAAGTCACTGGGGAAGCAGGGGAGCAGTTTGACAGCTGCAGGGAGGTTGGACACCTGTCTGCAGCTCAGCCCTGTGCTGGTGGCAGCACCTGGGGCTGTCCAGCCCCAGCCCTGGCCCAGGTGTGGGAGCCCCTGAGCGCGGGTGCCCAGAGCTCTGACATGCACAGGCATCCCTGCAGCTGAGGGATGTTTGTGCTGCTGTGGAGCTGGAGTTGCTCGTAGGGGGAATGTGCTGTTCTAAAGCAGAACAGGGCTTTTTCCATGTCTACTGCTGTTCCCTGTAAGCCTGGCACAGAGAATAAAATGCCTTTGCAAGGAAAGGAGTCAGTGTATTCACTGGTCACAGTGTTTGGTGGGTTTGTTTGCCAAAATAATCCATGCATGCCCAGAGTAAGAAAAGACTGCTGTGGCACTGAGTCTGTGATTCTAGGTCCTTTCTCCCTTTGAACATTTGCTTTTCTTCTGCAATCTGTAGTTGGTTGGGACTTATTCAAAGGTAGCTTCAAAAGATCAAAGACAGATGCAGTCTTTATAGCGTTCATGCCTCTGCCATTCAGTTCATGCAGATATTAATGAGGTGTGTTTTATATGGCCTGACATTCATGTCTTTCTGCTCACCCTAACGAGATTGTTCTGCTGTCCCGCTTGTTTTAATAAGCAACAGAGTCTCCAAGATCAAGTTCTAAAAAGATATTTTCTACTTAGGGATTATCAGGAGCAAAACTAGGAATGATAATTTTAAAAGGCATAAACCCACCAGGATCTTCTGTCTGATGCCTTCAAAGCAGTGCATTCTCCTCTGCTTTGCCTCCTCTGAATTAGCACAGGTTTCAGGCTAACACATACATTTCTTGCCCTTTTATCTCTCTAATTGTTTTCACAAGTTCATTAATGATTTTGCAAAAGCTGTAGTGAAACTAAATGACATGCTCATAAACCTTTAAAAGACAATATACCCGTCTGGTGATGGGAAAAGTCTTCATTAGTCTTTTCAAATCACTCCCAGCAGGTTATTCTGCAGATTCAAACTTGTTAGGTGCATAAATATGCTTCTCTAATTCAATCAGCTGGGCTGATTGTGTGACAATTGAAGTTTGCTCTGCTTTTGAGTAGCCACTAAAATGACCTTTCTAAGGCAGATGTTTTGAGAGCCAGAACTGTTCTGAAATCTGAGGGTTTTTTTTTTAATCTGTGGAAGTTCTTGGGCTACTGATGTCATCTACGCCTTGCTTCCAAGAAAATCCTGTGCTAGCTTTTTGGAAGAATACTGAGTTTCTCACCGAGCTGGGAATATTGAGGTGATGCTGATCAAGCATCTGCAGCATATCTTCAGTCCAGGGCTGGAGATGGTTTGGGGTTTTTGCTGGGCCAAGGAATAAATGATGTGGTACTAATCACCAAGTGGTGAGTGAGGTCCTTTGTGGTCTCTGCAGGTGATGGGGAGAAGAGCTGGGTGTGGGTGAAGGCAGCTGCAGCCTCTGTGGGGAAACGTGCAGGGTGTCCCGTGGGACACAGCCCAAACCTCAGCAAGCAGGGCCTGGCCCCACCAGGGAGATTAAAGAAATTAAATTCTTTCTCAGAGGTGTCCTTCAGCAGTGCTTTGGGCATGATCAGTGGTGGGAGGCAGAGCCTGAGGCAGCAGCATTTCAGCACAACAGGACATGGGGCGAGGGTGGAAGGCTGGTCTCAGCCAAGGGGCAGGAGGAGCAGGAGAGGAGCAGGAGAGGAGCAGGAGAGGAGCAGGAGGAGCAGGAGAGGAGCAGGTGCCTGGGTGCAGATGAGCCAAGGGGAACCCAGGCCAGAAGGCTCAGTGCTTCTGCAAAGCACTGGGGACACCCTGAACTGCTGGAGCAGCACATTTCCAACCTCCCTCAACTCAAATCTGTTCTCTCTGTGCTGAGATAGAGAATGAAAATGATTTTCAAGTCTTGAGAGTGCTTTCCTTTGAGCTCATTTAGATGAGGATATTTCTACTACACAAACCTTAATTGAAGTATTTGATTTCAGTTTTGTATGTGGAGTTAATTGGTGTGACACAATTAAAATACATGTTATTTATACAATAGGAACTTAGAACTGGAATAGATGATTAAAACAACTGAACAGCCTCTTCTGAAATTTTAGCTTTGCTAAAAACATAATGATCTTTTGACATGATATTCTAGTTGAGCATTTTTGAAAGTTAAGTTAAATATAAGGATGCATTGTAGATAAGTACATTACCATGCAAGCTCTATTTTATGCCTGACACTAGAGGTCTCAAAAATTTTTTGACTTGTGTAAGCAGAGGATACTGATACAAGTTTTGGGTCTCATTGCTCACAGCTGCCTGAATGAAGCTGAGCTGTCTGGAAGTGTTACTGCAGAGGGGTGAAACCCCCTCTGGCTGTGTTCCTGTGTGTTGTGTTGTCACCTCTCCGTGTAAAGCTGCTCAGCACCACCCTGGCATTCTCACATTAGAAGGTGAGCAGACCTCGGTGACACAGAGGAAAACAAACTTCTTTCCCCAGGGAAGCAAAATAGACACATCCAAACTCAAAACTAGAAACCAAATCGCATTGAGTCGGGTTTGCATCACTGCCAGTGACCAGAGTGCTCAGCACGTAGCTGGTACCTCCCTTTTCAGTCACAGGGAGCACAGCTGTCACGGTACCTGGGTCGTACAGGCCTCTCTTGGAAAGGGGATTCAGCTGTAGCTCTGTTTTTAAGCCTGACTTTGTCTGAGGCTCTGCTGGAATTGTGCAGGCTGTTTTTGGTGGCTGTGGGTGACAGCTGCTGTCACCTGCGCTCTGGCACAGCGCTCTGCGGATCCCGGGGAAGCGCAGCCGTCAGCCCGGGCTAGCCCAGAGAACGGGACACATCTACTCATGTTTAACCTCCATCTGCTGCAAAAACAAAGCCTTTCCTGGGGTTAATTGCTCGGCTGAAGTGTTTTGGGCTGGATGCTGCCTGTGCAGGACTGCCCTGGCCACGGTGAGCTGAGCAGGGGCTGTGGGTGACCTGCAAGGTGACTGTGCCTCGGCATCTTCCGCAGGGTGGTGGGCAGGGAGGCTGGGCTGGCTGCTCGCTGGAATTAGAGTAGGAACTCAGTGCTTTCAGAACGGGAGGTCACAGGGCAGTACTGGTTTGTGCAAGTCACCCAAGCTGGATTTTGCTGGGGACTGTCTGAAACTGCAGAAACAGGATTCTGAGTTTTCATTTTAACATGTGTCTGGCAAATCTGCTTGATTCTGCAACAGAGCATTCAGGATAGTCGATGACACCCCTCAAGCTTGTTGATGTTGTTTGTTTGTGAAATGTTGAAGTCTTTACCTGACTTCTTGGCTTTAACTAGGGAAGGGGAAATGCCTTTTTTGGTATTTTTTTTCTTCCCCCCCTCCCGCTCCCCACCCCAGGACAAGAAATGTTTTCCTGCAAATCTTTTGAGCTCTCATTATCTGAAAGTCACAATTGCCACTCACTCTTTACCTTGGGTATTTTCGTTACTTCTTAGTGCCTAGCTTTGCCTCATTGTTTTCAGTTCCTGTAACAGAGCAAGTCTCTCCTTTCTGACAGTGTAGTCGTGCTGCTGCATTGCTGTGTGCAAAGTGTTCTGAAACCTTTGCAAAGGAGGTACAGCTCAGTGGAAAGTCCTTCTGTTACACATGAGAAATTAATTTGCAATTATTAAAGTTTTTGGATGAATTCCTCCTTTGTTCTGTCTGAAAATGGCCTGTGAGCAGATTGCTAAATTCTCAAAAAATGCATTGCAGCAAATTGTGAGTTTCTTCCCTAAATAATTTCTGGTCTGACCAGAACAAACAGTTCAAAATGTACAAGTGGAATTCATAATTTCTTAGTTTATTGAGCGGCTAATAGATTTTAGGAGGGTGGGATTAGTCCCTGGCAATAGATAATTTTAAAACTCCCAAATAGTAAAAGTGGAAAGGAAGATAAATATGGGCAGTTCTTTGGTGGAGGAGGGGAAAAGAGCAAATGAGAAGTGCTGTGTGGCCAGGAGCTGAGGTACGAGGCAGCCTCGGGATGAGGATGTGGACGGGAAGTCAGGACAGACTGACCACGTAGCTTGTGTCTGGTAGTGCTCGTAGAGGTTGTGTGCCAGAGCACTCGACTGCCAAGTCACCACCCGGCCTGTCCAGCTAGCAAATATTAGAGGAGCTGGAAAAATGAATGGGAACATAACAGCAAATGTCACCAACTGTGCCAGCAGCTGAAAAGGGCTGGGCTGGGTGTGATGCTGGCAGCCCTTGCTGTCGCTGCTGCAGCCACGGCTCCTCCGTGCTCCTTGCAGGCAGCTGTCAGATCGCTCCATCTGCATTCCTTCACTCCTGGGATTCGGAAACGCCACAGGATGTTAAAATAGGGGCGCCACTTTTTGATTTATTGCATTGTGTTGCTTTCTGCCTCTGGAGGTTTTGTTGCCTAACTTGGTATAAAAGCTGGCGGGACCGTTTTCTCTGCTGTACTCTAAATTTTGTTTTCACAGCACTGTTCTTCTTCTTACAAAGAATTGCA
Organism: Orthonyx spaldingii; assembly: GCA_013397795.1. Classification (NCBI taxonomy): domain Eukaryota; kingdom Metazoa; phylum Chordata; class Aves; order Passeriformes; family Orthonychidae; genus Orthonyx; species Orthonyx spaldingii. Next base: position 143,553 of record VZTJ01003069.1, read on the forward strand.
TGTGGCCCCACTGCAGCCTGCTTGCCTGGCTCAGGCAGGGCCGTTCACACAAAAGCGAGCACTGCTAATGAAGATGGAAGTGCTGGCATTCACCCTGCTGCTGCTTTACTCCTCTCTGCTCTCGCCACCTCTGCCCCCATTAAAACCAGCTCGGTAGCACATGTCACAGTGTTCACTTTGTCACAGCGTTGGCTGTCCTTCTAGATTAGTGCAGCTCCCGCACCGACTGCACTGGCATCAACAATTAGTTCATTCTGTCTCTGTTAATTAAAGTAAGCTAAGAGTGTTGCATGTTATCGTGGCTTTGAAAAGCATGGGGACATCCTTGTGTCTCAGCCTGTTCCCATAGCTGATCCTTGCTGACTGATTTGTGTTGCATCTGTGTAATGGTTGCTAGATCTGCAGAGAGACAGGAGCAACACTCAGTGAAATCCGGAAGATTTCCTGCTTCTCAGCTCGGTGGCAGCTTCCATCTCCGCCGTGCCCCGTGTCCCGCGGCCGGGGGCGGAGGGGCGGCGGCAGGGGCAGGGTCAGCACATGGCACCGCCAGAGCTCCGGGGGGCTGCGAGCCCTGCGGGGGCAGCTCTGCGAGGCGGGGCCGTGCTGGGCTTGGCTGCTCTCCTGGCAGATGTGCTGTGAGTGACAGGGGCACCTCTGTCCCCTCAGCCTCTCCTGTCAGAGTGCGGTGGTCAGGCTGGGGAAGGTGTCACTCGTGTGCCTTCCGCAGGGGATCCCGCTGGAAGGGGCCAGTCCCTGAAGTGTTTTGCGGCCTCTGCCCAGGCACGGAGTCAGCTGAGGCAGCTGGTGGCTGCACAGACATTTCCCTCCATGCCACGAAGAAGTGTCTCCATGGATGCGATGGGAGTGCCCCGCCGGGCGTTGTGAGGGGAGGGCTGACATTTCGGTTCTGGTTTCTGTGAAGGTCACCGGAGGGTTTCCAAGGGGCAGGGAAGCAGCAGGGGCCGCGGGCTGGGGAGGGCAGCCTGGGCTGTTCTGTGTGAGCCTGGCCTGTTCTCAGTGGCAGCAGCTCTCCAGGACTTCAGAACTGCAATATGGCTTTGCAGAGTAGCCAGTTCTGCACTGCCGATGAGACAGCCTCATTTCCTAAGGGATGATTCCTAGAAAACTATCTAGCATTGTGTAAAATGAGGATTTGTGGTTTAATAGTTATCATGGGAGCAGCTCCAGGAATCCCTCTGCTGCACAGTCGCCATCCTGCACAGGCTTCTGTTCTCCAGTGTTTTCTTCCAGCTTCTGGAGCAGACACAGAGCTTGACATCATGTTCATCTGTCCATGTACCGTAATATTGCCAGTGACATTCAGTACTTCGGGGATTTTTGGCTCCTGACTTTCAATGACATTAGGAGCAATCTCCACAGCCAGTGTGAGATACTCCTCTGTGCTGAAGAATATAAAAGAGACTATTGCATTTAATATATTGGAGTACCTGAGACACAGCAGCAGTTTGTGTGATTTATTGGGTAGACAAAAATGCACCATAGCATGTTCTGTAAATATAAGTACAAACACATCATGCAACAACCCCCTGTAAATTTCCTTTACTGCTAAAGTGTCTAAATTAATGAATGCAGCAATAATGGATTATTTCAGACAATGGGTTCTATCACAAGCTCCTTGGTCATTAACATGGGGGCACGCTTGGCTGTCCTGACAAGGACTCGAGATGATGGTGACATGAAACAAAGCAACACATCCCGTGGGGTATGGCCTGGTGCCCTTGAGCCTGCCCGAGGTGGTTGGTCCTGGGGAGACTGGGCAAAGGGGCTGCCTTGGTTTCTGTGCTGGAGGCCACCCTCTCTCAGCCACTTCTGCATCTTCCAGAAAAGAGTATCTTGCACCTCTCACTGGATACCACCCCTCCACCTCACTTCTTAAATGTGTGTCAGACACAAGACAGGTGATTCCTACGTTGTAGTGTCTGAATCCCTCTCATATTGGATTCTTAAGTGCTTCTGATCTCTTTTAATCTGGGCCTTGGGAAAAGGGAGAATTGCTCTCAGTTTCTTTGGACAGATTCCCAAAAAGGAAGAAACAAATTGGTAAATACATAAATTTTTAAAAACAGCATTAATTTTTACTTGTGATGAGGCTGACAGAAGCTGGCTGATGGGAGGCAGTGTGGCATGTCTGTTTTCACATCTCGTACGAGGTTTGATGTAGCCAGCTGGCAAATACCAGCGACTCTCCTGAGTTCATAGCTCACCCTGTTTGTGTTGACATTTCTGGCAAGGAAAGGTAAAGAGTTATCCCAGCTGCAATAACGTGTGAGCTCTCCCCCTGCATTTCTCTTAATTTGCCTGAAATGAAAGTCTCGCTCAGCAGGAGGGAATCAAGTGCCAGCATTTGCCATCGTTGCTGCTTGGCTGAGGGACCTGCAGGAGGGGGCTGCTGTGGGAGGTGGCACCTGTGGGGCTCCACTCCCAGACCCATAACTGCACACCAGTACCCTCACAGCTCTCACCTTCCTTTCCTCCCTCTTAAAACCTGCCTTTGCTGTAACCTGGCTCCCTCCAAGCACAGCCCAGAGCTGGTGTGAGGCGCTGCAGCCCCCGAGGAGCAGCAGGCTGAGCCCTGCCCTGCTGCTGGAGAGGCAGAAGCACACACACGGCTGTGCTGGGCTGCACCAGTGCAGGAGTTGCTGAGGGCAGACACGCCCGTGAGCAGCTGATGGCCGAGCAGGGAGCTGTGCTTGACCACTGCCAGACAAACGCCTTGTGGAGCCTTCGTTCTCTTGGATAAGCAAACAAAAATACTTTCTCATTCTTAAATATGACAGTTTGCCTTCACAGAGAGGAGAGGAAATGAAAAAATTAAAGGAAGCCCAAATGATTTGGCTCTCGTGCCAGCATCCTATGTTTTCCTAGGCTTTGCTCCAGTGCTTGCTTTGTCTGTACTGTTAATAACAGTGATTCCCTGGAAGTTGGCTAATTTTTTATTCTTGCCTCTTTTTAAAAAATTGACCTTTAGCGTTTGAGCTTTCATAATTGCTGTTAATCTGCTCAATAAGGAAAAGTAATAGAAAATACAAAAATAATGATCTGGTCTGTCTTCACTCTTTGACCACTATTTTCTCTTTAAGACATATTCCCCCATGCCTGGGACTGCTGCCCCTGCCTGGAGGGCTGCTGGGAGCACATGGCTCCTCCTGTCTGCATCGCTGAGCCTTGTGTAGAGGCAAACAGGCTGCCTCTTGTTTCTCGTTAGTCCTTCATGTCCTGCCCTTCCCGCTGCCTCTTTGACCTGGTATTTGTGTTCAGTAGCCACAGTCATTGTCCAGCCCAACTTCCAGCACCCAAGAGGCCGCTGTGTCACACATTCCCTGGAGCTCTGCCTGGGGTGCAGCTTTCTCACTCAAAACCTCAGATGCAGGCTGATACTCCTGTGCTCAAAGCTGGCCCTTAGCTACCTTGTACTTTGTTATATGCTTTACAACTTCAGCGTGAACCTACTTTTAAGCTCCAGATATTGGAGTGATGGGAAGTTGTTTTTTCAACCCTTTTCAAGTAATTTCACTCTGTCATTGTTCTTTTTCTGAGTTGGATCCAGACCAGTCCCTGTCCATTGAGTGTCCTCTTCAGAAACACCTCATTTGGTACAAAGTGAGCAAACGTTGAGGAGAGAGCTGGAGGCCAGAAAATAATTCCTTTCCTCTCATTTTAGCCATGTGTAAGATGAAAGAATCTTTCCAGCACCTGATGCTTGAATAATTCTCCTCTTTAATGCCTGAAAGCTCTGCTCACCTCCGCCTTGCTGGCTGCCTGAACTCACGCTGCCTGCGTCTCCTTCCAGGATGGCAGCCAGGAAATTATTACAGTGCAATTTAAAGACCATAAAATACAGGATGAGCAGATGGCAGGTCACGTCTCCTTCTCATGAACAGCCCATGTCACCGTGGCACTGCTTCAGCACATGCTGAGCTGCACTCCCCGAGCCCAAACAAGAGCATCACCAGTGGAGATGGTGTCTGTCAAGGCAGCACAGACCTTACGACTGTGGCAAAGAATTTGGGCATTGGCAAGAAGCTGTAGTGACAATGAGCTTTAAATACCTGCTGTTAAGATAATCACAATGATCTGTCTGCCAGCTTTTTCCTAATGTGCATTTTCTAATTCATTGTGGGAGGCAAAATCCTTTGACTGGTGGAATGAAGACGTGGCACTGTGACTATAATTTACATTGTTAAATAAGTGGAAGGAGCAGCTATCAAAAGCTGAAATCCTACCCAAAGCAGGATAGCTGCCTTCACAGACTGATTTTTTTTAAAGACAAGAAATTAGTGTTTTCATAGAAAGGAATTCCTGATGGGAGGAATCCTCAGTTCTGTGAAAGGGATTAAAGAAGTGAATACCCCAGTTGCAGGATTTGCTGTGGTCCTGATCTTTCAGAGTCTGCCCTTGGAGTTGGGTATCTTGCCCTCTGCTTCTCATTAACTGCTCTGGGCTGCTGTGCTGCACTGGAACAAGAAGCTGAAATAGCCATTGTGGTCATTCCTGTCACCCCAAAGAGGATGTTTGTGAGAAAATTAATTTCTCTTCTATCCAGTTGGGAAACTCAAACAAAGCTCTGTCATGTACTGGCCCTTGGTGCAGCAGTCAGGTTGATCCCCCTTATCCTTTCAGCATTAATTACAAAACACCTCTGCTCCTGTGAGCAGCACTTTGCCAGAGAAGCCTGTGTGTTACCTGTTAATCAGCAGCACAGTTGGGTTTGTTTGATGCCCAGGGACACACCACAGTGCCAAAGTCATCCTTCCTTGACTACTGGTGGTGCTGGAACAAAAGACATCTGGGATTCACTGAGAATGGAGGAGAATGGAGTCAGAACTTTGATAGGAAAGTATCTTCTCAAAAAAAAAATTGAGGAAAAAGCTACATCTAAATGAAGCTCTGAGCCCTAACAGCAGGGTCAGGAGGTAGGTAATGTGTGCTGAGGGAAGCACAGCTATCCAGAAATCGTTCCTTGCACGGTTTATTTTCAGTTAATGAAGATGATTGTTTTTCTGCCTTTCACACTCAAAGCCCCCTCTTTTTCCCTCCCCCCCGAGGTGAGTGAGGGTGACAGAGAGAAGGAACAACTTGTCACCCTGCTGCCCAGGGGCAGCTCGGCTCCTTGCTCCACCAGCAGTGCCTGACTTGCATGAGACCTTCTCATGCAGACTTGATAGAGCCTGAAAAACACCTTTCCTTCGTTCCCTGCTCGGTGAAATCTGCTGTAGCCTCACTCCATTCCCTGGTGAGCACCTCTGTGCCCTGCAAAGGCTGCATTTGGCACTCTTGTGGGCAAAACCCTGTGAGAGGCAGATGTTTATGGAGCTGGGACTTGCAACTCCCTGGTCACCTCTGGAAATGGTTCTTTCAAGGACATTTTCAAGGCATGTTTGCAGAGGCTTGCATTGCTGCTACTCTGTTCATGCTGAGGAAAAAATTGGATTTGACTATCTGCAGCTGCTTTTGGCACCTTTCACTAGTGCAGAAATTCCCACTGTGATCTGTGAAAAAATAACCACCAAAAATCCTTAATTTTATAAGAGATATTCCTGGGAAAAATGTCACTTTTCATATAGGCTGGCTACATATAGCCAACTGTGCCGTTTATTCAACAGGGAGCATTATAGTTTGTGTTTTGCATTTCTAGGAATTGAATTTGCTAAATGGAGCACTTCCCACTGACAGAGCTGGGGCTGGGCTATATACTCTTGTTTTTTTTCTTTTCCTTGCAGCTGGAAACCATTTTTACTTGTATCACAGAACTTCTTAGCCCTGTTGAATCTGGCTTAGTGTTTCTCAAGGGACAGAGGCAGGATTACTAATAGCTTTCCAACCCACTTTAGTCCCTGCCTTCATAACACAAACTCTCAGCAAAACAGGCTCGAGCAAGGTCTTTGTCCTGGGTGACTTTTTGCTAAATAAGTTAGCAATGCTCTAGTTAGCAAAATCTCTTCTCCCCTGTGGATGGGCTCAGACTCACCGGTACTCTGCAGCAGGGCTGGGATAAAGGTAATGTGAGACAAAAGCTGTGGCACATTTAAACCTTAATGCAGCCAATACCCAATACATGGACTCAGAACTGCTGGGGAGATAAAGAAATATTTTGATCTGAATCAGAAAAATCTGTCATTTTCTCACAGAGAATCTGAAATTGGTCTCTCTTTTTCTCTCTTTCACAGATGAACAGACAGAATAAGCTGTCCACCTTCAGAGTATGAGCTGACTTTGCCTTTCAAGAAGAACATTTGTTTCTTCTGCAAGAAATTTATTAATAAATGTGTTTTTCACAGCAATCTTAGTTCCTAAAAATATGTATCCTAGGGTTTGTTAGATTTTTCTAAAGACTTGTGTGGAAGTTGTATGCTGTAGAATCATGCAAAAAGGAGCAGGTATATGTGAAAACTTATTGCAAATTCTTCCAGATTAGAGTCTTTCTTTAAAAAAAAAAGAAAAAGAAAAAGCTTTTTCTTATTCCCATCATAGAGTGAAATGAATCTTTAGATGACAGATACTGGACTCTGACAGGCATCTCATCTTGTATTGAGGCTAGTGACAGCCTGAAAGGAATTGCTCATCTGAGTCAACAGCCAGCTGCTCCAAGTGTGTTTGTCTTCGGTGCTAATTTCATTTCTTTGCTCAGTTTTCCTGGAATCTGGGCACGCACACTGACCTGATAAATAACTGAAGCCAGCAATAAAGATAAAGGAAAGTTCTACACTTCAGAGGTCAAGCTAGCCTCCAAATCATATTTGCCCTAATGGAGAACAAATTCAACACTACCAAAAGTCAAATGAATGTTTAGTCACCTGAGAAAATACCATTATAAGCTGAAATGAGCTCTCATTATTTTTTCCATTTTATTTCTTTAATTTCTCCTTGGCTTCTGCTACAAAACTAAAAATAGGGGCATTAGTCACAGGGTACTTCAGAGGCACCCTCAAGGCAGAAGCAAGGTTCTAAGGTAAATCACAGCTGGTGACTCTTAAAATGGATGAAATCGCTTGCATTAGGCCTTCAGGATGCATATTTTCATTTACTTGATTTATTCCTATTGTTTAAGCTGTGATGTGAAGTGGCACAGGCACGACGGAGCCAGGCTGATGAGGAACTTTATAGTGAGCTGTCAGGGCAGAAAATCCCATTGCGAAGAGATCCTTTCCTCAGGGCTCTCTGTGAGGATGGTGCAGCAGAAGGCTGAGAGAATGATTTAAAAGGGAAAAGAAAAAGACCAGGAGATGGGGAAATAGGCAGGTAAATTACCTGACATGCTGCTGGCACCAAGGCCCTGGACCGCCTTGGTGCAAACAGCAGCAGGGCTGGGCAGAATCAGACCTGGGTGATCCCTTTCTGGAGGTGAGCAGGATGTCTCATCCTCTCATCCCGCTCTTCAGCTGATTTTGTCTCCAGAGGCTTCCCTGTCCCCCATGAGCTGCTCCCTTTCTTCTCTGCCCAGCCTGGGAGATGCTGGTGACTTGTTTCCCAAGTTTTTATATCCACCAGCCTCCGTCTGCCTTCCTACGTCCTTTGCGGGTGTGAATGCAAAGGCTGGGAGCTGTCTGATGCAATAGTTCTGACAGCCAAACCTGTTTGTTTTGGAGCCCAAAAGATGATTAGTAAATCCCTTTTTTCTGTTGTTGCTGATGCCATCAGGTCACATTCCACGTCATTGCATCACCAGCGTCCTAGAAAGGATTCCTGGCTGAGGCATCTTGGCAATAATAAGCTTTTTATTGATAGATGTGCTTCCTTCTGGAGAAATAATGGACCCAGCAGGGCCAAACAGTACTTTAATGGCATGACCAAGACTTCCTCTTGCAATTGTATCTTGGAAATTCCTTAAACCACATTTATTTTGCAAAACATCGAAAAGAGAGTAAGGAGTTACTGTGGAAGTAGATATTGGCAGGGACTGGGGGAAATCGGAGAACCTTTTATGTATCCCACTGTGCCCCTGTAAAATCTCAGCACTGTCTTACTTCACTTGTAGATGTTTTGTTACCTGTGTGGGCATATGAGTCTTAATTGGTTATGGGAATTGTTCTACTCAGTTTAAGTGCAGTTGTGGAGTTCATCAAGGGCAGCTGCAGAGCTTAGCTCTGCACACAAAGGATGAAATGTTTTGTGTTCTATGGTGTTAATTATTTGTCATAGAAATATCTTTGCAATGAAACTTCATCTGATTTGTTCATGATGGCAGACGTAATTCTGGATGACTGACTTGCCTGTTAATGTGGTGCATGAAAAGTGTGGACACATCAGCAATGTTTGAGTTTCTGTGCTACAAAACATATGTGCACCAGAGCAGAGCTGTCAGCAAGGTGTGACAAAGCTGACTTTACTTAAACTGATCTTTTTCACCTATGCAAGGTAGTGTGTGGGTTTTACAGTAAGTTACATTGGATCACCTCAGTGAAGGCTGTCTTACTCTATTTTGTGGCTTTTGTTTATTCATTTGTGCTGCCTTTGTATTGGGAATTCATTTGGTAGAACTTTCCTGTAAATTGCAAATGCAAAATCTTCAAACTGAATCCCCAAACAATACTGTGCTCTTGTTTCCACAAAATAAAAACATGTTCAGAAGCAAAAATTTATTTTAGTTAAAATTATTTTCTCTTTAGGAAGAAAAATCCAGGTGATATAATGGTTTGTTCTAGCATCGACAGATATTGATTTATCAGACAGTTTTTGGCCAGCTGTATACAGAGGTCAGCAAGAGTTGTGGGTTTTTTCCTATTTTCCCCATGAAGGGGTCAAAGGCAGCTCCATGAGAGCATGTGATTTTCTAACAAAATGTATCCTTAAGGGCAAAAGGACAAATTCTATTTTGAACAGGTTTGATGATTTTCAGTTGCAAGGACATGTTTATTCCAGGGCTAGAACTGGCCAAGTGTTTATAAGCGCACACAACATCACAGGTGTGAATGCAGTATGTATTGTCTGGCTGGGGGAGCAGGAGTGCTGCTCCTGGCATAAAAACAACCACGAGGGTGACTCTGGGAGTTAATGTGCTATCCTGGGCACTTCTCCATATTTCAGTAGAAGGAATAGTACTAAAAAGGCTGCTTCTCAGATTTTAATAAGAAGGTCTGTGAAGATTGCATTTTGGCTTATAGTGCAATATTTCATTTTCCTCAGTTCTTTAGAATCTTTTCTAATAATGCATCTGTTTGTACATTTTGTGGTCGCAAACATATTTTAGGTCACTCAAGTCAAGTGACATTAAAAAAAAAAAGTGCTAACAACAAATTTAAAATGCTGCTGGTATATGGGTGCAATAGCTCATCTGGTAAACAAGCTGTTACTGAGAAAATGTTACTGGTGCTGTGGGTGACAGTTATGGCAACTGAAAATGTTAGTTCAGCTCCATGTCACCAGTGCCATCAGGAGGCAGATGGCTTCGAGGTAATCCCAGTCTGACTGGCCATGTCTGTTCCAACATCAAAGATGAAGTTGTTTTTCCTGTTCCTGTGTTTAGCATAGCCTGTTGATAACTGGTGATAAATCTCGAAAATTCAACCATTCAAAGCAAATCTGTAGTTCTCGCCCAGCAATCTTTCTTGATCTTAGAATTTCCTTGGTCTCAGCATGGAGCTGCATTAAGTGCTGGGCTCTTACTCCAGCCACGCAGTAGAACCAGATTTCCTGGAAGCTGAAAGCAAGAGAAATTCTTAAATCTTGTTGATTTAAATTTTCTTCCCAATATTCTGATCCTGGCTGATCAAGTATTCACGGCACCAGCTTGGTGTTTCCTGAAAAATATTTGCAGTGGTGGGAAAATATTCTATCAATACCTGAACTTAGCAGCAACACCTGTGTCAACACCCCCACCTGGGGAAGAACGGTGTGTTCTCTGCCTGCAGGCAGCAGGATGGGCAACCCTGCAAGTACAAACTGCAGCCCTGAAAATTTCTGTCACTCTGTCTGGGGTGGCAAATAATGACTTTAGTCTTTCTTTTGGGCTGGAAGCTCAGAGCTGGCCATTGCTGCTTTAACTCAGGGTGTGCAGAATTGAGTAGAAAATGTCATTACTTTTATGTTAAGTGAGAGGAAAAGTGCAAATAACGGAACAGGCAGCAGTTTTTAAACTCTCTTGAGTACAAAATAGATCTGTATAAGCTCTGCTGTAACTTATTTGCTGGTGAGGCCAAATTTCATCAAAAAAATAGCTCACAGAAATTATTTGTTGATTTTTAAACTTCTCTAAAGGATCTAACTGTCCAAAGTTTTTGTGCTGACACATTGGCTGTAAACAGCTCCATGGAAGGGCGGCTCAGAGTAAAACCTGTTGTGGGTAGAATTATGGATTTAATATGTTCAACACCATTCATTGTATCTGCTGTTCACTTAGTGTTTTACAGGGTCAAATCATCATCCTAACTGATTTAGGCAATAGTTAAGGTCTTTTATACTTTCTAACCTTGAAGCAGGACACTGCAATGATACAGCTCACGCTGCCCCGAAAGCCAGAGGCGGTAAGGTTGGTCTCATAGTCACCAGAGGCACCTGGGGGTTTGTCCCTCCTCCATTTTACTGTTCATGGACACCTCTATGGCCAAAGTTTAATTTTTCAAGAAAAGCCAAAGCCCTTCTGTGGGTCTGATGAAACAGAATATGTGTAAAGAACAACCAGCAATGATTTTAGGATTAATCAGAAATGTTCCATGCAGCTGGGAGACACCGAATAGCCACTGGCACACAGAGGTAAACTCAGAGCAGCAAGCAGCCACCAACAGTTTGGGTTCTCTTTATACCCACCTTGGGAGCTGTCTGTGTTCTGGAATATATTAAGCAGCTGTGAGTAATGAAGAAACTTGTAAGAATTAATATGGTTTTTTTTGGAGGGACAGTTAATGAGCTGAATAAGGGCTAATTTATTCAATGAGTAATTTATGTAATGAACAGTTTGACTCAAAAGTGTGATGCCTCCGTTGTAGCTCGTAGCTGGACCTAAGGGGCTTTTTATGTTTTACTCTGGTATAAACTGCCTCCTGTATATTTTAGTGATGTAGCAGATTTCTGGGGTTTTCAGCAGGATGTGAACAGTTAGGTAATGAGAGCAAGCAGAGTGGAAACAGTGGGGTTAAGTTCTGGAGCAGCACCACTGCAGCCAAGATACAGCAAGAATAAAAAGGGGATTGGAGTTGTAATGGCAGTAGCAAAATCATCCTGAAGGCTGATGCAGGGAACACAGATGCTGCCCTTCAGGCTGTAAATTGAACTTTATTAGTGGCTCAGGTGAAGCTGTTTTGGAATGAGACCATGAGCTCCTGAGTCCTGCTGCAGCCTGTCCTGGACGGGTCTGAAGCTATCTGGTGTCCCGTGGCAGGACCTGTGCAAGCCAGAGGCTGGGTCTGTTTTGGCACTTCTCATGCACCTTTTACTCCTTGTAGACACTTCCAGCACAGCCATGAGTAGCAGAGTGTGATGGTGAGGCAGCTTGCCTGTTCTCATGGCAGGCTGTTAGTAATTAGCTTTTCCCGAGGTGTCTGGGACTGGTCAGCAGGTGCTTGACTTGGCTGCTGAATCCCATACAGTAATTCCTGTTTTCAGCCTCCCTGTGCTTAAAGCTAGATCTTCTGGGAGAAGAATTTAGATTTCTGTGTGTTTGCTGCTGCCTGCAGTGGTGTTTCAAAGGAAATGGCTGACCATAGCTCGCACATACAAACCAGGCAGAGCAAATCCACAAATAAGCTGTGTGCTGTCGTGCCAAGGAAGCCACTTCCTCCCGTCTGCAGTGTGAAAGGGGGTACAGCACTGCTCTTGCATAGCCATGGGAATACTTGCTCCAGGTTAGTCAACATGACTAATGAATGATTGTTTTGTTGATTAAAAGCATGTAGCATTTGTGGACTGTTGAGAGAATCAGGTGCCAAGAAGAAAACGTACAAACGTGCTTTTAGCCCGGAGTAGAGGTGTAGCCTTTGGAACTGGGAAAGGATATGTTAAAGAGTAGAAAACAGATCGATACGGGGCTCTTGGAGAGGAATGTTTGGTGCTGGTTAAATGGCCAACCTGCAGGGAGCTAGAGAAGGAAAAGCTGTATGCAGAAGGATGAGGATGGCTGTTACAAGAAAAAGGGATTTAGTTGTTAAAAGCAGGACCATGCCCAAATCAAGTTTTTGTTCATCTTTAAAAAAAAAAAAAAATAAGAAGAAACTCCAGAGTGAATAAAGCATCAATTTTCCTACATTTTAAATGAGATCTAAAAAAGAACTCAGTAATGGCATTGGTTGCCATGGTGTTTAAAGGTGCAGCTCCACAGACACTTCAAATAACAGGAGATGCTTTTATCTGCCTATGTGGCTGAGTTAGTTTTCATCTGCTGGAATTATTCATTTAGTTTGCTTTAATTATTCTATATTGGCAGTATCATAAAAGGCCCTGATCCTCCATCTCAATACAGACAGGACTCTTCCTGACTCCAGAGGAAGAAAGCAAGCTTAGATGGAAGCTGAACTACTCAGGAGGTGCAAATGGGAATGCTGTGGCTCTGGGCTTGCAGAGATGCCACAGAGGTTTGTTTGTACAGTGGTTAGGGCAGAACTGGGCAGAGAAACATCCTCCAGGCTCTGGGGTGTGCATGTGCATGGAAAATCCACAGAAGAGGTGCTGTGTCCTGTTACCACAGGCACTGATGCTCTCCCGGGTCTGCTCAGGGGGGCTGTTGAGGTTGGAAGATTCCCTCTTGTGTCCTACCAGGTTTTGCCCCTGTTTTGCTCAAGCAGTAATGTCCTCAGCTGGGCATGGGGACCTTGGTGAAGCTCACAAAACCTGTCCCTTGCTTTGCTCACCTCCAGCCCAGCCCCAGACGGGCTTTTGAGCTCACTCCTTTTGCATGTCTTCTGTGGCACTGGCCATGGTTATTGACCAAACAAAAAGGCTGCTATTTAGATTGCCAAATCCCGAGACTTTGGATTGAGTTTTGAAGTGCCAAGCACTTGACTTCTCCCTTGGCCTTCAGTGGTACCTGCTGGGAGGTTGCTGACAGCAACACCCCTTGGGTGAAAGCTGAAATGCCTGCTCCTGCACTCCAGGTTGCAGTAGCATCCCTGTGCCCACAAAGAGCCTGCAGCTTGTTTCAGATCTTGGCTCATGTAGGCAGTGATCCTGTGCCTTGCTACCTTTGTATCTCACCAGCTTAGCTCCCTCTGTCCCCTTGTCTTTTGGCTGAGAACACAGCCATCAGTGCTGCCATTGAGTCTCTAAGCACAAATACCTCTTTCCTGTACTTGGCTTTACTTAAAACCCAGGAATGACCCAAAAGAGGAAAAATTAGAAACTGATGATGTGAGATGGTGCAGCCCTGTGTAACTATAATGTGGCTGTCATTGGAAACAGGATATCAATAAATACATTTACAGTGTTTTCTCTCACAATAATAGTTGCCACATAATCTGCAATGAAATGGCATTCAGAGTCTCACGATCTTTTCCAGCACCCTGCCTGTGCTTTATTTTATTGATGTTTTTCCTTGTTCCCCTTAGAAGCATGAGTCAGGAACCCTCTGTTATTAAAAGCAGTCCCAGTTGCACATACCTTTCATTTCCTTTGGATTACATTAATTGCCTGACAGCTAAAAGTGATCTGGGTTTTTCAGTCTTCAGCTCTGGACTGCAAGAAATATTTACCAGCTACAGCAGATTTATAAAGATGCCACTGAGATGCCTTGAGACTAACAATCAGAAAACACAGCAGCAAAACAACACTATTTTTCAAGGTTAAATGCTCAGAATGCTAAAAAAGGAATTGCACATAATAAAGCCAAACAAAGGCTTGGATTCAGCCCATATTTTCCTCTACTTGTCTCACATAAAAAGAAAGGTGCCAGTGGTTTAAAAATGATTGCACAGCATCACAAAACGATTAGAAATTTAATAAGGGAGCTTTAATTTTAATTTAGTTTTGGTTTTGTAGTTCAAATGTCTGTTAGTGTCAGCCCCCTACCTCTGTTGCCCAGCCATTTCCTTGTCATGCATGCCTGGCTGTGTCTTTGTAAGACTCGTTTAGCTCAGAATGGCTGGGTGATGCTATATAAAGACCAGCTAACGTGAAGGAGGGATTGACCAGGCTGATGTGAGCAATCTGGAACTCCAGCCTGTCCTACATGACTTTGAGCAAGTCATTCAGTCTCCCTGCAGCCCGTTTCCCAGGTGTAAAGTGCAGGTAACAGCACTGCTGGCTCACGGGAGGATAACAGCTTTGGGAGGTGCTCAGGCACTGTGGCACCAGGAGCAGGAAAGGGGTTTAGACAGAGGAAATACCCAGTAGATGTGTGCTGGGAAGGCAACGACACCAGGTTTGCAGGCTTAAATTCATCATCAACTTTGCAGCTTTGTTTCAGTGACGAAAAGAGGAAGTCTGACTCTCATTCAGCCACAGCCACCACTTCTTGTGTATAAAAAGACCCATCTTAAGGCCCTGTACCACTGGCAGAGATGCTCCTCTTGGGCCATAGATGTACTCAGTTTTTTCCCCTCCCTTGAAGCAGAGACTGAGGTCCCCATATACACAACAGGAGGATATTCCTCGCCTTGAAGTGACTTCGTGTCTGCAAGTGAAAAAATGAAACTTGAACTTCAAGAAATAGATGTTTACTGATCCCAGTGTAATTTATAAATCAAAATGCAACACTCTGTGTACAAACACAATAGAAATGAACCATTTAAAATTGGTCTGCAAAGGCAGCAACAGCCATGCTTTAGTGACACCCAGAGAAAAGAGGTGATGTAAAGTATTATGAATTCTTGTCTGGGTGACCTTGTAGCAATCGGTTGTGTTTGCCAGTGTTTCAGATGAATGCTGCACACTTACATATTTATCAGTTATTGTCATTTGAAGGCACAGGGCTTGCTCACAGGGGATGACACTCGAAGCAGCATGCCTGATCCATGCTGCCGTTCTGAGAACCAGGGAGAAGTGAAGCAGCTCCCAAGGTCAGTGGGGATTTTACGTAACAGAGGTGTCCACATCCTGGCTGTACCCATCTTAGTTTGGAGGCCATCAGCATACATTGGCAGCAGCAGGGAAAAGCTGGAACTGGTAATTTTTTCTTCCCATCAATGCCTCACTCTGAACCTAAGAGAGGCTGTTGTGGACTGCCAGGCTGGTCAAGCAAGCCAGCTTCCTGGGGATGGACAAAACTGCCCCCAAAGGCAGCTTTAGCATTCTCAGTGGTGAGGAAATTGTTGAGCCCTTTGCTGGTTTCTGAACTACATCTTTGTAGCACCACAAGTCTGGGCTGGGAGCAGGTTTGGATCCCACCTGAACAAGGATAAAGGGAGGTGAAAAGTTCCACAGTGCTTTAGCCTTCTGTTAGTAACAACTGAGACATCACTGCCAGGCGCTGCTGCCTTTCCAAACCTTCCCTGACATTTTGATTTCCCTCAGGAGGTGGATTGTTTAGTCCATTTGTTGGTAGTTTCTCTGCAAGGTGCTGTTTCTGCTGCGGGACAAACCCATGGAGGCGAGGGGCAGAGGGGCTCAGTTTGGGTGAGCTGTCCCTCAGCAGCTCCCTGGGGCTGGTTTGCAGCAGGCAGGGCATGCAGGTGCTCCCAGCAGGGCAGAAAGCTGAGCTGGGGGAGGGCTGCAGGTTGTTTGCAGCTCGGCACAGGGGGTGGGTGGTGCTGGCAGTGCTGGGGACAGGGTCAGCCCTCGCCCAGCACACAGGACAGAGCAGTGCACGGGGACTTTACACCCTGGTTAACATCTAGGCCCTCTGCCTGTGTGTGTGAGGCTGAGGTATACACCCCAGTTTTTTAAGGAAATACAGCAGTACTGTGAATTAGAAATACCTACAGGGGCTTGAAAATTTGGTTTAAACTCTTGTGTAAATTGCAGATCTTATTAATTTTGTGTGGGTATATAATGTTGTGACTCCAGGTTTATTCTTTTGTAATGAATATGGAAAGCAGATTTGCAGTTCTCAATGCACTAGAACATCACACCTGTTATTTTCTTATTTTCCTCCCTCTGCCTTTCAAGTTGGAATGAAGCCCTCTACCTTGGAAATGTGTCTCTGTGTGGGCCTTCAAAGCCTGAGGCTGGCTGCAGTAATCCTGCTGTATCCATTTTTTAACCCCTAGAAAGGACTAATCATGTGAGTCATTGCTCATGTGAATCTGCAGTGCTGATTTTGTCATTGTTCTCAGTCCCAAATTTCACTGCTTTTGGTGATTCAACTCAAACTCTTAGCACATGTTCACATTTAGGGAAAGGCTTTGGGGGACTTCAATTCTTCTTTAATCCTGCCTCCAGCTACCAAAACACTCGGAACCTTTGGAACAGAGGAGGAGTGTGTGTGTGTGTGTGCACACGTCTGCATAGGCTGACCTGCTTGAGAGATTGTTTCTTCAGGCTTTGCCTTATCTGTTTACAGATGCAGTAAGACCAGAGAAGGATTATACCCAGTGATCTTTGGCTTTAAATGTTTAAGTCACCTCTAAACCGGAGATGCCTCAGAAGTAGACAAGGGGATTGAACCACTGCTTGTGCAAATACACTTAATATTGTATATTTACCCCAGAATTCGTTGTTAAATTGCTTTCCAGATCAGGTACTCAGGAAGAGCACTTGTGTTTGTGGAGGTCTGCCCACGGGGACTTTCATTTTGGTATTTTTTGTTCACTTGTTCTGTTCACCTCAAATCATCAGCTAAGTTGTTCAGTCCCTGTGTGTTGGGGGAGGATGGGGAGGAAACAGTCTGGAAGTTTTGCACAGTTAATCAAAAGTGCTCTGAGGCTTTGAAGAAATCCCTAACTTCGAGGTATCCTCCTCCTTCTCCCTGCAGACCAGCAGCAGAACAGTCCAAGCAGTCGGTTCCCTGCTCTTTTGTGTTCTCAGCAGATACCTGCACCAGTCCCCCACCCTGATCTGTGCTGTGCCAGGGAGGAGCGAGGGGAAATCGCTACGAGAGGGGGAGATGCCCGGTGGAGAGGGCGGGGATTGCCCTGTGTTACAGCAACGGGTGCTGCAATGTGGGAAGGGAGCAGGAAAGCCCTTGAGGAGCTGGGAAGAGTTCCACAGGCAAAAAATACCAGTTGTTTATTCAGTAAATTTTCTCTACTTTAAGAAAATTAGGGAAAGGTGTAGGAGATTAACTTACCTCCCTGTCTGAGAGGAACAATGCTCCAGGGAGAAGGGACTTAGTCTCCAGAGCAGCCCTGAGAATTGAGGGCTGGTTCTGATCTTCCCACTAGGGTGAAGAAATCATCCTTCCCATTCTGAAGCAAACCAAATGAGCATCTCACTGAGCAAATTTGAAGCAAATAGCTAATAAAATCTAAAATAAATGAGATTACTGAATCAAATCATAGAATGCAAAATATTTGTGTAATTGTGTAATTCAAAGCTGTTGCAATATTAATGAATTTTATAATAGAATGATTAAACACAGGATTCATTTTCATTTTGCAAATGTGCTTAAGCCTTTAATCTAGCAGAGTATTACAACGTAGGTAAATTTTGTTAAACCTGTCTGTGAAAGTATTTTATTTAAAAAAACACAACTACAAACCTCTTCCTGTTCAAAGCCCTCATCATCACTCCTTGTTTTCTTTATTCTTCTTCCAATGGTTTCTGGCTCACCTGCTGAAGATAAAATGAGACAATATGCACCTGACACACTGAGCAGTGTGAAACCAAGGATATGGTTCAGCACAGCTGAGGTCCACTCGCCTAAAGCACCCTCTTATTCAAATCCTGACTTTTGTTTTCCTGCAGTCTGATATAGGCTCTTGTATAAAGTGTTTTATTTCTGAATAATCTTGCTGTTCACCGTGAACTGTTTCAGGAGCAGGGTCTGACTTAATGGCAGGAAGTGTGGCAAAAAGTAACCTCAGGAGAAACAGAAAAATCTTAACTCAGTCCTCATTTATCTCAACCGCTGTTTATTTAAATTTTGTTTATACATGCTGAAGAGCCAAGCATAAGGCCAAGCAGTGGGTTTTTTCCTGTGGGTTTTTTCCCATGAGTTTTTTGATCATCTTCTCTTCCATAGGTTAAAAAGATGATGCCCAAACACGTTTGTGTTTCTCTTGAACCCGAGGAAAGTTCCAGAACTTCAGTCCAGACTGAGCACAATTGATTACTCCTATCTTCTGTCTGGTAACTAATGGAGCCTTGCCTTAAGCTGCTCTACAGAGCTTTTGTGCTGTTGTAAATCACTGCTGTTGTCAAGATTTTTGAGCTTTCATGCTCAGCAGTGCAAGGCTGCGGGCCTGTCTCTGAGCTCTGTTTGCGTGATGCTGGTGAGGAGAGGCTCAGGTTTCCTGACTGCAGCCTTTGTGCTGGCACACAAGCACAGGCTGGTGTTTTATACTGTGAGGGGGGTCAGGCTGAGGTTGTCCAGCCCTCTGAGTGCCCTTCGTGCTGTTGGTGTTTGATTCTGCTCCTGGCCAAGCCACAAAACCGGAGCAGTGTGTGCAAGCACCTCTCCTGGCTGCTGGCACACCAGTGAAGAAGGCACAGATGTATTAGGCTTAGAAATGCGTGTGCATTTTCGCTGCCAGGGGAATGAATTACTGGAACAATTTACATTGGATGTGCTGGATTCATTGTCACTTGAAGTCCTTAGATCAGAACTGGATGCTTTTCTGAAAATAAGGTCACCTTTGCTGAGATGGTGTCTGGTGAAGGACTTACTGGGGGGAATCCTGTCACATGCAAGGTGGAGAAATCAGTGACCATTCTAGTCCCTTTTAACACTGAAATTGATGTGAATCAGTGCTAGGAAGGTGGGTGAACCTCTCCCACCCCTGGGCTACGCAGCAAAGAACTGTGTGGTGTTACAGTGATCGTGTGAGGTGTCTGTGCTTGTCACTCCCCACACTCACCCCATCCTGTACTGCAGCACTGCTCCATCTCCACTCCTTTGTCTCTTCACATACCTACAAAGAAGGGGTTTGTTGTCCTTTTTATGCACTATTCCTCCCAAATATTGTGTATCATACAGATGATTAATATCAGCCCATTCATCTTTATAACACTGCAATCACTGCACCACCTTAGAAAGGTGTGGGCACCTGTATCCAGGACAGGCTAAATCATAACAATTCAAATAATACTCTGAGTGCTTTGATGCAGGAGAATAAAAACCTTCCCATAGCAGCTGTAATACCTGCTGGGAATGTTTTTGGTCATAATGGAAATATAGCCTGTTGTTTTTAATACCAGTAAGATGATGGGGTAGGATCCGTTCTTGGCAGGTTGATGAAAGGATCTGTTGAAATGACTTGATCACAAAACAAATGGAGATATTAGTAGATCTGAGCTGCACATGGACCTGCATCTCCCCTTCCACTCCTCACAGGAGCAGAGCAGGGGTAGCTGTCATTTTCTGTCATACACAAACATGCTTTTGTGCATCCATTTGTAAATACAAAACAAGATTTTGGTTCCTGGCTTCAAACCCTGAACACACCGGCCTGGGCCTGAGGTTCCTGGAAGGACAGTGGGTGCTATTACCATGCTATTGCCTCTTCTGAGGACAGCATTAAAGAAATTAATTTTGGGGGAAATGCAGGTAAAAGGAAACCCAACATCATTCCAACCCAGATGTTTTATTCAGCTTGAAATGAATAGCTGATTTTATTTTCAAATGATCTAAGCCTTTTACTGTTTGCTGCAAAAAAAAAAAAAAAAAGAACAAAATTTCTGTGGAATGTAATATCTGTAATGAATCTTGAAAATATAAAGTAAGGCCAGCAGGCTTTCAGTGCTTCTCCTTCTTTGATTAAGTACTTGCTGGATTCAATCCAAATTTACAAAGCATGAGTTTGCAGTTAATTCAGTTTTCCTTTTGCCCAGCTCACAGCACTGAATTAAAGGTTCAGTTCGTGCTACCAGCAGACAGGGAGGTCAGGAAGAGTCTGAGGCTGGTCCTGGGCTGTGGGGACAGAATGCAGGGCGAGCTTGGCCGCTGCAGAGATCCTCACTGTGCAGTGATCACACCCTGTGCGTCAGGTTTAGGATCAGCCATGTGGCTTTGTGCATGGTTGTGTTTAGCAAAGGTCTGGCAATGCATGAAAGGGCTGTCCAAGCTGCTCACTGGGTAAGGTTTGACTGCACAGTGATGTTTGATTTCCCTGTCCCATCACTCAAGACTATGGTAACAGCAAATTCTTTTTCCTAACAATGATTTTGTGAAATAACATCCCCCCCCCCCCGCGCATCCGCGCTAGTGC
>VZTJ01003069.1:163747-351782 GCA_013397795.1 Orthonyx spaldingii
AAACCCCCCCCCCCCCCCCGGCTCAGTTTTGCACTAGAAATTACACAAACTGGTAAATGAGTTGCAGGAACAGATGGGGCTAATTGCACCTGTCTGACAGAGCAAATTTTAGCTCTCTGAGCCTTCAGAAGGCTGTGGATCCAAATCACAGTCTGCAAAACAACTAATGGAAAGCCTCTCTGAAAGTCAGGTGTTTACTGGGTATGCCTGAGCTCTTCCTGCAGCTGTGACGGGTGATGAGCACTGCTGGAAATTAGGCTGTGAGAATTTGTATGTCTTAGCTGTGAGAAGTCTTACAGAGAGGCCTCTGGAACAAGTAACCCACCCTCAGACAAAGCCGCCACCTCCTGAATGCACAAATGCTCAATGTAGATGTTTTTCTTTCCACACACATTTTGCATCAAAGAAGCATTTGAACATTCCTGTCATTTTTTGCACTTTTCCTCATTGTGTATGCCCACCTTGCCTGTGCAGTTCTGGTTGGGTGGGTTTTTTGTTGTTGTTATTCTCTCCCAAACCCCTTGGTGGGCAGCATGTCACATGTGCTGTTCAGCTGCAGCAGAGGAGGACAGGTGAGGTGGGAGAAGAAACTGTGGAGGTGGCAGCAGGAGGTGGAAAACCACAGTAGGGTCTGAACAGACTGAGGGACTTGGGAATGGTTTGAAGGAGGCCAGAGCAGCCAGGCAGGGATTAGAAGAAAAGGAATTGCAAGGAACAATTTGCATGAAATTCCTTTCTCTTTGTGGCCAAAGTGATTCTCCAGAGTGGCCCCATCAGTCTGGACACAGGAGTGAACCTGGGGGTGGGGGGGCCCTGTGACAGCAGGACTGTCCCTAGAGTGAAGAGGTGTGTGGTCAGCCTGAAGCCTGGCAAGAGAGGAATGGCATGGAAGGTAGAGGTAAACAGAGCACTGCAGGTGTTGAGATGATGTGTTTGTGCATGGGGAATGAAGAGGAAGAGTGATGTGGTCAAATTACCACGTGGCTGCCCATGGGGCCAACCTGAGAAGAGCTTTTTGTCCTGTATTGGCCATGTCTAACCTGTTTTCTTGATGTTCTGTGGTCCCCTGGCAAGGGGACGTGTTTCTCTTTTGCTGTGGTTTGTGTAATCCTTGCTGAAGTACTCCTGGGTGTCCTACTGGGCCCGTGGTGTGGCTGGGGCAGAAGTGCAGTGAGGGAGAAAGAGCAGGAGCATTCCCAGCCCGCCCTGCCCTGTGAGCTCTCCTGAAGGCCCTGACGGATCCTGTGCCTGATGCTGGCTTGGAGCCAAAGTACCCATCCCAAGACTTGGCACCTGACACAGAATTTACATTTTCTCAGCACCTTTCAAGCATGTGCTCCAAGGACAAGTGCAGTTTCACTGTAGATGTGACCCAGCCATCATTTGGAAGGGGAATAGAGCACCTTCAGGGTGAACTGCACTACGCTGCTCCACTGAGGTGTTAAACTCTTTGATGAGCGTTTCAAAGCTGAGTCTCTGCCACTGGTTAGCACCAGTGCACATAGACCATGCCCTGGACCCTGCCAGCAGGGCTGCTGGAGGGCTGCTGGGAGTGCCACAGAGCATGGCCCTTCCACCTGGAATTTCTCAACTTCCAGCTTGCGGCTTGGATTGCTTGGACTTAAGCATGACTCTGCTCAGTTTTGAGATGTCCTCTGATGCTCAGACACACATCCTCATGTATTTATCCCCAAAATACGTGGTCCCATGGCTTTCTGGAACTGGAGCTGTTAGTATTTCCCAAACCTGGGAACATCTAAGCACACAAGTCATATTGGAAAACACAGGCTCTCATCCAGCTCTCCCTGCAGTGATGCTAAAATGAGTAATTAGTATTTCTTTCATCCCAAAGTTTTGAAAGGCGATACAAATGTGTTTAAAAAACGTTTGGATGTGGCACTCAGTGCCATGGTTTAGCTGAGGAGGTGTTAGGGCATGGGTGGGACTCGATGATCTTGAAGGCCTCTTCCAGCCTGGTGATCCTGTGATTCTGTGAATTAATTTAGGAGCACTGTGACTGTGCTGCCTGGAATGAGGGAGGGGTTGCTTCCTGCTTGTGTCTTCTCAGAGCCAGAATAGCCTACAAGAGCTGACAGGTTTGGGCAGGAGAAGAAGAGCTCAGTGACAAGAAGGAACAGTAACAGCCAACCACCTCCTGGCAGTCAAGGAGAGCAGCAGTGACATCCATTCTCCTTTTCTGGGGGAGAGGTAGGACAGAGTGTCAGCAACTCGTTGGATGACCTGGGTGCTGTGAGAGACACAGGACTTCCAGGTGGTGACACACTGAAGGTGCTGCTGCAGCGACAGTGGAGCGAGTGCCTGAAACTCCTGCTGCCCCAGGAGAGAAAAATCAACCTGTTTGCTGCAGAACTGCTCTGCTGCACTGGGCCAGCTCTCCTCCCTTGGAAGTACTTTGATTTTATTGACAGCACAGTGAGACCTGGCATTGGAAACACCCAGGCTACCTCTCAGCCAGCATTTTCCTAGCAGTGGAAGCAAGCATCCGTGTAACCACCAAAACCTGGCTGTGGAAATCGTGACCTCATTTGAGATTATTTCATTTCCCAAAGCAGATGCTGTGCCTTTCTCCATGGCAGTACTAATTCCTCCTGAAATCCTGTCCCTCTGAGCTGTATTGCTGTGCTCAGGCTGTGGGCTGCCTGTTACAGCTGGATTTGCTGGGAGCATTTGTGTGAGTGTTCCCTCATTTCCAGGCCCTGGCCCGGAGGCTGACTTTGTCATCCACACTCTCATTTGGCATGAAGATGTTTTCCTCTCAGTTCCCTGGTCAGATATTTACCCCTGTATCTCTGGCCACAGGAAGGCAGAATGAATGTTTCCTCTTGATGTTGCATCAGGGTCTCACATAGGAAGCTGAGAGTGAAAGGCTGGAAGGAGCCTCCAGAGACTTTCCAGCTCAAGGTGCTGCTCTGAGGAAGGATCAAGTCAGCCCACACAGCCCCCGTGACATATCACAGCTTAACTGCTCTCAACAGCTGCAGTGAGGGGATTTTTGCACATCCAAAGGCAGCGTATCTCAATCCCTACTACCTTAGGAAAATATTTTTATTATCCAAAAAGAACCTCTGCTGCTAATAAAGCCTTAGTGTTTTGGTTTTTTTTTTATTCTTTCTTCCTGCTTCCTCAGCCACTAGGGCAGAATATAACCTAGAACTCAACATCCTTTAATAATGATGTTTAATGTATAGAAAGACTATCAAGCTGTCCCATTTGTTTTCTTTTTTGTAGATCAAAGTGAAGCCACTCATTAGTGCTGATTTTTCCAAATCTTTCCCCATTTTGGGCTTTCCCAAAAAGCTCAGATCTCAGAGGAGGCTCAAAGGTGAATGAAACATCACTTCTCTTGGTTACCAGACCCTATTCATTTAAACTAAGGCTTCTTTTTCTTTTCATTTTGGGATTGTTGAACCTATAAATATAAAAGGGAAAATCTGGAAATGCGAAGCTCTCGCAAACTAAAATCTGTCTGAATTCATATGAATTTTTTGACAAGCAAAACTCATCTTCCCATGCTCCAGCTCTCTTTCAGGCACTGCAAGAAAGTTACTTAAGGCAAGAGTTATTTTTCTAATCTACTGATTTCTTTCTTGGGGCCTCCATCTGCAGGCAATGCTGTCTGCAGGCGTAATGTCTTCTTCAGCCTCGCTCTTCTTTCTCAGCTCTGTCCTAGGCATTAACTGCCAAAGACACTTGTTTGTTTCTGCACGTAATCCGTACATGCTCTTTTTGGAATGAAGTTTAAAAGCAAAGAACCACACCCCAGCTCTGCTAAAGGCACGATTTTAACATGCTGGGCACCATTTTTCCTTCTGTCTGGTGGTATTTCTTGAGCATCCTCATCTGCAGTGCAGTCCTCAGAGATTTGCCAGTGTGCTGCAAACACACTTTCTACTTAGTGAGTGCACTCTGGGGGTCCAATCCTTGTGAGTGACAGTGATGGATAGCCTGATCAGTGATCCTCCCACTGCATCCCCTGACTGGCTGGATGCACCACAGAGTAGTTAGAAAATACTTTGCTGTAGAGAAAAACAATTATAAAGCATTTTTAGAACAGTGAATGGGATGTTTTTCACAGCTGGCAGTTCTAATTTATGGCAAGTAATAATTGCATCAGCTGAAAAAAGACTCTGAAGAGGAAAAGGAAGGTATATTTAAAGGGAATTTGGTACCCTTGGATTTGCAAGTTGGGTTCTGCAGGTACTGGGTAGCTTCAAGCAAAAGTGTGCTGAGGGTGCTGAGGGGGCTGGACTGGGTCTGCAACCCAGCACTGCCTCCCAGAGCTGGTGCCAGACCCACAGAGAGGTGCAGCCGTGCCTTCACCAGATGAGCACTGAAATAAGTGAATTTTTGTGTGTTTGTGTTGGGGTTGTTGTTGTTGTTCTGGGTTTTTTTGCGAGGCAGGGGCGAAGGTTCTTGGGGTTGGGTGTCTCTAGAACATCTAGGTAAGAAAGAGCATGTGCTGCACAGGAGTGTAGAGATCCCTGGGCTGAAGAGGATATAATTACAGAAAAGCCTTGTGAAACTGGAAGAAGCAGACACTAACACGGTGCACTGGCTTCCAAGCCTGTGTTTTCTGTTAAAGAAATTTATGAGGTAGGTTTGGAGCTGATGGATTCATCTTCGTCACTCACATGTAAATATATGCTGGAATTCAAAAGGCCTGAGCTCCTGTGGCTTCACACGGATTTTTTCCCAGCATCACTCTTTTAAACTACAATTTTCCTTAAGAAATTATAAGACTTAAAATATATCTGTAATGCTGTAAGATTATAAATACCATGGCCTTTGAATCTGGACTCAGCAGAACAACTGTTTCTGTGTATTGTTTCTCAGTTGGATGGGTTCTCTGAGTATTGTGTAAAATATAACACATTTTTAAAGTGTCCTGGCAAATACTTTTATCATCAAATTGCCCAATGAATCACCTGACAAAACTTGCAGCCAGCAATGAGCAAGCAGGGAGATTGCTTTTCAGGGTGGAGGTTAACTTTCTCCAGTTCTTTTGCTGAGCTTCTCAGAGTGGGAAGAGAAGATTTACCAAGGTGTGTCGTCCATAGTATCTCTGTAACTTGTAAAGGTCTTTTCCTTTCTGCTAAAGACTATTTATTTTCATGCAGAGAATGTTATATAGCCTATTTTAAATGGAAATTATGCTTTTTATATTTGCTGTAGGGCAAGCACGGGTTCCACATAACCTTGGCTGAGAAGAGGGGTCCTCCAGCTCCTTGGCAAGGAAGAGAGGTAAGAACTGCCAGGACAGTCCTGCACATGTAGGAATGCTCCAGGAGTGCCTCTGCTCTGTGGCTGCACAGCCTGTCTTCCCAGGCGTCACCAGGCTGACTTTTTCCCAGTCTCTGCCGTGTCTCTTCCCATGCATGGGCACAGAGAAAAGGAAAAGATCAGTGTTTATTGCCTTGGCTGTGGCATCTGGGCTGATAACATCTGAGAAGTGGCTGGCAAAATGTGAGCACCCAGCGAGGCGTTTGGCTGGGCTGGTATTTGGACTGTGAATTATTCTCTGCAGAGATCCTGCATCCAGTCGTGTCACGTGACGTTCTGGGCAGCATTTCAAGACAAATAAATAAATGGAAACAGTAATAATTCCCTTGCACTTTTCTGTCAGCTGCAGGATTTGGGAACCCCCAGTACACATCTCTTCTTGGTCTTCACTTTTGGAAGTGCCTAGAATAGAGAGAATAAAGACAAGCAGTTGGCTTTAATAAAAAAAGGACAGTTAATCTTTCCATTAGATCTCGCTAAGAAAAAGCCAAAAGCACCCCACTTTCACTTCAGTATGAACAAACCCATAACAGCAAGTAGTTTCCTGGAACCTAAGACCCTTTGGGCTCTTTAGAAAGAAGGCAGCAGGACTTTCCAGATGCTGTAACTAATATGTTTTATGTGCTTTCTTGGGCTGAGGCGTCTCATCATTGCTTTCTGCTGACAGCTTGGAGATTTTCTGGATCTCTGTGTTCTGCTGCACATCTGACTACACCTGAAAAAGCCATTTTACTGACAGTCTATAGGGGCTATTCTTGGAAGGGAAATAAATGACATCTTTGTACACCTTTCTGCCTGCATGGCTGTATGTGGGGTCACACAGGGACACCTGTGTGGGGTTCCAGTGCCATCGAGACACTTCTTCATCTGACACCTTGTGCAGGAGTCAAAGCAGAGCTGTGCCTGCTCACACCAGCTGAGGGTTCAGCCTTGATAGTGAGCCTAAGAAATTACTTTAAATCTCATCCTTCTGCAGCTGCAGAAGTGGATCAAAAATGGGCAGGAATAATGCTCTGTTGCTTTTTGTCTTAGGCTGCACAGGTCTGGGCACTGGAGTTTCAAACAAAGTAAGCCCCCACTGACTCTCTTCCTGGAGCTGGATTTTCAGAGGCAAGAGGATCCCAAAACAGACAAAACACTCTGGTGGAGGGCAGGAAAGATAAATGTAAGGGCCCAAAGGCTCTGAAATATTAATATTTTTCTTTTTATTTTTTTTTTCTGGGAGAGAAATTTCTGTTAGAAAGGGCCCATAGAATAATGAAAGGTTCCCCATTGTACTGGCATGTGATTTATTATGCCTAAGTGTGCTTTGTGTCTCCCTAAATGCAGCCAGGCAATGGCTTCTGCTATTAGGATGCAAAGATTTGAGCATGGATAAGAGACGTCTGAGATGGATTTGGGAATCTGGAAAGCAAAAACTGACTCTGAAGGGGGTTCTGTGTTTCTGCTGAGAAAGCAGGCGGGAGGAAGCCTGGCATGGGGAGGTTGGGCACGGGGGGAGAGAGGGGAGAACTGCCTGAGAGGTGCAGCTCATGCCCCTGCAGAGGTGGCTCAAATTAGGCTTTGCTGCTCACTGAGACCTGGCCTGGGAGTGCAGAGCTGTTGCAGAAGGAAGATAACCACCAGCTGTGGTAAGAATTGCCTTGCCAGAGGAGAAACTGTGAAATAGTTTTAATTATACCTCGGGAAGCAGGTATTATGTGCAGGTATTACATGAGGGGTTTACCTACTGCACTGGAGTTTTCCTATTTTGCTTAACAAATACTATTTTTCAACATGGGTTGCTGTTTGGGAGTGGGGAAAGTAAGTCACTGAACATTGCAAAGAGTTTTTTTCAACTTCACAGGTTTCTGGATGGAGACCTGAGCCAATGGTTTGCTTGCAGCCTTTATAAACACAACCTTCTGGCAGTCAGTCAGGTCTTGGCAGAAGACCTGTAGTTCCTTATCACAAAAGTTTTCATGTAAGCATGTCAAATTTAGCTACACTTTTCTTAATTTTTTTTTTTTTTTTTTTTTAATTTGGCCTTGGTTTTGAATTCTTTCCAAATAAGATCTTTTAACCTCTGGCTAACTGAGTCTCCTGGGCCATTATTTGATTACAAGGTAAATATAGTTTCTCATGTAGAACACATATGGTTGGTTTCTACTTAATGTAAATATCTATCATGTTTATTTCTTGCTGGGTTTTTTTGCTAGGGCTTGTATTTCCCACTTTGTGATTTTGTGTCCTTTTCAGAGCCAGTGCTAATAATTCCTCAAGAATCACAGAAACATCAATGCACAAGTGAGGATTCAGGCTGGCCCTTGGCGCTCTTTGGTAAAAGGAGCATCTCCTTGGGAAGGTGATGCTGAGGTTGGTGCTCCTTTTTGCCTCCCTGTTTCTCCTGTTTCAAGGGGAAGAATGTGTCCACATGCTGGATCTGCTCCTCACTCAGGGGTTCGTGCCTGGTTTTTGGGGGAGAATTTGGAATGGTTGGAGGAAGGGTGTGTGTGCCACCTGCCTTGTGCCTGTCTGCATAATCCACCTGTAGCTGTTCCAGGGGAGAAAGTGTTGACAAATGCCAGCACTTTTTTAGAGCACATTGTAATATAAAACCTTAAATATATTTGCTATTGTTTTCTGCTGCCCTGGGTATAGGTCTGTTCCTGGGATATGTATCAAGAGCAATTCCTCGGTTTACAGTTTAAACATGAGCTATGGAGTGCTTACTCCAACTGCCAGTTTCCTGGGAAAAAGGTCTGCAATGACCATCTATTATCTTGGCTGCAAAGAAAGCCAACTCTTAACCGCATATGAAATTAAGCGATTCTTTTCTAGCAATTGGAGTTTGGGTTTGGTGATAATAAGTGTGGGTTTGTGATTTAATAGGTCATTACCTACTTTGCCCATAAACACAAAGTAATAAATAACTATTGGCAAGATGGATAATAGCTAGGTCTGAGAGGCATGAAAAAGATAAAGCAATAGGCACAAAAACATACTTTATATTCATAGGAAATGGGTCCCAGCCAAGAAATGCGACCTAAACTGATAGGAGAACAGATTTTTATTAGATGCCTCTGATTTGGGGAATGGCTGAACATCTACTTTCACAAGAGCTGGTTGTCTTTCTGGTTTCTAAAACGTGTTCTGGACATGGTACGTGCAGCATCCCTTTCCAAAGAGGCAATTCCATATCTCACGGACCCACACTCCTGGTCCCATGGACCTGGACTTCCCTCTGAAAGACCACACCAGGCTTTTGGGCCCAATTAGTCAGAAGCTGCCAATGCTTCACTGTTCATTTGCTGCCCCATGCAACGTCTGTTGCAGCTGCTTTGAGTTGTTCTGACTTCGGGGGCACAAGGTGCAGTTCCTCATCCCTTCCTTTCTTGTGCTACTTTACTCAGTTCATGTCAAACAAATAGTGGCATCACTTACAATTTTATATTTTCCCAGCCATTCTTGTTCCCTTCTGTGCAATGTAGTAGTCATGTTACTGCAGCACAGCATATGACATCAGTTGTGTCATAAACTCATCACGTTTCCGTTTATCTCGAGGTATGCTGTGCAGAGCTCCAGGCTTGCTTTGTAGTGTGCAAGAAAGGGCATAAGAAACTGAAATCCACATGTGGCAACAAACTTCCCCAGGGCTGGGCAGGGAGGATGGTGTGGCCATGGCGCTCATCACCAACTCTTGAGCTCACCATTTGTTTCTTCTCTGCCTCTCTTCTTCACTTGACTGGTGCCAGAAAATGAAGATGCAGGCAATGTGTGGATGCCTTTAATGTGGTCTAGTTTTGAAAATGTGGGAATGCAGTTGTGCACTTCTGAGCATCACGGTCAGCTGGTGGCTTCATTCAAAATTTTTGGATTAATCAAGAGGAAATTCCCATCCTTTTCCCTCTTGGAGAGGTTCAAAGAGAATATGTCTCTGCATATTTTAAGGAGGTGAGGAGATGGGGGGAGGAGTGGGATGCCTGAAAAAGTGCCAATGGATGTTTGTTCACTCTGGAACAGGGAGAAACAAAAAGAGCCTTTCCATATTTCTCACCAGCCTCCCCCGTTTCCAATACGTTCGCTTTATATCAGTGAACTTTAAGAACAAAATGTGCTCAGGGAAAAGACATTAAAATTGCAAAGCAGTTTCCTTTCCTATCAACAGAACTGACAGAAAAATGACAAAATGCTTGTGGGAATGATTAGAGAGAGTGAATGTTCTCATTCATGTCATGTCGTATATTGCTAATTTATATGTATTTGTTTTCGTACCAATCTGGCGAATTTCAGGAAAGAACCTGCCAGGAATCAATGGGAAAAATAGGCCTGTATTCTTTTGGAAATTAATAATAAGTATTTGCTGTGTTTTATTTGGATTTCAATGACATCTGTAATAAGCGATGGATACCAGGAATGGAAAGAGCCAGTGAGGAGAGGGAGGAGGCTCAGAGCAGGACTCTGCAGATTCGGGACCTCTTGCTGGTTCTGCTGTTGGCCTGCTGGGTGACCTGGATCAGTCAGTGCATGCTCCTCCAGTGTCCCATTTCTTCCTACATGAAAATGAGGAGGTGGGACCTCCAAATATCGTCCATGAGGGAGGAAGGCTCCGTGCTTTCCATACCTGTCAAATGTGCTCTTGACTGTTGACTTTCTGGGTTCCCTTACTGCTTTCCTCTCCTTCCTCCTTTCCTCTTTCCTGTCTCTCAAGAAACAGCTACTGAGTGATAGAGCAGTTAATAAAGGCAAAATTTCAATTAGATATAAACATTTCTTCACTTGCTAGGACAACACTCTCCTCACTCGTATTTTGGCCACTCCAATTTTCAGTGTGTCAGTAGTGTGCAAACACAAGAGCCTCACCTTATACTTTGACTTTTTCCTTTCATTTTTACGCTGTTATTTGGTAACATTTCCATCGATCACTCTAAATATCCTGTAATTTCTTCAGCTGTAATTTTGTTGCTTTTTTCATAACAAGTAGGGAGCTATTTAAAGTCCCAGTGACTCTGATGATTTCAATCACATGAAGTTGAAATAAAATTCTCCTCAAAACCTGAGGAGAAAAAAAAAATTAATCTGGCATATTCACCTGACTTCTCAGAACCATTCAGGGGCCCAAATCCTCTTGATTTCCATGTCTTTGGAGATTTGCCTTTAATGCTTCAATATTCTGTCGAGGTGCTGATTTGATTTAATTCAATTATCATTCAGTCTGGTTATACAGATTAGTTTTTTCAGTCTTTCCTGGTAAAGTAGCACCTACAAGTCCTTAATCACTTCTGTTACTGATTTTATCTCCATTGCATCCCAACCTGAATTTTTTGGCAAGGTTGTTGCCTTCTAGGTTTTTCAGCCTGATTGTCAGGAACATGATATGGCCAAGAATAGACTGGAAAATATGGTTCTTGCTCGTCTGTTTCTACAGAGAGGAAATCAAATTCAAAGCAAAGAAGCGCTTGCTCTCTAGCAGAACTCAGTTAATGTCATGAGAGAGGGAGGGAAAAAAGTGCCTGTGAGGGTTAACAGAGAGGAAGTTACCAAGAACCCCGTATGGGAACTCAAGAGAAACACCAGGCAGATGGGGTATCATCCCAGCAAACACTGAGGCTGTTTTCCTGTCTGAGTCCACTGATCTGGTGTGAGGAACGTGCTGTCCCTAATCCGTGCAGCTCTCTTTTCCAGAGATGCTTTGACAATGCATCTCGTCTCGTGATTCCCGTTGCATTGGCACCGTCAGAGCTGGGGCTGTGCGGTGTCTGCAGCAGGGCTGGGTGCTGCATGGCACAGGGCAGTTCCTTGCAGGATCAGTATTTAGCTCCACAGGGGAGATCTGCCTTCTTGACTGGCCAGACTCAGTCCCACAGAGCACAAACGTCCTGTGGGGGTCCTTGTCCTGGGAGCCTGAATAACCCAGCTTTTTACTTTCTTGGCAGCAATGAGAAATCTCTCAGGTAACCCAGAGAAGGGCTGGGAAGGGCCCAGGTATCCTGCAAGGGCTGCAGACACCAGCACAGTTGAGGAGAAGGACCCCTTTTCTCACCAGAAAGTTTTCCCTGTCCAAGGGACTTAAACCTGAAAGAAATACTTTATCAAATGGTGGAACTCCTCCATCTCCCCAAACCACTCTATTATGAGTGTTAAGTCTCTTTTTCCTCCATCCTGCGGGGTTTCTTCAGAGCTGGGTATGTCTGGTGTGATCATGTCATACTCTGGGGGTGGAAGGAACATCAGCTCAGCATTTTCAGTGCAAGCAGAAGCAGAATTAACCCATCTTATGGAAAAGCTTGTGTATGGGAAAGGGGTGAGGAGGAAATCTTGGTCTTGGAGGGCTGATGGATTAATTTACTGGAACTGTTTGAAGTCTTTCTGTTTGGCCTGCCTCTTCTCTGCCTTGGTGTAACACAGGAGTTACCAGCCAGAGGAATCCGTGTGTTTAGCAAAAAGGAAAGGAGATTAAGGGATAGGATCCGTTAATTTTTCCCTTGTTGTTTTGGAAGAAGAAGTGTTGTAAAGAGAACACAAACAATTAGGGCATATGCTGAGTTTGTTTATCTTCAGAAGCCTGTGGTAGGTGTGCCAGTGCACTGGTGTTCAGCAATTAACAATAAAGGCAGACAGCAATTAACCACATGTCTGCTGTGAGCGGTAATGCAAGTTATTTGTATTTAACCTTCATGATTCATGAAACACTTTAATTCTGGGAACTGCAGAGAAAGGGAAGGAGTATCTTAGAGCCTGATGCCACCATGTGAAAAATGATCAGACTTCAGCAGTCAGCAATGAAAAAACATATATACATAAATAAAAATGTAGAGATTTTCCCCATTATTGGCAAATGAAATAGAATGATTTATCATACATGTATATATGCATGCATACATATCTATGTACATATATATTTTCATTGGTAAAAGTGGAGTTCTATTTCTGGGAATTTCATTTGCCTTTACAATCACAGTTCGTATATATATGGAAACCAGTGGAAAAATCCTTCTCAGTATCAATGGCTGCTGCATTTGGACTGCTGGAAAAACACCACCATAGGAACTAAGGGCTTTAGCGGTTCTTTTGTTTGGTTGTTCTTTTTCCCCCATGTATTTCTGAAGAAATTAAGACTTATTTAGGAAGATCGGCCTTTATAGGATTCAGTACTCAAAGGAATGTGATGGGACACCCAGACTGCTGGAATTAAGCCTGTTCTGATGCCACATCATTTTCAAGGGTTTTTGAATTGACCGACAACCTTCATGAATAATTGTCCCTGGGACAAGTACAGAGCTGGGTCTTTTATAAAAAAGTATCCTGGCCACAGGGGAAGCAGAGCAAGAAAACCAAAGGATACCTGTGTTATCCTCTGTTAAAGAAGAAATAGCTACTGCATCGGGATTACATGCACTCTGAGATCACTTCTTCTTTTTCCCTGAACCAGAGTTCTGTCTCAAAGCTTGCTTTTGGTGGAATGAGGTTTAGCAACCAGTTCATCTCATTATAGGTAAACAGATACATTTTGGACAGTTTTCCACTGAGCAGCGTATAAATCTAGGCTTAAATGTAATGAACTGGCTCCAAAAAGTATACTGGAATATTGATTTTTGTGAATTAAGAAGATATTGTTTTCAGGTTTTTATGGATTAATACTTAGCTACAAGCTGTTAGGGATTTGGACAGAGAATATCCTAGTGGTAAAATGCAATTTTATTTTGGAAATGGAAATGCTTCAAGATGGAACAATTGGATTGGTAGACAGGTAGTGTTAAAGGATAGCAAGGGAGAGACACAGACTGCCTTTATTGCTCATTCTTTCAATACAAGTAATAAGTATTGACGACCTAAAAGGAATCCAATGAAAGGTTTTTTTGAAAACAGACTTTGGAGGGCTGTTAGTTTTATCTGTGCCTAAAAGTGTCATCTTAGAAAAACCAATTAAAATGAGGTATTTTGGAAGGAAAACAATAATCTTTTCAGCATAAAAAGAAATAATTTAAATTGTGTTCCCATTTATGAAAATGTATAACTTAGCTTGAAATCAAAAGCTTATTTAACACTTTTAGCAAAATGAAATCTGCTTTCCTCCTGCTGTCCCTGTTTCCATTGGGAACTCCAAAATTTTCCATTAAGAACTTTTTCAAAAGTGAATTTTCTCAGGGGAATTTTCTTTCAAATCCATCTAATAACCCCTGTCAGGGAGCACTTCAGATGCTCCTCAGTGAGATGAAAAGAGGTCAGGGCATTGTGAGAGGAGCTGAAGGATGAGAAGAGTAATTTGAGCTGCAGCCTGTCAGAGTTGTGGGGCAGCCCAGCAGTGGGCTGAGCGCGATGGAGAGGCTGAGGGGTGGAAACAAGAACGTACTCGGGTACCTGTGATCGCCCTGGGAAGCCCTCTGTGCTCTGCTCACCTTTGAGCTCCCAGGCTCTGGACCAGAGGAAGTGCAGTGGTGTCAGCTGGCATGAGTGGGAACAGTATTTTGAGTTGTACTCCTCCAAAATGATCTGCACCACAGCTTTTGGGAGAAAACAGCAGAGCCGATGAGTTTTGCTATCCTTGTCTGTAATTACCAGTTCTGATCTCAAATGTAATGCTGGGGTAACTGCGCTGGTTTGGCAGGAATTAATCCTCAATTGTTCAACTGAGAGCAACATCAAGGCTGTAATCTGCGCCACAGAGCAGTCACAAACACAACAAATAGCCATTGGCATCGCTTCAGGAAATGTGTCCCATCCCTCTTGCCATGAAGAGACCTGAAATGTAAATCAAGTTCAATATCATCAGACTTGTTAGTACAGCCTTTGGTGCTGCTTGGTAAACAGACAGCACATGGAGCTGGTTGGGCATCGATAGAGCACTGGGTCAGCATTTTAACTGGGAGGCAGCGAGGAGAGAGGCTCGGGAGCGGGGGGCCCTTGTCTGTGTGTGCTTCAGGAAAGATGTGAAAACCCTGAGTGTCCTTCGATTGCAGGCAATCTTCGCTGGATCTCAAGGACAGGAGCACTAACGTGAGTACATCTCTGCTCCTAGAACTCCAAACACGTTGTGCAGGGCTATCAAAGCAGGTCGGGAGGCAGCGCAGCTGAGCCCCTCAGGCAGAGCGTGCAGCTGAGCTCTGGGGAGGGATTTGGTGTGCAGTCACAGGATTGCCTGTGAGAGCTCCTTGATCAGAACAGAAATATTTAATCAGGTCTGTCTCCTGTAACTGTCATGTAGAGAAAACAAGGCTACAAATTGGATTTGTGTGATCAATGGGTGAGAAAGACCACTTTATCCACCTTAGCAGTGCTGACGTGCAACACTAGGCTTTGGTGACAGCAAGGTGCCCATATTCTGGCAGGACAGACTCTCCTCCCAGGGGACACAGGCTGTTCTGGAACCATACATTGATCATTTTTAAATTTTAGCCACAATCCTGCCTTCTTGTATGTCAGTAGAAAATCAGCTGCTGAGTTTAGAATGAGTATGAATTTTCTTACAGCAAAATCAAAGGAAGAATTTGCACTGATTTCTGAAGGCAAGTATCGAACCTGACCAGTCAGGTTGCACAGCAATATTTGGGTACCTAAAGGTATGGTTTGGAATTTATTCACTACATGAGTGAATTAGGAACCTGTAATTAGTTTTTTGAAGTTCAGGGTTACAGTGGAGAGCATGGCAGAGGGGTCTGACTCAAACAGAAAGGGGCTCAGAGCCTGAGCAAATCCTCCACAGCCAGGTCTGGCACCACACAGCCGCTGTTAAATAGATCTTCCGGATCTGACACTTCACAGTTTCAAACATTTGCAGAGCAGGAGCATCACAGCAGGTCTTACTGAATCTAATGGCACAGTAAATTTAGTAACTAAATAAATAACATACAGCAGGAGATTATAGGAACCATGTCTGAAGTTTGTGTCTTAGCGAGAATTGGCATGGTGACTTGGCAGGATCTTTGGAAGGTTTTGAGTTATCTTGACGAATAACAAAACTATTTTAAAAAAATTTCTCACTTTGTGTATTAGAAATGGACTTGTAAAAGAGGGACGGCCAGGCACAGTCTGTCTGTCTCCCCAGAGCCTGGAAGAGGCTGATGGGATGAAAGGTGCAGCTGTGGAACCTCCCAGAGCATGAAGATTTAGGATCCTTTTGGAGAGGAGCACACCTGAATCCAGGTATGAGAGGGAAATGGGTCATGGACACCGAATGACAGGTGACAGCATCCACCTCTGCTAACGTTTGCTCTGTGAAAAAAAAACCCACAAAAACCACCAAAACTCCAGAGATTGGGATCTACAGTGACAATTCCTTACTTCAGGAAATGAAGCTTTTCTGAACAATACCATCTTCTGTCATGCCTAATCAAACTAATTAAAGAGCACTACCACACTTTATTAATGTAATTTATCTCTTGCCTGAGGTGAACTATATTTATGCTCCAGTTACTCAAACATTGCTGTTCTGTGTTTGAAGGAATGATGTTTTTCGGTGATGTTTGTGTTCCACAGTATCAGGCAGTAATTGAACAAGCGCCTGGGAAATTGGGTGTTTCCTACTGCAGAAAAGCTTCTTTGGGGAATGTGTTGTGGCACAGGTGTGCTGGAACAGGCTGGGCTTGGGCATGTCCTTATTTGAATGGCAACTGGGAGCCCACACAAGCCAAGCTTTTCAAGGCAAACAAGCCAAAATTCATCTGTAAGCATTAGGCATGTGAATGGCCCGTTTAACTGAACTCATGTGTTCACATCATTCAATGAATCGGGGTTGGGAGGCCAAATTTATTCCAGCTGAAGATCTGGCATGGAAAGGCTAATATGTGCTGAAGGAGGAAGGAAGGAAGTTAGTTAGTTAGTTCTAGAGATTAAAAACATTAAAGAAAATGTCAATAGTAAAAAAAGTACGTATTTTAAAAGATATTAATGGCTTCCATGAGTGTGCCTCTGATGTATCTGCAGTTGCAGGGCTCACAGGCACAGTATCCACCCGCCTTCTGCTCCAACTGGGAGAAGCAGTTTAACATAATTTATGGAGTAGGACAGCGTGAGACAATGGAAAGCATTGCCCAAAACTGACTGAGGAGTTTTCCTGGTGATTGCTTGCAATTTGTTGCTGTCTGCTTGATGAAAGCAGAAGATAGGAGAGAGCAAGGAGAGCAGCACAGAGCTGTCATGGGCCTGGCCTGGGCAGAGGGTGGGACAGCTCCTGGCTCCTGGGTGTGCAGGGCTGGAGCGGAGTGAGTTGGCAAGGGAGGTGCAGCCTCCTGCCTTCCCTGCAGACCTGGCTTTGTCAGCTGGGCTGAGCTGAGCTGGCTCAAGGCCATTTTGGCCACCTGTCCCTGCTCTCTGCCTGCATTTGAGGCCAGCTCTGGGTGACCCGAGAGGAAACCCCACTGGGGCTTGGTCTCAAAAGTACACTTGGAAGGGACACCGCAGCTGGTCCTTGTCTGCCCCACCTCACCCACACTTCAGGTGGGTAAGATGGGCCCTTTCATTCCAGGGACTGACCTTGCCTGCTTTGAGGGCAGCTGAGGTTTGCAGACATCTGAGTCCAGAACTGTCCAAGCTCAGGTGTGGCATGTGCAGAGTCGTGGGGGAAACTGGCACAGGCACAGAGAAAACAGCGGGAAGCAAACCTGGTTAGGGACATGGAAAAGCAGACATCTCATCTCGAGCTGCAGCACCTTTCATCTCAGACCTGCAGGAGCAGTTGTTGTGAAGAGTTTTCAGTGGCACTCTGCTGCCCGTACGCTGGGCATTAATGCAGTGACTGTGCAATTTTACTAAGGTTGATTTAGAGAATTTCACAACTAAATTTAAAGCACCATTAAGTAGGATGATGTGTGGGGAACAGTACCATGCTATTTCATTTTTTTAAAACTTGGGTTATGTTTTTACTGCTTTCCTAAGTGGGCTCTTAAAAAATATCTGACAAGAAATTCTGTCTTGTAAATAGGTCCAAATGAATTTTATTAAGATTTTTGTGTAAATCTTTTCTACCCTGCTCCCAAGTAGATTCTGGAGGTTTAAAAAGCCTTCTAAGAACAAGGAAAAAGGATCTTTTATTCTTTGTGAGTAAATGAACTGCAAATTTCCTTGGGTAGTGGTTAAAACTGTTTTGGATTTTCCTAGAGGAGAACAGTGACTCGCATCCATTGATAAAGCACACCTTAGCTCTGCATTAATAACAAGTGCAGTGGGCTGGATCAGATTGCATCTGCCATTGAGAACACAGAGGCTTGTCTGGAGGACAGAGCAGGACTGAGCTCCCAGCATGTTGTGTTTATGGCTCCAAAACCAAAGTACAGATTGGAGATTTGTCCCAGGTCAGAGTCTCCTTGGCAGCCTGTGCACTGCTGCATATCAAGTGCTCCTGCATAAGAAAGTTGGATGGCAAAAAAATAAATCCCAGTGCTTTAGAGTGAAAAGGCAAGTCCTGATGTCTCACACGTTCTAGAAACATGCCTTCCAGACTGCCAGCTCAAAATTTAGGGATGAAAGCAAAAAAAACCCCAAAGCCACAATGAAGATGACAGGATGATGTGTAAGGTGAAAACTGGGAGAGCCTGTGGTAAAAGAAGAATAGAAATGATTTTGAAATAGAAAAACTTGACTGGAAAGGTAACTGAATAGCATGTTGAACATGCTGATTTTTCTTCCTGATGATTAAGACAAGAAAAATCACACTACAGAGATGATCATTAGCGTAACTGTGATTTTAGTGCTAGGTTGGATCATTTCTTTCAACAGTGGAGAAATGGCAAGAAATATGTCAAAGATAGAGGACCTATTAACAAATATGCCAGCTGGGGCAAGCAGAAATTCATGTGACATGCCACAGGCCCGATGAGATCCAGAAAAGGCATAAGGACTGAAGAAAATGGTAAAATGCATGGCACAGAAAGCAGTCATTCTGTTGGAAAAAGCTGTCATAGCAAACACAAAGCTTTGGCAACTCATGCAATCAAGAAACAGCAATTAATTGAAACTGGAAGAGATATTTTTCCAGATACAAGCCTGGCTTTATATTTAGACAGCTTTTTTTGCTGTTATGTATCTGGAGGCTGTTTGCATGTTGGATATACCAAGTCCTGTCCTTCGTTGCTCCGTACCCATCCGGCTCTCCCTGGCACTGCTGCCAAAGGCTCTTCCAAGGCTGTGGTCATCCACCAGCCTCCTGTGGCAATTGCTCCTGCCTGGCACTCGGCCCTGCCTCGTGGAGGTGGTGGCATCCCCCCACACTTCCAAGCCAGTGTGATCCTCTGGCAGCACGGGGAGGCAGAAGTGGCTCTCGCTGAAAGGACAATAGCAAGTGACTCCTGGTGGCATCGCCTTGGACAAAAAACTTGGCAACATGGATTTTCATTAAAAAGAAAACCTGAGCATCTGAGATTTCTGTCTTGAAATCAGTGACCTGTGCCTGGAAGAGGGTAAGATGCTGTAGTTCAAAAGAGCCTCAGTCTTGCTCCCTGCCTCAACAAACATGAGAGAAAGCAGGATTGCAGCTGAAAGGGAATTGGTTTTGGATGCTCCAGAGCAGTGCACAGAAATAAAGGCCCTCTCCTGCCTTCTTCATGAAGTGTCTCCCTGGGGCTTGGGCAGGCAATCGCAGCAGAATTTGACTGGTTCAAGAGAAGCTGAATGAAAGAGTTTGCTAACCCTGCCAGATTTATTGCTTTATTCATTATTTATGCAGACAGCAGCTGCAAAGCAGATTTAGAGACTGACTACAGTAAATAAATGGCTGACACGGCCCAGCTCTGGCACTTCACAGCAGTTGTACCAATGTGCTACTTCTGGTCCAGATCCTGGTGCTGGAAGCAGCACCCACCCAAAGCCAATGCCTCGTTGTGGGTGAGAGCAGCAGAGCAGAGATGGACCAGTGCCCTTGTCCTGGGGCTGTGAGGGGGCTGTGCTCTTCCTCCAGCACCTGCCAGGTAATACAGATGCTGTATGGGGAAGCTCTTGCTTAAGTTATGGGGTGTCTGTCCCCTCCACCATGCAGGGTTACTTAAAACACAGCGCTCCCAGTACCGTCAGGGACTTTACTGTGTCCTCCCCTGGGTCATGGCTGCTCACAGGGGCAGCAGCAGCAAAGCTGCACCTAGACAAAAGAGGGGAGCTCTCCTTTTTTTTTTTTATTTTTTATGAGGCAGATAATGCATTTTGTTCCAGTTGGTGTGATGTATTTCATACATCTGTCTTGGCCACACCAGAACTTTAATAATGGATGTGGGGAGAAAGCACTGGCTGAAGGTTGTGTTGCTTGTACAACACTATTGCTGAATGTCCAGTGATGACACAGCCTCTTGGCACAATTTGAATAAAACCTTACTGTCTATGCTTATAGGAAATTTACCCCATTTAAATCCCTGTCTGTCTTCATTGGTGGTGTCGCCTGGCTCCTGGGCGTGTGCAAGGGATGGGTTTGGGGGAGCAGCAGGGCTGTCCCTGCCTGTCCCTGTGGGAGCAGCGCTCCCGGGAGGAGCAGGGCAGGAGGCAGGGGGGGTGCCAAGCTCTGGCTGACACCCGCGGTGGGCTCCTCTGCTGCTTGCACTCATTAAGCATCCCGTGGCACTTGGCAGCAGTAGGACCATTAACCTTAATGTCCTGGCTAAACTCCAGCCTGCCTAATTGCATTCTGCCCGTGAGGCAGCGTATTCCCAGGGAAGGGTCAGGTGTGGAAACTGCTCTTCGCTCCCTCTCCTAAACAATGTTACACCAAGGGTGGTTTAGTGCTGAAGATGAGACCTGTTTTATTCAGAAACCTAAATCTGGGTTTAAGGGTGTAACAGAACACAGAGTCTTCAAAGCAGCGCCCAGGCTCCCGAGCAGACCCAGGTGCAGAGTGTGGTTTTTCCTTCCTGCAGTTTTTTCACGTTCCTTTATTAATAACAAATTTCCTAAAATCTGTTTAAGCTCATTACTTGTAGCAAATAAAAATACTTCACGCAAAAAGGAAACAGATGGTCCTGAATGTTGAAGATCTGTTTGAAATGTATTTTCAGCCCACTGTCTGGAACTTGTCTTGAGTTGTGAAGGAATCGAAGTTGAATTACAGGCTCTGCAACACTAACACTG
This sequence comes from Orthonyx spaldingii, assembly GCA_013397795.1. NCBI lineage: Eukaryota > Metazoa > Chordata > Aves > Passeriformes > Orthonychidae > Orthonyx > Orthonyx spaldingii. The sequence continues at coordinate 184,073 of VZTJ01003069.1, forward strand.
TGCAACCAGGGGATTCTCCCATCTTTGTGTGTCAGCCTAACTAATGGATTCTGTGTCACTGCTAAAGGGAAATATTTATGCATTTGTTGGAAGGAAAATAATGCTGGGTCTGGGGGCTTCTTCTCTGGGACCAAACTGTTCCTACATTAAAGTCAAGAAGTTTTGCTGTTAAGCTGGAGTGGATGGAAGATTTGTATTATCTGGGCTGGCCTGGCACCCCACCTGTGCCTGTGGTGCTCCTGGATGGTTCCTGCTGATTCACACCTACATTAGGGAGTGACGGCTGGGCAGTGGTGCAAAGAGCCTCAGCAGCTGTACCCTGTGTGTACAGCACTGCAGCCTGCAGTGCCTGAGCATTTCTAATGGCTCTGAATGTAAAGCTGTGTCTGGGAAAGCATAGACTTTAGGCAGAAGCAATGGTTGTGGTTTTCTCCCACAGGGACACCTCAGGAGGTCAATTCAATCTGTGTTACTCGGACTCCACAGTTCCTGCTGGCACATCATCCAGTTTTCATGGTCAGTGTCCTGCTTCCAGCTGAAACACAATATGGTGCTTTAAAAAAAAAAAAAAAAGTTTTTAAAAAAATCACACAGCTGCTGTCATGTAGAACATTGTGCTCTGAGATGACCCGTGGGCATGGCTCTCATCAGGTGGATATGAGCACCCAAAATTAATGGGTGGAGGAGGAAAGCCTGAAGCCAGAGCTGAGGCAGAGGAGGGGCTCCCAGTGTGTGCCCCAAGAACAGCAACTGCAGGGCAGGTTTGTCCATTTCTTGGAATAATTATAGTAATAATAAATTATCAGCAAATTGGTCAGGACAGAGTTCATGAATCTGACTTTTCTCTGACACACCTAAAGCTGCTGAGCAATTGGCAGGTAGGGTGTGAGTGATGCTGCTTCTCTCTAGAGCCAGGTGTTCAAGGTTTGCCAGAGATTGAGGGCTTGGGATCTCTGGTAAAGGGGGGGTTGTTTTAGAAATTAATGACTTGTGGGATTTTTATGTAATGTATTTTTGTTGAAATCTTATTTCGTTGAAATTTTATTTTTGTCTCAAATCTAGGACTTGGGTTTTCTCACTTCCTCCCCTCATCTTTTCACAGGAAGATTGGAATAGCTGTATAAAGTGAGGGTTTATGGAGGAGGCATTCTCAGCTTCTTTCTAATAAAATTATGGGGAGAGAAAAGGTCAAGCAAGGTTTCACTTATCAGATTTTCTATCAGTTTTTCTCCTTTACCTTAACTGAAAAGTAATGAAAAATGAAAGGTATTTTAAAAGATAAACAAAATGAAAACTTCTGTTTCCCAGAAAATATTAATTCAGAGTTTTCTCTCGAAAAAATGGTGAATGACAGGTTTCTAACCTTAAAAATGCCTCTTTTCCCCCCCTCTGCCTCCCTCACCCCCACGTTCAGGCAGCTCTGGCATCATGCCCAAGTGAAGCAGTGAGATGATGTCTCATGGTTACTCTCTTTGGCAAAAGAAGGTTTCTGAGGGTTTTTTTATTTGTATAATGATGACAATGACTATTGTTGTTATTATTATTGTGTCTCTGCTTGTTTGCGTTTGATTCGTATAAATCTCTATTATTGCAAAACAAGCTCACTTATCCTCGTTTATGCTGAAGGAAAAGAAAATCCAAACAAACTGGGCAGGGACTGTTGTCCTGGCTGCGTTTCCCGGGGGCTGCTCTCGGTGGCTGTGACTGCGGGTGGGGCAGGGCCGTGCTCGGGGCAGGGGCTGGCAGCTTCCCTGGAGCATCAGCCCCTCTCTGGGGCTGGCCTGGCTCTGCAGGCACCAGCGTTGCTCACATGACTGGTTTCGAGGGTTTTCTTCATGACAGGTTTCACAGCTTGGCTGGTTGAGGGTGTTTGATGGGTCAGGCTCCCTGCCTGACGGGTGGGGTTAGAATCTCTTGCACCCTCAGCCCATGAGCTGCTCCAGCTGCCCCAGTGCAGGGGTTGGTGGTGTGGTGTTGTGGGTGTTGTAAACTCCACAGAGAGAGCAGCCACTCGATGAGGTAGTCAACAGACTTTTAATCAAAAGGAGTGACTACAGCCTCGGGCATACAAGAAGGGAGTAGCCCTTCCTCCACNGAGGTAGTCAACAGACTTTTAATCAAAAGGAGTCACTACAGCCTCAGGCATACAAGAAGCGAGTAGCCCTTCCTCCACCCAGGACAGAGACCCTTCCACCTGCAGCCCCAGCCCACAGGGAAAGAGCCCCCAGCCCCTCTGGGCTCAGTCTTTTATACCCCCCAAGCCCCCCTCGGATTGGTCATTGCTGAAGACCACTGTCCATTGGGCCATTTTTCCCGCCACGAGGCCTTGGGTTGGCTCGCCGCCGAGGGCCCTCCTTCCCCCTCACGGAGCGTCGAATGATTGGCTGTCACTATGGCCCAATTCCTTCAGGTGATTGGTTGGTTGATCCATCAATCAAAGAGGGGCTCAGGGCTTCCCCCCTTTCAGTCCTGTCCACTTGCAGTGCCACCTGCTGGATGTTCACCCTTACAGCAGCTCTTTTGGAATTTCTGGCTGCGTCACAAGGGCCTAACCATAAAGCCTAAACCAGAATTGATATAACCCGAACTGCAATTCCTGTACATGCCGAAACGCGAACTGGAAACACTTATAACAACCCATAACATGAACAACGAACGTTTATAACATGGGGAGTTCAGCCAAACCCCTCGGTGGGGTCTCTGGGTTTAGTGTGTGTTCCTTGTCCAGGGCTCAGACACGTTTTCCAGGGTTTTTGCCTCAAGCACACACCCAATTTTATGATTCCATTCTCAGCAAAGGGCACATCTCTGCACACCCATTTCGGAGCTCTGATTGTGTTCTCCTCTATTAACTTTTAAGCGAACATAAACCATGACCTCAGGAGGAGCCTGAGCTTTCCTGGCAGCAGCCCCTGCCTGTCCTGGGGGCGTGCAGGGCAGGGGGGCTGAGCCTTCCCAGCCCGTGGTGCAGCCCTGCTGTGCTGGGTGCTCAGGGGAGCAGGCAGAGGGGAGCAGCTCCTCCTGCCAGTGCTCTCCATGGGCAGGGTGTTGCCTCCGGCCCTTAGATCACCCCTGCGTACGTGAGCAGCCCAGGGCTGGGTAATCCTCACCTTTGCTGCAGGTTACTGAGGCGTCAGGTTTGTTCTTGGCACCGGCACAGTGCTGAGCTGTGACCCGTGTGCTCACTGTTGGAGCTGAGGGGTAACCAGCACTTGTGACAAACTCGCCACCTGTCTCCGCTGAGGAGGCTCGGGATCCATTTGGACCCTGGAGTGTGAGCTTGGGGGGGCTGAGCTGCTGTCAAGTGCCTGCCCAGACAAATAAAGGCAGGGGAGGCAGTGTGTTGGCACCAGAATTCATTTTCAGTTAAATCGGGTTTGACAGTCCGAAACAATACCATCATCTGATGTCTCGTTTTCAGGTCTTCACCAGATAATTTTTTTCTGGTAAGAAAGCGACAAACTAGAAATCCTTTAAATTTGTTTCAACAGAGTTTAAACATTTTTTAGGTTAGAAAGTGCAACATTTACAGGAATAAATTGAAAGGAATAAAACTTTCCTACAAGTGCTTTTTGTTCCTTGGAAACACCTTCCTCCTTGTAACAACTTCCATACGATCTTTGGGACCCTCCAGGGTAGAGCTCAGGGTGTCAGCCTGTAAAGAGCTCTATGTTTGTGTTCTGGGGTGGTGTAGGGGCCATCTCACTGCTGCAAGCCTGCAGCGTGGGCAGCTGGTGTCAGTGACCTTGGGTGCCTTGGTACCACCATGCTGTGGCCGTTTCACTTGGGTAAGATCTGTCCCTCAACGTGTACCAGTGGCCTCAGCACCTCGTGAAAGACCCATAGCAATCATTATTCCTAGAGCCCTAGGCCCAAGTTCTTCAGTGGGCAAAATTCAGAAGGCAAGGGATGCACTGGTGATGTGGAAATCCTTTCTCGTGGGTCATTAATAAATTCCTCTTTATGCTTATTCTCATTTGATCTCTTCCTTGCCACTCTACCTGTAGAAAAAAGATGTATGGTATGTAATACACATATATTCAGAGCACTGATGTAAAATCAGGTTTCTTTCAATGTGATTTCAAGTAATACTCCAAACCATGGGGAAAACTCTATATTCAGTCCCCTTTTAGATGCTGTCGATGAAAATCAATCTTCTTTGGTCCCAGTGCTCATATTTTGTGTGTGTATTGCTTTGTGTTGCTGTGTATTTTGGTTCTGTCTCCTTTCTCCTTACTCTGGCACCTTTATCCAGGATGCAAGTGTTATCTTGCTTTGCAGATGGTCCCCAGACTCTGTATCAAGAATCCAAATGATGGCTGGTCTCCTAAGAGCCTGGCTTTGCTGCTGCTGAGATGATCTCCCTGTCCTCCCTCTGCCTTTGCTCTGAGAGCATTGATGAACTCTCTGTGCAGCCTTGGTGCTGCTGGAGCCCAGCCTCTGGTGTCAAATCAGGGACTGCCGGTGCCTGAACAGCAGTGTGAGGTCGTCCCGTGGTAAATCCATCTGCTGTGCCCTCCTGCTGGGTGCTGGGTGCTCCCAAACAGCCCTGCTGGGGCCACCGCGGGAAGGAATCGTTCATCTCCCGTGGTTTCTGTGGGCTGGGGCTTGAAGGACATTTCCCCAAGGCATGGAGGGAAGCAGTGGCTACATTCCTGGGAGCCACCCTGAGGTATGTGCCTCTGCAGGAAGCTGCAGTGTGGAGTCTCAGCCCAAGCAGTTGCAGCAATTTTAACTTCTGGCATTTTTAACAGTTCTTGAATGTACTTTGTAGTCTTCCGAAAGACGGATTTTGCAACATCCCCCCCCAAAATGTGTAATCTGAAAACCCACTTCAGAGCTCCCCTGATGTAGATTAATACTCTAGGCATTTTATGAAAATATAGAAAATTATCCACTGATTTTTTTGATTGACAAATACTAGGAGTTTGCTTTATGCAAATATCACCAACCCCTTCTTGGAGGCATTTGTTCTTGCATTTGGACCTGTGACCTAAGATCATGCACAGCAGAGTTTTTCTACCAACCTTGTTGCAGACAGTTTCTTCCTGAACATAAGCTCATTGTTCTCCAGATGTAATTAGAGCAAGTGTTATGACAGTTGGTAGGATTACAGCACTTTGATAAATGACTTGTTTCTCAGAAGAGAAGGTTTGGGAAAACAAGACCATTCATCTCATTTCTCGCTCATTTCCTCTGCCCAACTTCCTTCTTGAAAATATGCATATGGACTTGGATGTGAGCTGAAGGGAAGATTTTGGTGTTTCCCACAGCCTGTGGCTCTCAGTGGCAGCCCTGCCCTGGGGTCTATCAGCTTTCCCCCCCAGTATGGTGTCATTTCAAAGCTGGCAAGAGGGCTCTCAGCTCCTGCAGGTCTTTGATGAAGGTCCCAAGGAGGACAGATCTTGGTGCAGACTCCTGCAGGTCTCATTAACTCCTACCCTCTACAACCCAACCATCCATTTCCTTCCCCATCTAGTTGTCTCCCCTACCTTTCCAGACTGATACACACTAAATTGTATAAAAGGCTGTGGGAGGTGGTGCCAAAAGTGTTGTGGAAGTCAGGGTCAAGGGCATCCCCGGCTCCCCCGTTGTCTGCAGCTCCAGAGGTTCTCCCATAGCAGGCAGTCAAGCTTGCTGAGGCATCATTTACCATTGTTCAGCCCATTCTGACTGATCTGAGCTGCTGCCTGCTCAAAAGTCCAAGAGGAGTCCATAACTTTCCCACCACCCAAGCCAAAGTTGACTGCTCCCCAGGCCATCTTTTTGGCTTTTTTTTGCAAATAGGTGCAATGCTTGTTTTCCTCCAGTCATTGGAGACCTCCCCAGTCATGACAATGTCTCAAAGACGACAGGAGTGGCCTTCTTATAACATTGGTCTCCTTTCTCACAGCACCCTTGGGTACAACTCCTCTGGTGCTGTGAGCTTGGAGTCAGGAGATGGGCTGGGAAATCTTCACTGGTGCTTTGGTAACTGTTGGTGAAGCTGTGCTGTGAAGGTCGGGTGCACCCAGAGCCACCTCCCTTCCAGCCACAGCTGCTGCCACGAACCTGGCACATCTGTGCTGTGCACCAAGGGAACTCCACTTGCCTTAGCACGAATTTACCTCCTCCTAGGGTGTTCTGATGACTGTTTATCAATAGTTAGTGCAGCCCTTTCTGGCCATGCTGGAGCTTTAGAGTGATTTCAAGGTCATTTGGCCATGGCTGCTTTTCCAGGCTGGTTGGAGCAAAGCATGAGGGCTTCCCTGGGAAGTTCTGCATGCTGCTGTTAATCATTTATCTATTTTCTGAGTAATAAGTGTGTCAGAGCTCAAGACAGTAACTTTTCAGAGGTTTGAACAATAGTGACCATGCATTCCACTTTACAGCATAGTTTTTTATCTGAAATTGGGTTTTAGGCTTTCCTCTGTTGAGCTGTGTGACTGATCTTAAAAGCTTCTTGATATATTACCCAGGCCTATTAGATTCTACTAGACCTCTCCATCACCAAGAATTGATTTCCCCCTCTTCCCCCCTTTATGCTTGAACTCAGAAGGCCCTTAGGGCTTCTGGCTTAATTAAAAATTAAAGTTACAGATCATTTCTCAATCATCCCTTAAGCAGCCAGTAATAATGATCACCTCTGAGTGGTGTGTGTCACTGTCATTTTAATGTGCTGTGTAGTAAACAGTGATGTGTCCCCTCTGTGAACCCTGCGTGCAGCAAGCTGCCCTGTGCTGCTCTCTGTTTATTTATGTGTACAATACAGAAATCAGTGTGTTTTGAGTCCTGGGGATCTACCACACTCCTTCTTTAGTCTGGCTGAACATGCTGGTTGCACTCATTCATGTCACTTTTTTCTTCTTACCATAGCAAGCAGGGAGCGAGTTGTCCTGCATTTATGAACACTTCTGTTTGTTTTGAAAGCTGTTTTCATCTCCCCCAATTGTTTCCCCTACAGTTTGAATATTTTTGTGGGTTTTTTTTTTGTTCCCTTCCCTGGGACATTCAGTGTCTGAAAGTCATTTTTCTTCCAGCTGAAAGGAAACTCATGTTACACATGAAGGGAATGGGAAAAAGCTGCCAATCCAAACTGGTACAAAAGGTTCTTGCTGTGATGCTTCACAGTAAAGACACTGCTGAGAGTCTGTGAGGTACTTCGGTGTTACAGTGGCAGAGTTCATTGCAAGCAGATCATCCAGCTAACTGTGCCCCCTCCTAGAAGCATTCTCTGTAAGCCAGTCCACTAATGGCTTTCTCTTCTGGCACAATTTGCCTGAACTTCTTTAATCTGTGATGAATCTGCCAAGAGTTTTCTCTGATTATTTACTATTCATCCTATGCAATTGATTGCATAAAGCATTTGCTAGATTTGCCTTTTTTTGTTGTTCTGTTGTGGGTTATCTCAGTGTTTTGAAACAGAGAATTAACGTTAATGAATGGTGAATAGGTTTACTGATGCACAAGTCTCTGCCCTCATGCAATGGAGGTGTTTGTATGAAGCCACTTTGAGCATTTGTACAGCAAGAGGTGGGTGATTGCTGCTGAGCTGACACAGACCTGCAGACGTGTGCAGATGAGACATCCAGGGCTCCATCCATGGTTGCTTTCCATCAGATACGTGGTTTTCTTCCCCTTGTATATTTCATTGTCCTCTCAATTCCATATTGCATTTCTATTTGTTCCCTGTCTGTATCCTTTTTCTCCATCATTCTAAAAGGCTCTTACCTTAATACTTGAATTTACTCTGGCTCTTGAGTTAAATGTGCCTTTTTTTAAACCTGATCTCAGTAGTACCATGTGAAGCCAGAAACTTCTTGTGCTTGTTTCTTGATTTGGCCACCTTGGCCACTTTTCAGTGCTCCTCACAAGTGTTTTAGGTGGCTGTCTGTGCTGTGTCACACCTTTTGAGCTGTCATTGGTGGGCCTGTGCCCAACAGCCTCAGCTGCAGCAGTCAGATCTGCACGGTGTTGCTCTGATCTGCGGCTCAACCATGCTGCTCTCTTCCCTCTCCAGGCACCACTCTGTTCCATTTCCAGATATATTTTTACTCATTAAACTCCTAACAGAGAGGCTGATCAGAAGGCAGTGCCAGGGAGGATTTGGCCTAGAGATACTTTGCCAGATCCTCTGCACTCAAGGTTGAATTTTGATGGGGATGAACGTTTAACAGCTCTGTAAGAGGTCTCTGAGCCAAAACCCTGCAGTAACAGTGAAGAACAGACTCAGGAAGAAAAACCTGACCTTTTGAAGCCCTTTTTACCAAAGCAGTACATAGTTTAATAATTGTTTGAATTACTCCTGTGAAAGCCCCTTGCACTCTAAGAAACATCACTAGAGAAAAATAAGTTCGCCCCAGCTGAGTTGCCAAACCATGAACCTCAGCTGCTGATGTGCAGCGCCTGCTCGTGCCTGTGTGAAGCAGCTTTTCAACTGGTGGCACCAAGGGAGTGGCTATCCTTCAGATTCTGGGGGGTAAAAAGAGCAAAAGCTGTCTAGAGTATCGCCTAAGCCAGCCAGGGCTGCTTTAAAGCAGCGCCTTGAATCCTCTGTGATTTGCAGAAACCTGAAACTCCCCCAGTGAAAGTCTGAGCTTCTGCCTGAAATGGGGGTCTCTGCATCACTGCCAGAGGAACCTCTCCCAGCCAGCTGCAGCCGGTTTGAGTGATCCATGGCTCCTGATCCTGGGGCTGGGGGGATGTGGTGGGCCATGGGGAAAGCCTGTCCTAGAGCCAGGGGATGCTGAAACTCCTCTGGAAGATCATCCCAAGGGCAGACCAGCTGAGGAACGGCAGAGCAGCACGAGGCCAAAGAAAAATGCTCCTGATTCCTCTCTTAGAGGTGCTGCTGTGCCTGGGCAGGTGCAGCAGAAGAGTGCCAGTGTGCAGCCCCTGCAGAGGTTGGGGGTTTAAGAGGCAGGGCACCATTCATCTCCCGTCAGGAATTACTCACGTTTTCATTTCCTTTCCGGACGTGCAGGCTGAGCTCGGTGTTAGCTCTCCCAGCTGCAGCAGGGCAGGAGAGCTTGGCTGACTGCGCCCCTGCCATCCATGCCCTGGTGGCACAGGGCAGCTCCCAGCCCAGCCCCAGGTGGCTGTAGAGCATGAGACCAGATGGGCAGGTCAGGGTAAACCTCACCCACCTCCCCCTCCAGATAGCTGCTGGCTCCTGGAGTGAAAGAAAGGGCTTCCCCTGAGCATTGTTCTGGAGCCTGCATGTGCCACACACAACCCCAGGGTTTTCTCACAACTTGGACTGTCACAACAGATAGACTCAGTCTGAGGCATCTCTTGCATCACTGATTTGCTTTCTCCTGTTCTCTTTCCTCAGTTAAGGATGTTACTGCATGGAAAGTCCTTGTTCCTGACCTCAGCTCACTCTGGGGGGTCCTGAATTAATAGTTAAGGTTGTTGGCTTGGCACCTTGGTTGATGTGCTGTTGCTTGATGGATCCTTGCACACGGGAAGGCAGGAGAGCCGTGTCCCTGCAGGCAGCTGGCTCGCCTGAGGCAGCCTGGGCACGGCAGAAATCTTCATTTTCCTCACACGGCTCAGGCCAGCACTGCCTTGGTTTTCCCCCAGCATCTCACCAAGGATGTGTGGGTATCCCGTGGCTGCTGTTCGTGGCAGCGCCTGCCAGCACCACCACACTGCTCTTGGTACAAATCCTTGATGGAAGAGAAGGGGAAGGGATGCTGCTGGACTTGCTCGTGGAGTCCTAAATAACAGCCTGTTTATCTGTGCTGTTTGATAGTGTGTTATTTCCTAGAGTAATGTTGTGTATCAAAATAGCCCAGAAACATCTGATTGCCTGTAAAAGAGAAAAACTATAGATTGCAAGTGCTCAGAAGCTATTCTGAAGTAAATCTGTTCTGTGTAACTGCAGGAGGTTGTTGAACATAGCCAGAAATTGTGTCTGTGGGGTTCCTGTCTTAGACTGGCTGAAAGTTTCTGGGGTGTCCTGAGACCCGTTCAGTCCTAAGGGCACCTGTGTGTGGCTGAAATACAACACTGTACCAGGCTCTCTCACCCTGTCTTGTAGGATTCTCAGTTCTCCTAAGACTGTCTGATGTGAACTGCCTGAAACTTGGAAGTTTGGCAAGGAACCCTCTGACTCGCACAATTTTCCCTGGGAGAAAGCTCTGGGGTGGGTGAGAAGAAGAATGCTTGTGTGGGATCAGTCAAAACAGTGATTTTAATTCTGATCTGTTATCATAAGGCATGTTCCCGTGCCAAACTAAAAAGGATTCCAAGTGAAAAGTAACATCAGAAAGAAAAAAAAAAAGATAATTTTTGCAATAATGCTTTTTTTTCTCATTCCTTCCACTTTTCCCTCCTCCTTCCCTGGCAAAATCTCTGGTATCTTGCCAAGAATTTAGCAAGAAAATGGTTCAGTTTTAGTATTTTTTTGACAGATCCATCACTGATCATTCTCTGGAGTCCACCCTGTCTGCTCAACAGCTGGTTCTGCTCAAAGAGTCTACAGGAACTATTTGTGCATATTTGTAAATCATGGATTTAGATAATTCCCACAATAGTTGTACAGTCCTGCTGTTCTGGCACAGTGACATTTTACATTTGCTTTGCATAGGAGTTAAGGATGGTGCCAGGCACAGAGTATGGGACATGGGCTGTGTCCTCCTTTAAAGTGCTCTTAAGCTGTGGTGTGAGGTCATGGCAGGGCAGACTCCTGTGCAGGGAACACTTGGGCCTTGCTGGGCTTTAGGGGGCTTTGTACTGTACCAAGTGAGCCCTGGATCTTCCAGTGCTGCTTTGGGGACTGGATTGGAGCAGCTGCAGCTTTGGCCAGTTTGGTGTTCAGATACATCTCCCAGTGGTGGATGCAATAGGTATCATTGGCACAGCAGCATAATTATCCCTTTGTCTGAAATGGCCCTCTTTATCTGCAAACAGAGCTGCTGGGGTTTGGAGGCACTGGTTCAGCTCTTGGGGCCGTTGGGTTTTGGGGCTGTCCCAGTGCTGGAAGAATGACATTGACTTCAAGCCTGGTACCTGTTGGATGTGGTCTGGGTCCTTATCCCAGCTTCTCAGGAGCATCTGGCAAGCACCAGCTCAGGAGCAGAAGCTTTCCCTCCGTCCCCCAAGCTGAGCAACTCTGATTTGTGCATGACCTCCCTGCTGAAGGCACAGCTGCTGTTCCTCTCCCTGGCTGCAGGCTCTGCATTCAGAGCAGAGCTGGTTACCTGTAGATTGCTTTGCAGTGAAGCAGCAAAGAAGCTGGTATTCTCTGTATTGATAAAAATGCAAAGAAATGAATGTGTATCTTTAACAAATAGAATTAAACCCTCCTTTCTCCTCTGCCTTCTGCTGTTTCTCCTGTCAATGTGTGCCACCAGTCCCACTTGGAGACCCAGTTCCCCTAATGCTGTGCTGCCTGTTTGTTTGTACATATTTGTGCAAGCTTGTTTGATCTCGTTGTTTCAGAGGAAAGCATTGACGCAGCCCCTGCGCTGCACCACTGCTGTGTGTCCAGCACACCTGGGCTCTGCTGCAGCAAGATAAGCACAGCAGCCCTTTCAAGCTCCCCAGCAGAGCTCAGAGGGTCATCTCGGGGGACTGCTTCACCAGCAGAAGTTTGTGCTTGTCCTGCTGAGCTCTGTGTCTTGCCTCCAAGCTTGTTTTCTCTCTACTGACTTGAAGTAAATTAGCTTCTACTCTCTTTCTTCCCTCACAAAAATTAAAAAAAACAAAAAAGAGAGAGAGGAAAGAAGGGATAAGAGCTAGCTTGGGAACTGTTGCATATGTGAATGCAATTTTAAAGTAGAGTTCATCTGCTTTTCTTGGAGTTGGTGTGTGCAGCCGTGCTGCCTTCCCTGCTCCCACCAGGCCCCTGTGTCAGTGCTCCCAACAGCCTCGTGAGGGTCCAGCTCTGCATCATGTCCTGCACCTGAATCCCAAAGCAGCCAGTTGGGAAAGTATCTCCTGCTTTCTCTGCTGGAGCTGAGTGCTGCTCTCAGCTCGGTTACTGCTCAGCCGTGGTGACACTGCTGCCTGATTTATACAGCCTCTCTCCTTCTTGCTCCTCTGCCGCCTGAGTACAGCCATTATAAAAGCCATCTGCAGCTTGTGCCTTTATTCCTTGGGTTTCTAGGCTGGCAGATGGTATGGACAAAAAAAGAGCCTTCCTCTGTCTAAATTAAGCAATAACACATCAACTTCCAATCACATTCTTATTATCACCTCGTGATCGCACTTTCATAAAATCCCCGTTTCCACAGCTAAGCATGATAGATATTTCTCAGCCTTATGGCTTGTGTCTGAAAGGAGTCTCTGTGCCACAAGCCCTAAAAGGACATTTTCAAGAAATTACACACCTGTCCTTGCCTCCTACTTTGCCGTTTGCAGCAGCTCTGCCCAGCCAGCCCTTTGTTGCTGCTGAAATAAAACAAATTCCTGTGTTTGGTGGGGTGGGAGCCGAGCCTGGCTGTTGTGCTGGTGGCTGAACGGGGCTGCTCATTGTCTCCTGTGCTCTCATTTGGTGTGAGTTTGGGTATCAGTGCAATTCAGAAACCTCGTTTTAGAGCTTTTCTCTTGTCACCATAAAAAGCAATAATTTGATTCTGTTCCACTACAGATTTTTTTTTCTTCGTTTGACCTGCTGGTTTATTATCTTTTCCTCATTTGGCCTAATTAAAGTGCTGTGTACAGCAGCTTGTTAGACCTAACTACGTCCCTGCATCGCTCCAGGAAGTGCATCTTCCCTGATCGCTTTAGCAGCAAGATTGGCCCTGGGCAAATAATTTGTAGCAAATCACTTGACTGACTGAGCATCACCTCCTTTTTTGGTTATGAATCGTCTAGGGCAGATCGTTGTTCTTGTTCCTCCTAATGATTTCCCAGCTAATTCCTGTGACTAATTTTTAGGCTGGGGTTGCTCACCCCTGGCTCGCTGTGACTTGGCGTTTGTGGTCCAAGCCGCTCCAGCTGGACCTGTAATTTGTATAAAATGCTTTGGTTTCTTGATTGAATCAGTCTAACCACACCAGTACTTAATGTAAATTCCAAATTTTCTTAGGCATTCTGAATATCTTACTCAGTCTTGCAGCTTTACTAAAGACTTCCTTTGTTGCACATGGAAGTTGAACACAAAAATTAGAAAGAAACTAATTACAGAAAATGTTTGTTTTAACCCTGGCTATTTTATTATACACTTCTTTTTGTTTTGCAGTATTCTCTTGGTTCTAGTTCCTTGTATCTCCATGCCTAGTATCCCCACCCTATAAAACAAGCTGGTTTTTTTCAGAGACACCCCGCATCCAAAACCTGGGGAGCAGAGATGACACTCACATATTGATGTAGCAGGGAAGACCTGTGGCCCAAGGTAAACCCTTCAGTCTTTATTCTGCAACAAATGCTAAAATTTGCTCACAAAGACCAGTAACTCCTCCTTGGTTTTGCCTGAGTGTGAGCAGGCTGGGAGCAGATGAGTTTTGCAGCTGGTTCCTACACGCTGACAAGGCACTGGGGCTCTGTGGTTCAGCACAGTCACGCAGGGTCACATCCAGTGCTGGGGCACCTCCAGCACTTGTGTCCCCTCAGCCTCCTCTGGTGCCTTCAGCAGCTCTGTGCCCTGCAGGTGAGACTGTCTTGCTCCCAGGAGGAGGCTTTCACTGTGCATCAGGGGATAACTTACAGCGTAAATGAAAACAAAGTGCTTAGTTCTCTCTGCACAGTCTCTAATGGAAAAATATGCTGACTATTTTCTGCTCTTCCCTCAGAAACTGATGTGTTTGTAAATTCTAAGCAAGTACTGACAGGTGACTAATTTATTTTTGTCAGCTTAGCAACAAAGCCTACCCTTTGCCACCACGTTCATTTGTTATGGCAGTGCGTTGGCTGACAGTGAGATTCATTTGGGTTTTTAGTGTCTCAGCGATGCAGCATCGTAGCTATTCAGCTGCATTCCCTCCTTTTTCTTCTACAACGAATTAACTTCTAATTTCTCCCCATTATTTCCTTAAGCTCTGTGTGCATCTACAGACAGGCATTTACAGTTTTCCTAAGGTGGAAAGCCTAAAGCTGCAGTTTGGAGGCTCATGAGGTCATTGCTGACTTCCACCTCTTTTTTTACAACCCAAAACGCAAGGAGAAATGGGAGAGGAATAGAGGCAATTTGATTTTTTTTTTTTTCTTTTCTGGAAGATGCAATGTGCCATTGCCAAAAAAGATCAAGACTGATGTGCCATCAAGCCCATGAATATGCCAGTGAGTGCTGTCAGAGTTTGTAAGGGCCTGGGGCAGTGACAGCACCGAGCTCTGCCGGCCGCTCCGGGTGGGTGTGAGCCCAGGCAGTGCCACGGGAAGCACAGTGTGCACATCATCACCCACCTTCTGGGGAGATTGGGGGTCCTGGTATTGCAAGAGTCATCTGGGAGCAGATCCAGGGCTCCTCTGAAAGGCAAAGGGCTGGAAAAGGAAAGGGCTGGACCTTTTGTATTTCCTGTGCATCTCCTGTGTAGCTCCCATCGCATGAGTGAAGATCGTCCTCCTGAGCTGCTCCTGCTGTCACCTAAGAGTGGGTGTGATCCCAGGGGCAGCAGGACTCACCAGAGCTCTGATGGTCACTCTGGGACGGGCTGCAGTGTCTGGCCCTAGGCAGTGGTGCCAGGATGACACAGAGGTGGCTCCCACGAGTCCTCTCAGCACGGTGGGTGGGTTGTGCCCCAAGAGCACATCGCTCACCCAGAACAAGCCACGTGTCTGATGTGAAACAGCAGCTACTCCTCCAGATGTGCTTTGCTCTGCCGATGGCTCAGCTGAGCTGTGCTGAATCCGGTCCAAAGTCTGCAGGCATCCCTTGTGCTGGGAGAGGTAACTCACTGCCCTGCCTGCCACTGCCTTTGCAGCACTTCATGTTGCCCAACATCCACCGGTCTCAGGTCTGACAGGTCTGCTCATCACAGTTTCTTGTCAGAGTCCAGCAGGAGCTTATGGAGAGAGCCAGAGGACATGGCAGGCGTCACTTTGTGCTCCTCTGTGTGCTGCTTTCAGCGTGTTTGTGTAAATAAGCACAGGAGCAATCTTGGAAGTGATTGGCTGAGATTTTTTTTGCACATCATTCTTCAGTAAAGCAAATACTGCAATGGCTGGAACAGGCCTATGTCCTTTCACCTTCATGCATAAATGTAAAGCTGCTGGACCTTTTTATTTATTTTCAACAAAGTTGCTGGAAACATCTAAATGTTATCTGTGCCCATGTTGAAACATTTTTATGGCACGTTTCTAGACCCTTAACTTCAACAAAGCATTGAACAGCTCATGGATGGCACCATCTCAATTATCTGTCCTCTGTGCATTCTCTCAGCTCTCGCACAAGCCCTGTGCTAACCATACATCATTATTAGACTGACTTCACAGCACTAATTGACACAGAATGGAATTCAGAGCAGGAAACAGAGAGACTTTAGCATTCAGTATGAACAGACTGCAAATTAGTGCTACTGCTGTAAAGGTTAAGTGAGATTTAAAACTGTTCTCTTACTACCATGTAAGCTGAATGTTTCCCTTTTTTGGGAAATCGCCATGATTGGCATCTGAGGAGCAGAGGGGATGCAAAGGGAAGGAGAGCACCTCACCCTGAGGAAATCCTACAGCAGATTGCATATTAGTGTCACCTTTAATCAGAAGTGGTCATCTGAACTTCCCAGGCAGCTGTGAAACTCCTGAACTGGGAGGTCTTCAAAACACCCCAAATCTTGCAAGGAAGGGAACAAGTAAATCACAGCTCAGTGAGCTGCAAGTCTGGGACATCTGGAGCCAAGCCAGGGTAGGACTGAGTGCCCAAGTGTGTGTGGGCACAAAGTTTATTTCTATTTCTTACCTTTAAGCCACAGATTTTTATGACTCAAAGAAAAAGTTATGGAGCAAGTCCTGCCTTTCAGAAGTTTGTCTAAAGACCTCCTCCATTTTCTTGGCAGTTTTATGTTAAGTGTTTACTGTAAACACCAGAAGTAGCTATAGCTGAGTTCACAGAAAATACTAATTTTGGTTCAGGATGAACAGATACTGAATGTTTGCTGCTGAAAGCAGACCACAGCAGAATCATCACCTGCATTATGCAGATTTTCTCACACGATAACATGGCAATCTTTCCCATGATTACAATATTAAAATTCTTAAAACTACATTTTACCCTAAGTAGGAGTCTACAGCAGTCCAAAACCATCAATTAAAGGGTTAGCAATACATATAAGAGCCAATAAAACGGTTACTACCTACAAACAAGCTCATTAAAACAAGCTCATATATATAAAATATCTTTTTCTTCCCAGTTATGGCAGTGGCAGCTCATCCAAAGCAAACACACGGCCCTTGTTTCAGCTGCAAGGTGAATTTCCGTATGGCACGAGGTGTCATTTCTGAAGGCATGCACACAGAGCCAGCAAACCCTCTAACAGAATGCTTGTGGGAATGCATGGGGATGCCAGAGGATGTCCAGCCACCCTTTTGTGCTTACAGGAGTGTTCAGACAGAGCTGAGTGCACAGTTCACTAATGACAATGTACAGTACAGGCTTATGACAGCAGGGAAGTGCTGTGGAAATGGTCCATCCATTTCACTATCAATGAACCACAGAATAGAAAACTGACTACTGGTGACTAGAATAATTGGACTATGAGAAAAATTCATACAAAAAAACCCTTTTCATCTTATATGGAAAAGGCATGTTCTTCAGAAAGGCCTGTATAAATGCTGCCTCACACCTTGGACCTGTAATTTTTTCCTTCTGGCTCCTTGCTCATCCATCAGCTGATGTGATGTAGCAGGAGCCCTTCAGAGGCTTGGCCCTACTTTGTGAAATGAACCAAATCTGCTTTGCCCATCTGCAGGTTGCAGTGCCACGGAGAGTAGGTGTGAGTCCTGGTGTGGAGAGGAGTCCTACTCTCTTATTCTTTCTGCAGAAAGTGGTACCTGAAAGCCAGGGTATGGCCTGAATCCCTCTCAGACTAAATTCCTGCTGCTTCCATGGTCTTTAGCAGCAAGTTTTTTAAGGTATTGAACTCAACATGAAAGTGGCCAAACACTCTGTAGCTTGTTGTTGATAACAAAATAAGTCTTGTTTATAATTTTAAATGAAAAGCTAATTCTGCATTACCTGCAGAAAACATAAATGCATTGGCTGCTTCCAGCCCTTTGGCAGGTGTAATGTCCAAGACTGGACTGAGGATAGGTACTTTCACTCAGAAATGCGTGCATAATACTGCCTAACCTCTTCTTCTGTCAGCCAAGAAAAGGAAAATAATGTATGTTTCACTTAGTTTTTTCCATTTTTGTTTTTCTTGAAATGCATGCCAGTGTGCCAATTAAGGAATTCCTATCTCAGTTTTAAGAATAATTTATAGGGAGATCCTCCTGAGTTAAATCATCTTTTGTGAAAGATTGCAGTGGAAATGTCTGTCTTCACTGTGATCAGACAGCTTGACTGAGCAGCTGCATTTCATCAAAGATGACTTCATGCCATGACTTGCTAACAGCAGCCTGTGCTGTGTCCCCTATCTGTACAATTAGCTTATCACGAGATGGGAAAATAATATAAATATTCAGTGATGGGTTTAGCACTGACATATTGCAAAACACAGATGCTGAATTTCAAAACTGTGAAATGAACGGTTCACAGGGTCTGATATTATCCCCAACATTCAGAACATGTTTTGGTTTATTTCTGAATGACAATATCGTTTTCCTTTTTCAGCATCTCCCTGGTGTGGGAAGAACTGATCATGGCCATCCTGAGCACCTGAAAGTTGTGCGGGAGCCTTGTCCTAACAGGAGTGTCACCATGTCATGATTTTAATCTCTCATTCAGCTGGATACCTTTCCAAAGGCCTAATCCTGGCTGATCTTTGTCCATGGAGAAGCTGTAAGGTGCAGGCAGCTGTGAATGTGGCAGGGTTGCTGCCTCTCTGTGGAACAGTCACAGGTGGGTTTTGAGAAAGGAGAGGCTCAGCAATATCTAACCAACACGTTTTGGTACAGCCAAATAAGGCAGTGGAAGCAAGTGATGGAAAAGCTGAATTTTCAGGAGCTCAGAGTAGTTGGAAAAGTGGTGGAGGTGGGGAAGATGAGGCACCTCACCTTCTTGGGGGCTTTGGTGAGTGGCTTTAGAGCTGGGCAGCTGATGGTGGGGCTGGTGCTGGGGAAGGGATGGGGAGCTCAGGGGGCCCGGGGAGACCAGCAGGACACGCAGCCCCACTGTGCAGGGAGGTCTGTAGGGGTGAAAACAGCCACTGAGCCAAGCTGGCTGTTGGGCAGCAGCCAGAGGCGTGGAAGGTCTCTGGCAGCAGAATCAGAAGCTGTGCCATGCCAGGTCTCTGGAAGCAGAATCAGAAGCTGTGCCGTGCCAGGAGCTCGTCCTTGTGCACAGGGGGGCTCTCCCTGCTGTGCTGCAGAGCAGGGCTGTGCTTCCCCAGCACCCCGGCCCCTCACAGCTCTGGTGGCTCTGAAAGTTTCATACCAGTGTAATGACATTGGGCAAGTACTGCTATTAAATAATTATATCAAGGCAAAAGAACAACCCCAGCACTAGCCTGTTTTCAATGCCTCGTAACAGTTCCCTTTATTATTTCATCTAATTCCTCCTGGAGGTGGATTTAGAGTTTCTTGAAAGCCGGTGTTTGCCCTGTGCTCATTGCTTCCTCCCCAGTGCTGTGATTTACAATGTAGCTGCATGTACACTCATTACTAATAGCAGATTTGGTTTCATGCCATGTACAGATTCTTTTGCTAAGAACCATGTAGTAACAGATTCTGTCACTTTGCTTTCTGGGTTGTTAATGCACTTGCCTTCCTTCCCTCCCCAAAGAGCAGAGGGATGAGGATTATGCACTTAAACCAGAGTGTGTGCTTAGGGCCTGTGGGTAGGAGAGGAATATGTGTATCAAATGATACACACTAAGGCCAGAGAGCCTTCCCTGGCTAAATAAAAGGACAAACCAAGCCCCATAAACTTCTCTCTGTAGTCACTAGGAATGACATATCATCCAGGCCAAATTGTTTTCCCAACAAAAACAACGCCTTGGAGTTGATTCACACATGTCACCAGTAGGTAGCCTTCAAACTGTCATCCTGGGCATTAATTACAGCTCTCCAAGTTGTTTTCCACAGCTTGCTGTAAAACACCCTCCAGAGCTGGAGTTTGGCAGCTGATGAAGAATTTCGGTGGCCAGTGCTTGGCTGCAGATTCTCAAGCTTGGTTAGTGGAGCAGGTGAAGAAGAGGATGCCATTGTCAGGCAGGGGTGCCTGAAGCTTTTGTCTCAGTTTAATTGCCATGGCAGGAAGATGCTGTGGGGGTTGCTGGAGGGTTTAGTGGCTTATGTAAATAATTTCATGCTTCAGCTGTGTTGCAGTTGCTTTTAAAACCCCGTGCTATGGCCCAAACCCTGGCTGTGACCCTCTAGCAGTGAGCACAGTGCCCTGAGAGCCACCACACACTGGGCTCCTGCACTTAAGGCTCAGAAAAATATTGAACAACTTCGCCTCTAAAAGAAAACTAATAATAAAAACCCACCATAGTTTGGGTGCAGTTTTGCATTGAAGAGAAGTTTTTAACACAGGGTGAAATCTGTTGTCCTTCAGAAGCTGGTTTTGTTTACCTCAATCAGTGCTAAAATATTCATTAAAGACAGCAGAACTGCTTTGTATTATGCAAAGAAACGTCATATTAAGTGTCATCTGTATGTGTTCAGCATATGAATGCATGATATTCTCAATGCTCAGACACTGCAAATAGTTGTCTTGTAAAGGATCCCGACGACTTTCTAAAACATGTATTTGATTAAAAAAAACCTCTCAACCCCAGGATATATCAGACTTCCGGATAATTTTTATATGAAAGACTGGACAAAATTTCCTCCCAAAGTTATTCAGGAAGAGTAAATTTATCTAAACAGGAAATGTGAGATGGACAACACCAACCAGCTGCTGTATCTTTTCCAACAGTTGGTGTGTCTTGTTGCTTTTACAGGCACCCTCGTGTGTGTTTGGGTTTTGCCTTTGTGTGATCCGGCTCTCCCTGCTGGGCTGCTTCTCCCCAGAAGTGCTCCCCAGGCAGCACCTTGGCTGCAGTCTTCCAATATGAAGGAATGCCAGGAATGTCATTCTGGTGGCATTAGTCGAATTTTTCACTGAAGCAAATTAAAAACACTTTGCAAAATGCACAGAAATGGTTTATAATCCCCAGCCTAAGAAGCTGGGGAATTTCAAATTAAAATTGGCTTTGGATGTGTGTTGGTAAATGGCAGATTGAGCTGATGCCCTCCCACCCTGTACTTGTGTCCCACTGGCAATGTGTTCCTTGGAGCCTTTGTAGGAAAATATGTCTGATCTGCAACACATCACATTATTAGGGTGCTTTTTTCCCACCAGATTGTCATAATATTTTAGGAAGTTTGTGTTGCTTTTGTTGTCAGGAAATGAAAGTGAGATTCATGAATAAGTGCAAACTAATTGGGCATAGAGAGAAATTTGGTTTCTTTAACAACAACAGTCTTAACTCTGGAGTAACTGAGTGTGGCCAGCTCCTCATAATCTGCTTTGGTTATTGTACAGAAGAGCAGAGCAGCACTTTTGCAACTTGTAACAGTATCTAATAATTTCTGAAAGAGGAGTAAAAAGAGATGACCTGATAGCCACTTAATATGGCAATTTTTAGTCAAAATATTGTTTTTCCCTTGGAACTATCCCATTCAAGTTCCCTAATTTGAGTCTTTTTACTATTCTAATAGACACTTAGTTATTAATACCGTTGTTGAGATGAAACTGTGGTGAAAATCTCCTAACCATTTTTATTCATCAAGTGTCCTGAGCATATTCTTCTGCCTTTTATCATAATCGTCTATGGAGCTACTTGCATGTGAGCACTTTGCTATTCCCCCAACTGCTATAACTCAGTGTGATGGCTTTAAATAATGGAAAGCCCTAAAATATGATGGAGTTAAACAAATTCCAGAGGAAATAATATGAAAAATATTATTTGGAGCAGATACAGATTTTAGTTCTGGTTTTACCTGTCCATTGCTGCTATTAAAACTAGTCCTTTTATGGTCCAAGTCAACAAAATATAAAACTCCTAAAGGGAAATTTCCTTACTCTTGCCCAAGGAATGAGTCAGCATTGCTTCTTTCCATGTATCTTATTAAACAGAATATAATTTAATGTCTTTTTTATGTGAGGGCTTTTAAATGTACTTGATGGCATTTAGTTTTCATTGCTGCTGAGGTTAGCCAGCATGAACAAGCAGGGAGGCTGACGTGGAGGTAAATTGGGATCAGCCCAAGCCTGGCTGGTGGCTTTTTGTACCCTGGCTGTACAAAAAGTCATTTTTTGTGTGCCGTGGGTGTTATGGAGAGAACAATGTAGGTCACTACAGGTCTGCAGCTGCTCTTCTCTTCCTGGTTGTGGCAAAACCTCAGTGGGGAAAACTCCGGGCACACGGGTGTTGTCTGTGGTTTCAGGTGTGATCTCTGGAGGGGTGTGGGTACCTGCCTGCCATTCCCAGGGCATCCAGGCAGCCTGTGGGGTTTGTTCTGGCTCTTCAGATCCACACACAGAACATAAGAGCTCAGCGATGGGTCTGGATGGACCTTTCTTGTCCTCTCCATCCACAGACTCTGGTGGCTGCTGGGTGACCACAGTCAGCTCAGTGAGACCTCAGCCTGGCCTGGCAGAGGGCACAGAGAAGGTGTCCCTGGCAAAGGGCGCTGCCCAGGGTCCTGGTGCTGCTCAGTGAGGAAAATGCACCTGGGCAGGCTAGAGGAGCTGCTGCTCACACGGCACCTAAATTCACAGACAAGGATGAACAGCCACGGTTTACATTCTGCATTACTGTGTGCATGATGGATTTGGTGGAGGGAAGAGGGACCAAAACGGGTGATCCATCTGAGGCAGCCTGTGCTGACAGCTGGGCTGAAGCAGGTGCATCCTTTACTGCATCAGTGGCCAAAACCAGGAGCACAAGTGCTTTACTCTGAGGGCTGCTGATCTCTGCTCCTCCACTGATTGCCTGTGTGATTGAAGAATGGATGCAGATAAATGGGCCCCCCCTTGGTCCTTACCTGTGTCTGCACTCACTGCCTGACTTACGAGGTAGCTATAAAAGTATTTAATAAAACCCTTTATTTAGAAGGGGGAAAAAGGAACAAATGCACAAAGGGCAATGGTAGAAGGAAACTATCTTCAGTCTCTCTAGGATTTCTGCTAGAATAAACAGGGAATTATTAATTGGTATTTTGGGAGAGGTAATAAAATTTCAACGACTAAAATTAAATCCTTATCTCTTTGGTAACAGAAACAGAAGAGTACAGAGGATATATTGGGAAATGTTGTCCATGTTCTCCAAGTTCAAGTGGCCTCTCAGTGCAGGAAGACTTGCCAGCTCCAGTACCAAAATTTCCAGCAGATATTTTGTTTTTGTTAAATATGAATGCTTTTCTTCCATGGCTGAAGGTAACAGAAAGATTTGCTGACTCCATAGGGCTGATAGGGCCCTGGAAAAGCAGGAGGAGCCCTCGGGGAGGGTGAGAAGGGGCTGTTTCTCACCACAGCAATTACAGTTTTAAGATCTGATGGAGCATTTCGGTGTTGGCCCATTCCCTAGTGCATAATGGTATTTACAGTTACATGTAACCAGCTTTGCACAGTCCCACCAGAGATGCAGAGACTGATGTGGTGTGACTGCCACATGTAGAGAGGTGGGAGGTGCTGTGGGGAAGCTGCAGGGGCTGCCTGAGCTTTGTAGCTGTGAAGAGTCTGCTGATGGTATCCTTGAGTGGTAATAAAATCAAGGAGACCCTAAACGCAGTTTTTCTAAATAAAGTGCACATGGTACGTGCAAGAGAAGCCAGAACACAGATATATCTTTCTTTAGCTGTGATAAGGGAATGTCTAAGGATGGGTTTTGTTTGCTCTCTTGATATTTCATGATTCACACGTTAATTCCAAGCTTTGCCAAAAGCTCTGACAAATTTTACTTTTATTAGAAATTTCCCTTTTTAGTTCTTCTCTTGTGCATTCACAAAGCCAGTGCTTTACAGACATAGCCTTAAGCAGTTTCTGCAGCTTCCCTGCGTGTCTGCCAAGCAAAGTGAGCACAGGTACTGCAGGCACAGCCTTTCCCTCTGGAGTGAGGCTGCTGGCAGTGCTCCAGCCCAGCCCAGAGAGGCAGCTCCATCCCTCTGGCTGTTCTTGCCTGTGCTGCTGCTCAGGTTCACTTCACCCTCCATCTCTGCCACCACCCATCTGCCCCAGCTCCCCTGGTGTGCATTTAACAGCTGCATCCCCCTTGTGTTTTCTTGCTGTGTCTGGAGGTGCCTTTCAATAGAAATGAATCCGGACCTTCAGTTTTGTGTCTTGACACCTTTCAGTCTGATTTTGCAGTAGAGGTAGTGTGCAGGAGATACTGATCTTGGCCAGATATTTGACCCAAATTACCAGAACTCAATGTCAGGCAGCCCCTGGCTATGAGTTTATGGATTGAGGGGCTGGATCAGCTCACAGCATCAATAAATTGGGCGAGTTGCGCTTCCCTGAAGAGTGTGGAAGTCCCCAGCAGATGAATGTCCATCAGCCTGGCTCAGGAAAAGCTGTTTTCCTGCATTGCTCCTAAAAGGAGCCTGAAGCCAGCAGCTCAGCCGTACAGCACTAGGGGAGGTGAAGCCACTCAATCCTTGCCCAAGCAATTTTGGTCTTGCCAAGTGCTCTTCTTTCTGGGAAAATGAGTATTTCCTGAGCTGGAGAACAGAGGTGAGGTGCCATTCTGGAAAGGGTTTCTCGCACCTTTTTTTCCTGCACGTTTCCAAGTATTTTATCTAAAATCCTAAAACAGCTGTTACCTGTGCTTTTCACCAAGGAGAGATCTTTCCTGACATTAATATTCCCTGGAGCTGTTGAAACATGCCCTGTGCATTGCCCTATAAGGGATGAATAAGTTCTCACTGATAAGATGAGGGATTTTCCCCCAGGTGTTCCCAGCCAGCACGTACCTGCTCCTGTACGATGTGCAGTGTGCTGTGGGCATCTTTGATCTGGTTGTTTGCAACCTTCTGTCCTGGAGGACAGAAACTGCACTTCTGTAGTGGTGGAGTTACACAAAGATAATAAGCTTTAGATGTCTTCAGCCAGAAAGACACGAGAGACCATGCCCTGGATATTCCTGAGACACCAGCTTGGATCCTGGAGTGCTTCTTGCTTCAGACAGTTATTCAGCTGTAGGTTTTTCTGTGGCTGCAGTGATGCATGCTGCAAGGGGAAAAATACCCTGTAAACTTCATGTCCAGTTACTTGAATGAGAAGGGTAAAGAGTATTTATAAATCCTCCTGGAATTCTGAGAGAGGAGAGAGGTTTGAAGGACTGTGGATACATCTCTCCTGTAATAGAAAGGTGAGGTGTAAACCATAGTTGGATGAGAATCTGTTGAAGCTGTTCCCCACTGGCTCCCCCTTGCCATGGAAGGACTCTCAGTGAGTCTTGCTCCTCTCCCTCTCCTCTGTGTTCTGTTGAACTCTTTTCTCTATAAATTGAAAAAGGGACATCTGTAACATGGAGACATTCTGGCAGGCAGGGTGTCAGCAAGTCTGTGTACGATGCTCTTGTAATGATGTTTTCTAGTGGCTGCAGCTTTTGTCAAATGAGCACAGACATCCATCCATGGTAATATTTCGTAAATACACGATACAGCCAAATCACTGGGCAGTGCAACACATGGGCTGAGTAGGATTTAGCCTAGAGTTGAGCATTCAGTTTATGATAGCTCTTCCCAGGCCATCCTTACTTTGCTTTTATGAGCCTCAGAATGTCTGGGAGAAAGTGTTTGCTTCCAATGGCGCCTCTGTTGTCTGGGAGTGCTTTGGCTTCTGGTTTTGTGCAAACGCTGCTGTGTTGGTTGCCATCATCTCCGTATCCTTGGCACCCCATTTTGCTCTCATTACACAAGATGTTGCTGATGTGCTGTGCAGCGTGGACGAGCTCTCCTCAGGTCTGCTATTGCCATATGTCTAATGGCAGATGAGCAGTGTGCAGCTTGTTATCTCAACAGAGAGGCAGGGCCTCCCTGCGGCCGCTGGAGCTGCGATTATGTGTATTAGCTCAGTCTAAAGCATCACTGTGAGTTTTTGGTTTGCTTAAGGCACTTTCCTACACTGAGCTGCTGGATGAGGGGAGTTGGGTTGGTTTTTGGGGTTGTGGTGGTGATTTGAGCAATTGGATCAGCAGAAGGCACTTCTGAGCAGCTCTTAACTCTGGCTTCACTTTTGAACTGCTGTTGTGCCCTGGCAATAACTATTGCTCTTGTAAGGAGATTGATAGAGTACCACTGGAATACTCAGGAATGCAGGGCAGGAGCTGTGCTCACACCCTGTAGGTCTCTCCAGCCATCATCAGTTCACAAGGGAACACGTAGTAATCTCCTAGAAGAGTACATTTCTGCTTCTCAGCTGAAACCACATTTAATCTGATCTTTTTGTGGCAACACACTATTGCAGAATGCCGAAGTTTTCTTGTGTAGGTTTGATTTGTTATTTTCACCCTCTGACTGCTCTAATCTGTCAGATTTATGATCTAATTATTTTACTTTACTGTTAGATCCCAAATTAATTAACATTGCAGTGGTGCTGGCTTATTAGCAATATTCATTGGGGTCATCCCACACATAAGCATATCATCAACCTAAGTACATGCATTTCCTTTTTATATTATAGCATTATTCACTGTCCTTCCTGCCTCGGTGCCACTGGTTCCTCTGTAGCACCAAAAGTGTCGACTTCTCTGTCTCACCCCTTACTCTCCATCACCATCAGTTCCCGTGTGTGTTGTTGGAGTGTTTGCTCCTGCTGGGCAGTGGGATCTGTTCCAGTGCTCACTTCTCTCCTGAGCCCTCTGCCCTTGCTGATTGTCTGCAAAGCACCACGCCTGATGTCTCTGCGGGGATCAGTGGATTTATTTTGCATGCAAAAGAGAAATACGTCATTGAATTCTTCTACTTTGGCAATAACTGGGCATCAATGTATCAATTGTCATGTCAAGTCTCCTGAATAGCATCTGGCTGAGCGTGCTATTTCTTTATTTGTTAATAAAGCCATTTTTCCTTCTATCATCTTGCAAAGTGCTATTGCTCAGAGCTTGTGTTTTCTTTATGTTGTGTCTCTGAGTCTCATTTCAGAACAACCCTGTAAGCCCCAGTTGTGATGGGATTGTCTGTCAGAGATGCTGTTTATCAAATGCTGCCTCCACTCTCTGCAGAGTTAACCTCCATTCCCTTACAGTGCTGTGTGTCTCAGACGCTTCAAGATCCTCACGGCTGCACGTCATGGTCTGAGACAGCTACGAACTCCTGTGCTCGACTCTAGATATTACCTAAAGTTTTGAAAAATGTCTCTTTTTGGGAGGTTTTGACACCTCTGCCCTGTGTTAGATTAAGTGAGGAAGAGCTCTAGTGAATTACTGCCATCCTTGGTTTTGTAATCGTGTTGGGGTTCCCGAGGTCACCCACTCTGCATGAGCCTGCAGAAAGCCAAGCTGGCATGGCCCTGGAAGGGTTACCCCTCTCCTCACCTAATTCAGATTGGGAAACACAAGGACAAAGACTTCCTCAGGTTAATTCTTGCCTGCATTAAGTCACCTGCTGCAGAGAACAGGAGCCAAGTGCAGTGTAGGCTGCCCATCCTTGAGCGTGTGAGATCTGCAAACAAGCCTTTTCCCCATCACATAACCAGACATTTATTTGCTGTAGAGCAACCAAGAGTTGCAGAGCAACCCTCACCCATGGCCAGTCAGATGTTTGTTTCCATCTCTTGGCTGGGGGCTTGGGGAAGAGCTACAGGACAGGCAGCTGAGGCCTGCATAGGAGATAGGAATGGGTTGCTGAGGTTTACAAAACAATAGCACCAATGTTTTGAGTTCAACCCATCTGTCAGATAAAAGTCAAAAGGAATGGATTAAAATTCCCCAAAATAAACTTGACCTTGTCAAAACATTTTCATCTCCTTGACCTTTATTTCACCAGTGTCTTTTGTGTTTCAAGTCACGGCCAGATTTTGAAGCCCGAGAGTTTCCCAGGGACAGATTTTGTTCTTTCCCATCGTTTGGAGTGTTTCCAGCATGAGGACATGGTGGCTTGTGGTGGCCTCCTGGGGAGGGACGTCTGGGCCCCCATGAGTGACTGTCAGCAGGAGATGCTGAGCACTGTCCTGGCACTCTGCTTTCTTGAACAGGGCAATCAGCAAGGCAGGACTGAGGCTCCAGCTGGGCTTCCCCAGGGTCACAGCAGCTCCCAGATGGGACTGCTGGCTGTAAGCAAATGTATTTAACAGTGATACAACAGCAGGAAGGGTGAGACACAGACTGTGAGGGTAAAAATGTGCCAACCAAAACAGGAGTGTATTTTCTGCACTGCAAGGAGTGAGAAGTCTCTGAGTAGTGTAGGGGCTGTGCAGTCAAGCGTAGTCCTCTCAGTGGTGTTTGAAGGAGATGGTCCAGGCAGTAGACACAAAGGAAAGGGCAGTGGGCAGTATTTTGGTCATGGTGCCAACCAGAATTGTCCTCACTTATCAGATCCACCCAGTAGTTGGGGTGCCTTGACCTTTTTGCCACAGTTCCCTTGGCCTGTGCATTTTGGAAATGTCAAAATTAAATTTCCCAGTGGCCCCTGAAACAATAAAGAGGTCAGTCTCCCTCATGACTACAAGATGCTAAGGGGAGCAGCAGCAGTTTAAAACTGTTTAAAGCTCCCAAGCCCTTCACTTAGAAGTATTTGAATTGATGTACTTTGCTATCTAAGAAGTTTCTCACTACAGGCACTGTATTGACATTGCCAGTATCTACTGCTTCTGCAAGGAGAATGCACCCTGAACAAGGACTTGAAAGTATCAGTCTGTTCAGGAACAGGACTTTGATTTAGCGAGACCCAAACCCGAAGGCCCTACTGCCAGTTCATTAACTGCAGCTGCCTGGTGCAGTGCACTGCTCTGCTCTGGGAGTGTGCCTGTTGTGAGCCTCATAGGATTGGGAATACGGCTGTCCTGGGGAATGAAGGGATAATGACACTCATTTGTATGCACTTTAATTGGACAGTCGTTGGATCTCAAAACGAAAAGTACGGCAAAACCTCTGTTTAACTAGAATTGGTTCCTTTATATGAAATGGAGAGAGACTTCACTTGATTAATTTAGGTCTGCTTCCTGCCTTTCATTAGCAAATCAAAGCTTCTTTATATGCTGGGGTGGGGGATTCTGAGGTGGGGAGAGAGAGATCAAAGGCTGCTGTTTTCTGCCGGGTGCTTCTCCGGATCAAGCCGCAGGAAGCGGCCGGGACGCTGGAACTGCTGCAAGGGGACTCGGACACAGATTGGGGCTGGCAGGTTTGTGCTCGAGGCTCCACGACAAGTCTTAGTCAGAAACTATTTTTGTTTAAAGCGTTTCTCACTCTCTGCATTATTCAAGACTGGAGGCCTTTTGCAGAGTCCCTCCGGCTGCCCCGCTGCTCACAAAGGCCCATCTGTGCCCTGGCCGCCGGCCACTGCGGATGGCGAGGGGAGCTTCCGACCTCCCCAGCTCACACTGCAAGCCCAAAAAGCAAAAAGAGACCTTGGCACAGAGAAGTCCTGACGTTGGGGACAGTGCAGGTTTGCCCCAGAGTTTTGCCGCTGCCGTATGGGAGTGCAAATGCCTGAAAGAATTTCAACAGCTTTGTGTTTTAGATGAAGCTGGATCCAGCTTTATACTAAAGTTACATCTGGCAAATGCAATATGAAGTTAGACCAAGGCAGTGCCTTTTTATTTCTTTTTCTCCTTTTTGCTCAGGAAAAAGTTACCTGCAAGAAGCATCATGCTTTTCCTAGAAAAGTCACCCATCTTGGGGTCCTTTGTTAGTGTTAGAAGAACGAGGTGTCTGTTAAGTTGTGCAGACTGAGTGGTGTAAATAGATCTCCATCTATTGTCCCAGAAGGAGGTTCGAGACTATTTTCTAACTGGGAATTAAGGAAAGCAAGAATTTCTCTGAGATTTCTTGTGCTTTTGGAGAGGGGAGGCCCTATGTCCCATGGATGGTGCAGGACACCAAGTGAGAATTGTACCAGAGCCAGTTACAGAACATTGCTGTTCTTGACAGTGGCCTTAGGACAGAAAGCCTTGGGTGCTCATGTTGGTTAGGCAGACAGCATAAAGATGTTGGTTCTAATGATGGGTTTTTTTAAATCACATCACTGATGTAAAGGTCACATGAAACATGCACAGCACCAGCAAAGCTGTGTGAAGATACCTGAAGGAAATGAAAAGAGCTCTCTTAGCCTTTCCCTCTCTAAATCCCAAGTGTCCATCACTGGACACCGTGGGCAGAAAGGGAGACTGAAGCAGGGAAATGCTGAGCAGCTCTTGGAAGCCACAGGACCCTGGCTGAACATTGTTTCTGAGCTTTGCTGCTCTCTGGCACTGCCCTTTGGTGACTGGCATTGCTTTGCTCAGTCCTTAGCTCTGAACATGTGTGATCTGAAACCCTCTGTGGGGTGAAGAGGATCAGAAACAACACTGTGGAGCAGTGTTAAAAGAGATGCTTTCAAAAGCACACAAAAGGGAACAGGAATCTTGCACTGAATCATTTCCTACAGAAAGGAAAGTTGTGCACTGAACCTCTTGACTTCACCATGAGTCACAGCCTCCCAGCCACACTCTGCTCAGGAGAAGGGCAGTGCTGGCCTCACAGCAGTGTCTCTCAGTTCAAGATGATCAACTGTTTCTTGAAAGTCTTCTGGAGATGAGTCACAGCTCTCCCTTTGCTCTGCAGCCTGTGAGCAAAACCATGTGATGTGGCAAGAAAGAGTGAAGGTGTTGGCCACAGAGCATCAGGCTCTTACTGCGGATGAAAGCTGCCAGTCTCTTGGTGAGCTCTGCAGTCTGTCAGCATGACAAACTCTGTTTCCCATTATTTTGGAGAAAAGAATTTCTGAATGGAAACAAATCTAATGTAATTTACAGTTTCAAATTGCAGCAATTTCCAATATTTTTATTTTTAATGAGTTGCTAACCCCCCATCAGAACATGAATGCCTTGAGTTCCTATAGATGGTGGGGATGTGTCTCTGCAGCCTGCTGTGCTCTGCAGGGCTTTCCGTGGGCTGTGGCTGTGGGGTGGCTGTCCCTGGGGCACGTGCTTTCGGTGGGGTAACCCCACGGCTGCTGTTCTCGAGGGAGGCTGGTCCCCAGCAGATCAGGGGAGGTGTTATGAGCACAGGGCTTGCTCTGAGCTGCTGCTGAGCCCTCCTGTGGTATTAGCGAGGGTACCACTGTGTGTAGCTTCTCAGACATGGGGGCATTAGAAACCTTGCTTGGACAGATGGAGCAAAGACAATCCTTCAAATACTTTGGGCCATGAATAAATTTTGAGTAAGTGTATGGTGCTGTAAAGAAAAAAGAGATAGTGCTCAGAATGGGAGAGTAGAGTTTCTAAAGGCTCCAACACATCTGGAAGTCAGAAAAAGATTAAGCAGTATTTTCCTCTGTGTTTGTATGTGCTGAGCTCTGCCGCAAAGGAAGATGGCCAGAGGGAATGTTTCTTGGAGTGATAGCCCTGATGCACTTCACATGTTTGAATAATGCTCGAGTAAAACAGAACCTGGTCTGGGGCAGAGGGTTTGGGAATGCCATCCTAACATGGCACATCTCAGAGAGGAGGATTTTTAACTGAAGGACGTGGAAGATGTGTGGAGCTGCAGCAGAACTGATGAGTGACTGAGGCTGAAGCATCCAGCTGGAAATTTTGGCAGGACTAATGGGGTTCTGTGATGAAAGACTGCAATGGGAGTGGGATCTGGAACAAACTAGCCTGAGATTATCTGTTGGAAGATCTTGAATTAACCTGCGATGTGACATTCAGCTTCCCGTGGAGCACAAGCTGCCGGTCTGAGCTCTCCGGCTGGGCAGGTGACCCGGCACACTGACAGGGTGGAGCCAGCAAAGCTCAGGGACCCTGTGGAGAGCAGGTGATGTGGAGGGTCCTGCAGTGCTCAGTCACAGCCTGCAGAAACTGCTGCCTGCTGGCTGCAACAGGAGCATTGCAAGCACCAGAGTGGGGTTGCATGGGCAATGACAGCCTGAGCTGCACAGGATTATCCATCAGATTAACATTGTCACTGCAGCAGAAGATGAGTGGGCTGGGAACCTGAAAATAGAAGGGACACGTACTGAGTTTAAACTGAAAATTGATACACAATCCCCTGTATTATCAGAGACAAAGTTTGTAGTGCTGAAAAGGGAGTCCTGTGGGGTGGAAGGTGAGCAGGTAAAACTCTTTGGTTTTTGGGGATCAGCTAAAGGAATGTGAGCTAAAGGAGGCAGGGGTAAATAACTGAAAAAGATTTTGCCATGATAACATCTGGGAAAAGTGTTTGTTATTGTGTTGAGTGTATTCAAGTCCTTGGTGTGTTTAAATCTGGGAGTTAGTTCACTGAAAGGTCAGCGACTGAGTCGGTGAGAGGGAATTTAAGGATGTCTCCAGGGAATGAGAAAGCCTCAACAGAACACGCCTAGAGCTGAGAAAGCCCTGCTGCCTGAAGCCATGTCTCAACAACCCTTCCCTTCTGCTGTGGCAGGAATGAAGAGATGAGCTGAATTTCTACTGTTGGTGTCAGATACTGATAATAAGTGTGTTCACTTTGGCTTTCATTGGTTATAGCAGGGGAGGAAAATGGAATATTTAGCTAGTGCTGAAAGAGGTAAATTAAAAGTGAAAACTCTACTGCTGCTGAAAAACCTGAGCTGCTGGCTTGAGAGGAAGCAAAGCAGAAAGGGCTGCTGTGGGCAGTGTTGCTTTATCTCCCTTGCACCAAACTGTGTTCAGCACTGTCATACCTGCAGCAAAGCACCAGCATCACTGAGCCTCTCCTCGCGGAGGCGGAAGCTTGGGAGCTTCCCCGTGGTTCTCTGGGGTACACACTGCACGAGATGGGATGGGGAAGGGCTTGCAGGGAGCTCTGAGGGTCAGGTCAGCAGAATTGGCTGTTCTTGCTCTGTAAAGGCCTCGAGACCTGGACGTGTGGCACTTTTAACAGGAAGGAGGGTCCCAACCCCACGAGCATGGCGTGAAGCAGGGTGATTATTTGTTAGAGGCGTGGATGGCAGCGTGTGGTGCCCTTTCACACCTCACAGAGCTGTGTGTGCTCAGGAGGGACACCAGCCAGACCTGCAGCGTGTTCTGTAGACCTGAGCAGACTGGACGGAGAGCTCTGCAGGAGGGAACAGCAGCTCCAGAGAACAGGGATGCTGCAGCGTGTGATGTTCTCCGGGCTTTGTTTCCCTGCGGGAATGGGGACCAAAGGTCAGCTATTTGTGTCCTTGCTGGTACGTATTGGAAGGCAGCCATCGTAAGGGCAGGGTGTTCCTCAGATATTTAAAATCCCAGTAAAATGTTCTGCTCTTTCCATCTTTGAAGGAAGCAGGGACAGAGTGAGCTCACGTATGCAAATGGGATCTAATTTAGAGACAGGTGAATTGGCCAGGCTTGCTCTGGACAGGAGCTACTCATGGTCTGTCACTGAAAATACATGGTTTCCTCTCACACTGCTCATCTGAGTGCTTGGACAGGGTGTGAGAGGGAGGATTGCATTTTCTTTCTCTTTTTTTGGATTTTAATTAATTAATTTTTTTAGCACAACTGACTGGGAAATACATTCATTTCCAGAAATGGGTCTGCAGGAACTCCTAGGAGGCATTGCAAACACTCAGGCAATTCAGGCACACCCCACAAAGAATAAATGGGGAATTGATAGATGTGAACAGACTGTGGGTCTGAATAATCGTCCTCCCAAATTCTCTCCAGGGAATGCTGTTAGAGTCTGAACATTGTGGGAGGAGAACTAGGATTTATTCGGTGAAGATTCACTTACCATAAATAAATAAAAATAAATAAGTAGGCTAAATTAGTAATGAATAGTTCAGCCAGCTCTAATGCTAAATAAACATACTGAATTGTAATGAAAATGCTAAAGCCTGTTTGAACTGGAGGTAGGAATCCAAGGAGAAATAACTGTGTGGCACTTAAATTAGCACTCACCATAAAATATAAATATATGATATAAAATATAGATTTTTTTTTTTTTTTTTTTTTTACTTCATGAGATTTTAAAGATTCATCTGTTCCCTGTGTTTGGAAGGCTCAAACTAGACCCTATTCAGTGCTATAGAGTGACATAAATCACTGAAGAGTTATAAAATCCCTTGATGTATACTGTTGGACAGTAACTATATTTGTAGAGGCTCTCATGGGGGTGCACTTGCACTGATAGGAGGCTGTTTTAAATTCATACAGTTATCTCCATATAAAGCATTTTTATAGGATTTTCCACACTATGGGGGGTTGTGCGACTTTAATTATACAACCCAGACTGTATTGGTAAAACTTACAGGCAAAGATAAGCCCTTTAGCAAGGCAGACTCCTGCACTTGAACTTAAAAGAAAATAATTTTCTTCTTGTGAGCTCCCCTGAGAACAGCTGGAAAAATCAATGGCTGCTCTGCTTGCAGCCAGCCCAGGGAGCGGCGTGGCGCGAGCGTTTCCCCGCGTGGCTGAGGTGACTCCCCTCGAGTGGCTCCAGGCTGCTCAAGGGCCACCAAGCACTAATCAGTCTTTTGTGGCCGCTTTAGACCAGTTGTTAAACTCTGCAGAGCTGTGCTGGAGCTGCAAACCATAGTGTGAGTCAAAGACTTAAATCTCTGAATAAAACTGCGCAGTTGAGGCAGAGAAAAGCAAAGTGCAAATGGAGCTGTCAAAAACTGAGTATTTCCTGTGGAGAAAGTGCAGCTGCCCTTTTATTGAGGGCAAACCCCTCAGGTGATGGGGTGGGACTGGCTGCAGGACTGCGGGGACAAGTCCTGGCTGATGGGCTGGGGATGACCAGCAGGGCTGGTGTTCAGGTCTCACTGGCTTGTTGCCCGAGAGACACCAAAAGGCCCTACAGCCCTGGAGCTTAAGGGGCAGCTGGAAACTGATACCGGTGTCCCAGTGCTGGAAAGAAACATCTCAGTGTGCAAACTGGCAATTCTGTGCCTCTGAGGGTGTGGCCAGTTTCTGGCAGTGATGGGGAAAAGAGCTCTGAGGAGTGAAGATTCAGTAGTTCACTTGATAAAAATAGGATTATCTCCATCCCTAAGTTCAGCAAAGCAGCTTTTAGAGGCAGAATATATCTGTGCTCTCTGACTGCATTACACAACAAAAAGAATATAAGAACTTAGAAGAAACTAATAAGGTATGTAGTATCCCAATGTGAACCGAAAATGAAAAAATGAGAGAGCTTTTTGCTTTATTATAATGACATGGAGCAGAGTGAAAGAATGGCTCTGCATATGAAATAGAGTTAGGAGGATAATCAGCCCAAACCTCCTATGATCCTACAATAGAGGCACCAACACTGGAGGCAGGCAGGAGAGTTAATAAATTAAGGTGCAACAAAAATAGATTCATGGTCATTTAACGAGGTGTCAGGGCTCCCAGAGAAACGAGTACATTGTATTTAAGCCTAACGTGCAAACAGCTTTAAACAGGAAAGAATGAGGGAAGGAGAAAATGGGAGAAGATTTATTGCAGCAAGCAGCTGAGGTCAACTTGCTTTCACAGGAGAACAGGAGAAGAAAATGGCACGTGTGTGCCTGGAGGTGGCTGTAGCACTTTCTTCTTCCCTCTGAAGGAAGTGAAACGCACTGAGGAATTGTCTCACCCGTAAGGTGAGTTGTTCAAGCGCCTAGGAATGGCCAAATGGGATTTCTCATCTTGAATATTCCTAGAGCAGTCACTTTCTGCTGAAGCCAACAACCTCGTTAATGTCACGAGAGCCAAGCCCAGCCCTCCTACTCCGAGCATCAGCTCTGGCTCTCGGCTGCCCAGCCAGCATTCACACGGGTTTGGGGTTTTTGCTTTGGTTGGTTGTTTTTTGGTGGGCAGATAGAATAAGCCTGAGCCATCGATTCATTTATTTTTGGCTGCCCCTGCATTGTTTTCAGCTTGTGAGAAGTCGCTGTGTGACTTGGGTTTCCTATGGGAGGATGATAATCATCAATCCATCCCCGACAGGACAGAGGCAGCCAGCGATTCTCCGGCTGCTGGGAATCCATCCCTGTCTGCAGACCCTGGCTGGGCACTTCCAGAAAAGCAGTGTAACTGTATAAATAGTTACTTCTAAGAGATGTGGGGGAGTTCACCTGTTCAGGATGGTTTTAGGTTTGCCGTGGGAAGGGCTGGCTGGGTGCTGGGAATGCTTTGGGAGATATTTGTGGGCAGGATACAAACCTCGTTTTGCTGAGTGAGCAGCCACGGGCTGAGCCCTCTCTGAGCTCAAAGCTTTGCCTTGCAGAGTTCCAGCACAGCTGGGTAGGGCACAAAGTTGTCACTGCTGTGCTGAAGGATGAAGTCACTCTGTTTTTCCCTTCCCCTCCCAGGAGCTATGGCACATGGATCACCTCTTGTGGTGCCCCAGCCCCACCTCCAACACCTCTGCCCCTGCTGGGGCACCCTGGGCAAGGCATGGAGTGAGGGCCTGGGCAGCCCCCAGTGCTGGCAAGGTTCATCCTCACCCTCCCCCGGGGTGTTTTGCAGTGAAATGTTCTCCATTCTGGCACTCTGCTCTGTGAAATATCAGCTGGGGGAATTCTGGCATTTGCACACAGGACTCTGCTCCATTTCCCCTCCATGCAGGGCTGTACCAGCTCTGCTGCTGTTCATGGTGAGGAAAAAAGGGAGTAATTCTATTTCTTACAGTGATATTACTTTCTCTGCTCCTCTGAAAGCATGTATGTGCCTAAACAGGCTCTCTAAGGGAGAATTATATCTAAGTGAATACTATTAAAAAAACCCTCTCCTTTTTTATTTTACAGGATTAAAATAAAGACATTAATTTCAACATTTCATGGTTTTACTGTGATGATGTTCACAACCCTTCCATGTTCATTTTTTGTGACTTGTTTAGCACTTACTGTCAGTGCTGTTCACTGAAACAGCACGTTATAAGTGAGCAGGCTCCTAGATGACATGGATGATTTATAAATACTTATACAGTCAGAACGTATTTATGCAGGACAACAATTTGTTTGGTTATTTCCAGAGGCTGAGCCACTAAGGGTTACATTAGAGAGACAAGAAGGACTGAACTTGTGCTCAAGAAGGGCTGCTTTGGGCTGTTACCCTAATGAATCTACTATTGCTAGATAAAAATAGATAAGAAGTTTGAGCTTCAGGCTTTGTCTGCTTCAAAGATACCTTAGAAAAATGAAAAATACCTTAGAAAAATGAAATATATGGTCTTGCATCTCCTAAAGTGGATGTAAAACTCCACTGATGTCAGAAGCGCAGGTGTAAGGCTTGGGAAGAATTATGTTGTGAGAAATATTCTTGTTCTTTGCTTTATGATTCAAATGTTTGATTTAAATTTGTAAATGTGCTTTATAAATCTCTGGTTTAAATCTCTTATTTGAGGCAATAAGGTATCTTACGTCACAGAGCTAAGTCTAAAAATAAATGTAGAAGAGAAACAGATGTAGACAAATGCAAGCCTGATCCTGCTCTGAGATCTCAGCAACCAGACTGGGATCCCTGGGCCAGCCAGTGGCCCCTGCACACTGGGGTCCACCTGTGTAAATCTCTCCGCAGAATCAGTTTTGCTGTCAAACTCAACAAAAGCTTGTCTAGATCATGTTTCAGTGGTGCTGCAAATCTTCTCCTCTGAGTTTCGCAGGAGCCGTAGTGCCCAGGATGGCAGCACAAGGCTCTGTTGAGGCAGGTGCATTACTCTGAGCTTGAAAATAACCTTTCAGTTAAGTTGTAACTATACAAGAGATTTGTAGGGGAGAATTTTGTCTTGATTTACTGTTACTCCAGTTCCTGGAGGTGTGTGCCAGACACTGGCTGACCCTTTGCAGAGCCTGGGAGGTTTCTGTGTTGTGAAGAGCAGAGCTTGCTGCAACATCTGGGAGAATCTGCACTGTTGCACTCTACAGTAGGGCAAAATTAATGCAATGGCAATTATAAAAAGGGCTCTTCCACAACTCCTGCCCTTTCCAGCCCCTCACTGCAGTAGGACTTCATCAGGATGCAGGACAGGTTTACAGAGCCCTTTTCCCTCCTGCTCCATCATCCCTGAAACTGCTGCAGATCTCCCCAGCAGCTCTGCTGGGTTGGTTTGTTTGTTTACCTCCCATTATCCTCCTTGTTGCCCATACTTCGAGGTCAGTAGATGACCGGCAGATCTGCCCAATTTATTCCTGTGTATGACAAAAGAGACCTGGGTCACCCAATGAGCCGTGAACTTCTGTTTCTATTTCGCTGCATTGCACCGTGATCTGCACACTGCCAGTCATCCACCATATTGATGAGATTAGCTGGTAATTAAAAACCCAGCCAAGCCAGGCAGAGGAAGATGACTCAATTAGCAGAATGTCACTGAATCTAATTTACTTTGCTTATCACAGACTTATTCTCTAATGAATTAGAAACGAGGAGCAGGACACCTTCAGAGGGAGATCGAGGGGCTTAAAGGCTTAAAAGCTTCCCAAGCCCTTTGTGCTGGTGGTTCGGGTTGCAGGGAGTGTGTTGACCCCGCTGATCACACACCCGAGGGCTGCTGCCCAATACCTGTGCCCTGAGGGGGTGCATTCGGGGAAGTCCTGCTGCTGGCTGTTCCATGTGACAGGCACTGGTTGGGTCAGACCTTCCTTTCTCTATAAACCTGCATGTGTTTAATAAGCTGGGAGTAAAGCAGCAGGGCCTTGGATGTCACGGCACTGGAATCGCGCTCAGGGATGATCTCTGATTGTGGAACTGACACTGAATGTGGTGTTTGGCCAATGAGACTATGGGGGATTTCCTGGAAACAAAAGCATGTCAGAAATAGACATTTCCCACTGTAATGACTATTTTAAGGCACTTCTCAATGCTTTTGTCGTTTCAAATATGATGTTTGGATGATTGACAATTAGAATAACGTATTTTACCGGAGCTCTTTGGAAGTACTTTAAGAGACCATTGGACAGATGTACAGCTGAATTTGTATGTAAAGTGGAGACTATAAACCATTATCTCTGCTGCTCTCTTCATAGTAGATAACAGAGCATATTATGGCTGATTTAAGTGAGGATATTACCGGGCTCTGAGCTTTTAATCTGATCTGCATGACAAAGCCCACATGGCTTCACGAGCCTTGCAGGGCTCACGGGGAGCGTGAGGAGGTCTGGACGTGCCAGTCACGCCACGGGATCAGGACTGGAGGCTGGGAGTTTGTTACTGTCACCTGAGCTTGTGTAACACTGGCTGGCCTTTTCAGCCTGGGAAAATGATTTCTGCCTTGGCAAAGAAAAAACAATTGGAGCAAACCATCTCATTCTCATAACTTTGTTCAAGTAATAATAAATATAACACAAAATATGAACTTTTCAAGCTTCTAAAGCTATTTGGGAATGTCTTGCCTGAGACTTAATCCATGCTGGCTTCTCTAGCAGCCCAGTGAACTGGCCTGGGAACTGCAATGGGCTGTAAGCTTTCCTGCAAGCATGTATGTGTATGCTGATTGCAGGAGGGAGGGAAGAGTTGGTAATGAGAATGGATGGGACAGGAAGCCTTCTCTATTTCTGTCCTGAATCTGTTACCAAGGTATGAGAAATGTTGGTTCAGTGACAGTAACTGTCCCTAAAATTCACTACTTTCACTATTTATAATGCAGTTTCTGCACAGAAGAAAAAAATATTTACATATAGATTACTGTGCAGAGATGGACACAAGTACTTTGCAGTTTTACATTTTACACATCCTGCTAAATGTCCTGCCATTTTCAACCCCTATTTCCTTGTTTGATTCCCCAGTAGTTCTCCATGTCACAGAAAGCAGTTTCTTTAGAAGCATGCAGTCATTGGAGAGCTGCTTGTCTACACCCCTGGGTTCAACAAGATGTTTCACAGAGGTTTGACTGTTGCAAGCACACCTCTATAAACTGTGCTGGAGAAAAAACTCACTAAGATATTCTCATTAGGCTAATAATGACAAGGAAGTCATCCTCTCCCCTGAGTCACTGGAGCTGCAGTGTCAGGAGGTACCTTGGCACGTTCAAACACTGTCCACAGCTCTTGGTAAGCGGGAATTTTGTACATGTGCTGTTACTGAGATCACAGCTCCGAGACTTCTGTTAAACTGAGTGAACCATATCAATTTATGACGAGGTGTAGCATTGATATTAACAATTATTAATTCCGTTCTAACTGTGCTGTTAATATGGTGATTATCCTTGTTGTCATTAGTTGTTTTGTTTGTTATCTGGAGAACAGTGTTCACTCACATTGTTCCTCTCAGCCGTATGAGCCACAAAGCCCAGCTCCAGGACCCAGAACTAGATCTGATCTCCTCCTATTAAACAGAGCTTATTCCCTAAGTTCTTCTGGTGACTTGCTTGAGGGAAAACATTGTGAATTCCACAGTGGCATTCCAGTCTGGCTCCAGGAAGAATAAGATAGACAACAGAAAAGATTAAATAGTCGTTCATTTTGCTTTTGGGTTTAGCAGCTGCAGAGGCTGGGACTTTTCCTGGTTTCTGTCAGTGGGCAATTTCTCACAGGTCTGAAACAAGGATTACAAAATTCAAATAGCTTTAGCACAGCTCTGTTGTTGGAACACTGGAGCTGGTGTAGTGTTAAGTGTTAACACAAAGAGGTGGGAGCGAACAGAAGTGGTAGGGAAAGCTGGGGAGCTCCTCATGGATCCGAGGATAACCTCAGTGCTGTGAAACTGAAGGAACAAGAGGAGAGAAGCTGAAAGATGTAATCAGCAAAACTTATGCCAGAAAAGATGAGGCTGGACTGGAAAGGTGAGGAAGGCTGCAGGCAGGTGTGCTGGGTGACGGCTGGGTCGTGCCTGGTGCTGGGGGGGATGTGTGGTAGCACAGCCGGGAGAGATACTTTATAGGCAGGTGTAAATGTCTGAGCTTGTATCAGTTAGGAACAAAAGAAAGATGTGATTCAAAGCCAGTGGTATTAGAGGAACTGGTGGTTTTACACAGAGTAAGTCTCAGGGAAGGGGCAGATCAAAGGGCAGTGGATCCCAGGATTAAGAGTATTGAACGCAGGCTCTCCCCTGAGGCACTCTGGCTCTGAGGGTCAGTGCAGGCATCACTGTTCCACTCATCAGCAGAACCATGGAAAAGGACTGTTCAAACACTTCCTAAGCCCAGTTATGCAGCATTCCTCGTCCCCCTGGGATCTCAAAGTGCTTTATATATCAGATACATGAGGGAAAGGTCTCTGCCAACCAAATATTTATTTAAAATAATATCACTGGCAAATACAATGGATAAAAGGAACTTAAACCTCTCTGGCTTGTGTGTAAACCAGTGACAATCATCTGCTCTGATGTTCTGGAGTGTCTTCTTTAGATTGCCATCATCCATGCATGGCTCTCCCATAGCTCCTTCAGGGATTCCGTCCGTGGTCCCTCTCCTCGGCAGTGAGGCAGCCAGGGTTCATTTAGCTGGAGAGCATGTGGAGGCAGACAGAGGCTCTGTGGATAATAAGGCACAAGAGGGCCTTTTATTGCTTTAGTGGGAGCTAAAGATGAACACAGCAAGGAACGTTTCATTCACACACAGCAAACCCGACACCATCAAGTGTCACTTTTAACTCTCCCTTGTCAATTAGTCAGAGGTGACAGGGAAGCCCAGGCTGGGTGTAATGCAGAGTGTGCAGTGCTGTTCCCCACCCCAGGCAGCTGTGCTGTGGTACTCGGGGCCCACAGCTTGGTGTGGCAGTTCATAGTCACCATTGCCACCCATCCTGTGGGTGCCAGGGGTGATGGTGGCACGGGGGCACGAGGGCTCCAAGAGCCCAGCTTGGATGCTCTGATGAGGAGGAATATCCATGTCTGTTCCTCCAGAGTCACATCCTGGCAAAATGTGGCTGCAGAGGAAGAACATCAGCGTGAGGGGAATGGGAGTGGAGTACAGAGATGGATACCAGAGGAAGCATCTGGGAAGACAGGAGGATTTCTGCCACCTGCAAGAACAGGAGTGAAAATTTGACATTTTGTCTCTGTAGAGCTGAGGACCTACCTGGATGGTACTGATGGTGTCCAGGGCTGCTCAGTTTTCCCTAGGCTCCCCTGCCAGGAGGCAGCTGGTGCTGCCCAGCTGTCCTGCTCAGCAGCATGGCTGGCTGCAGGCTGCATTTCAACTGGGGGTTTTCTCTTCCTCAAAGTATCTCCTGACGTCTGTTTGCCCCGTCACAGTGCTGCTCCTCGCACATCTGCATTAGTGTATTTCACTCCTGCATTTCGGGAGGAGGCTCGTGGGGCTGGCCAGTGCCTCTGCCCTGGCTGGGGCTCACCCACTGCCTGCCTCCAAAAGGGTGCCAGGGCACTGAGGGTGCTCGGGACGGGGAGGGGGAACTGGGTGTTCTCTCAGCACAAGGATGTGCTGTGCCAAACCCAACAGGCTGAGCAGTCAGGCACCAGGAGATTTTAATGTGACCTAATAAAAGCACTGCTGCTGGAGTGGCTGAGCCACAGCCCCTGCTGCAGCCAAGGAACCTGTCCTGCAGCACTGGGAACACCAGAGCCCGGAGCTGTGGGAAGTGGGCACAGACGGGGAACAGAAGACACGAAAGTGAGAAGGAGCTGGGACACCTGAAGGTCCTTGTCCCAGCCCTCTGACTGCTCCTGCGTGCTGGGACCTAAAGGTGGGACTGCTGGAGGCCTCCTGCCCCTCCTGCCATGGCACACCGAGCCTCATGAGGGCAAACCCACAGAGGAGGTCTTACAAAGAAGGTGTTTTCCTCCATCATCTGAAAAAAATCCCTTAAAAAACCCCACCAACCAACCAACCAGCCCCCAGGAAACCTAAGATAAAACCCCAAACCCACAAAAAACCCTCCCAGAAGTTGTTTTACTTTCCATGGAGAGAGTTAATGTGGGTCTTGAATGCAATAAGATTACGAATCCTTTAACAATTGTCTCTATCTGTGTTAGCCAAATAACATTTCTGTCTTTGACCCAGCCTCTCAAGGCCTTCTGCAGATGAATACCAATGACCCAGGCCTTCATTATCCTGTCATTACACAAATCCTGCTGTTAATTTATGTATAGGAAAGAACTAGCAGCTACATAAGGCTCCATCAGCTGCATAATTACTGCATATATTATAAAACAGCAGCAAATGCTGCCTGTGAATACAAACCATCTCTGCTCATTAGAAACCTTGGAAGAATTAATTAATGAAGGTGTGATTCTGCCTCTGGAAGCCATGGGTATTGTCCCAGTGTGCCCCAAGATTCAGCTGCCTTGGGTTTTCTGATGACTTTAATGTAGAATCCAGAGAAACTGATATGAGCACGTGGTCTAAGCCAAAGCATAAGAAGGTAAAATTGGGAGCTGG
Source organism: Orthonyx spaldingii (assembly GCA_013397795.1). NCBI lineage: Eukaryota > Metazoa > Chordata > Aves > Passeriformes > Orthonychidae > Orthonyx > Orthonyx spaldingii. The sequence continues at coordinate 226,450 of VZTJ01003069.1, forward strand.
AGCCCCCAGCAAGCCCCATGGCTGCTCCCAGCCTGATCCATGGAGATCTGCATGGCCACATCAGCTCTGCAGAGGTGTCTGTCCCTGGGCAGTGCCTGGTGGCTGGTCCCTCCCAGCAGGGGTGTGAAGGGGCTCTGTCCAGCCTGCTCTGAGTCTGGATGCATTTTCAGTGCTCAAGCTCTTGGGATGCAGGTCTGCATCCAACCTTTCAGACAAATGAAACGATCCTGTAATTTGAACAGAAGAATGAAAGGGTTTAGGAATTTTCCACAGTGACATTTGTATTCTAAGATTAATTTGCCAGCACAGCTTATAACTCCCCAGGTTTCTGTTTGCTTATGTAGGAGAAGGATGTGCTCTGCTAGGCTGACTGCAGTGATTAGCTAAATTACTCATACATCCACTACTTAAAACAACTTCTTCTTTGCATCTGTATTTATATAGTGCCACCTGATATTAACTTTCTGCTTGAATGATGGCCACTAATTCTGTGTGTGGCCCTTGAATGTCAACCAGGAAACGTTTGAAGCTCAGCTCAGTGCTGTAGGTGAGGGAAGGGATGGATCTGTGTTTTCATTTCATGTGTTTTCTCTCTTGTCATGGGAAGGGGAACTGGGCTGTACCTGGTGTATGACCTGAGTGGTGCAGATGGTTTGGTGCCCGTATCAGTGGAAACCACGTGGAAGATATGTGCAAAAGGGGAAAAGCTCTGCTGGTGGGAAGCCAGGGGTACTGGGACAGAGCGGGCAAGGATTTGCTTCAACTCTTGATCCTAATTTTGGAGGAGCTCTGGGGCTGTGGTTGGCAGTCAGACACAGCAACGCTCATCATGCATTTCACGTGGCCTTTCTACCCAGCCACGGAAACAGCAAACCTCCTTTGAGCCAGTTCTGGCAGAAAGGGTGGAAAAGCTGTGTTTCCCAGGAGTGTGCTTACTGTTTTCAAGATTGAGATATTTTCCTACTTTTTTTAAGCAAAATGCGTGTTTTGAACAATTGAAAAAAAATCCAGCTTTGACACTGAATATGCTGCTTTTGTTGGCATTTTGCTTGTGGACACATGTAAATAATGTCTGTTTATTCATACCTGAGCTATGGGCATATTCCTGTGCCCATTTTTTCCCAGGGAAGGGCCACTTTTGCTTTCCTGCTGATGGACCTTGTGAGAGCCATGGTGCCTCTTCTTCCAGAGGGAGCTTGTCAAGGGCTCCAGAGTGGCTTAAAATAACTCACTGTTTAAGCAGCCACAAAGGACTAAAGGCAATCTAATCCATCAGGCAGCAACATTTTCAGTTTGACTGTTTTTCCCTCTAAAATAAATAAAGCATGTCCTCATTAGAATGAGAGTGGTACACGAAAACTGATCAAATTTGATTTGCTAAAAAAGACAAAACATAGATAAAATTTATGTGTTACTGATCTGGAAGGGCACTTACCTTTCTTGGTGATCCTCATTTTTCAGGGAGTGTGGTTATTAAAGATACAGGTTGTGGGTTTGTACCTGCATTTATTTTTGTTTCTCTCTCATGAGCTCTCCAGCTGACAGAGAGTCTGCATTTCAAATGCCGGTTGTCTTCGAGAATTGTCTTCTCATTTATTTACTTTCATGTTGCCTGCTGGAAGTGCCTATTAATAGCAGGAAAACAGTGCCATGCCAGCATGTCTTTATCGGGGGCTTTACAGAAGTTGTCAGTTTAATAATACAGCAATAAATTCCATTTAATGTAAAGCAGGACTTGCCCCACAGTATCTTTAAGTGGTTCATTTTGTCTTACAAATGTAAAGGTCTTGCCTTGTGTTGGCTTGCCATGGTGAAATATTTCAAATGTGAGCTATAACGAGGCCTTTTTGTTGTGTCTTAGGCTTCTGTGCTGTCAAAATGTTGCTTCATTAGCAATTCCTCATGAACGTTTCTGGGAAGGAGAAAGGGAAAACTTCTTTACAAGCGTTGTCACTTCTCTTGTGACTCAGTTGGGGTTTTTCTGTGTATCAGATGGGGTGTGGGGGACACAGAATTTAATTTAAAATCTTTTGCTTGTTCTCTGTAATCTCAGCCCAGCATTTTGATAGCTCTGATGTATTCATCGTTTTAAAGGATATGTAAACACAGTAAATTTTATACTGCCAATAAAACGTGTTGGTGAGCTCACTGAGAAATTCCCAGATCTTGGAAGGCCATTAATGTTTGAAATACATAGTAACCTCTTTATTGCAACATTTTACACCTCTACAAAATCAGGTTACCAGTCAGTAGTTAGCTGTAAACTGCGGTGCTGCAAGATAAACCTGAAACAGTAAATATGGAATATTACACTGTATGATATTTTTAATAGTCTAATTTTCAAAGGGGTATTGGGGAGAAAATGCTTACTATTTCCAGCTTATTCTTGACATACAAACAGTGGAGATATATAGCTTATTAAATGGCTCTCTGACATATGGTAATTATGCTGATTCTAATGATGGTTAAAATCCAGCTCCAGCTAAATGCTAATAGGGGTAGCTGCCTTAATTAAATCCACATTTAGATACTGCTGTTCATGCTTCTCAGCCATCAGAGCAAAGCTCCCAGTTGCTGCCTGACCAAGTTAAGCATGTTGGGTCCCTCAGGACTGCATCCATCCAGAGCTACCCAGTGATGGTTAGGGAGGGGTGGTGCTGTGTCCTGGGACTCAGAAACTGCCAGGGCATGTGGTGTGGCCCATGTCCTTGACAGCAATCCAGTGATCTGGTGAGAACAGCATCCCCATTGAGGGGCAGCACTGGGAATTTGAGGCAGAAGTTGATCCAAAAGACCGCCTGGCTCTGGTTGCTCTGGCTGCACCAGAGTTTTCTGCCAGCACTAAACACCACCGTGGCTTTAACCCTTGGCATTCAATATCCCTTTTTATCCTGCAAGGATTCCTTCCTCCACAGGTCTGTTTTCAAGCTGCTCCAAGCCCTTCAGCACTGAGGTGAGGTGTCACAACTCAAAGAGATGCACTCTGATGGGTGAATTATTCTCAAAAGGAATTTAGATACCACTATCAGTGAGAGAAGGCTGTAAAGGAGTTTACATTTGCATGTTCTCAATGTTCTCAAAGAAAGTAAATTCTAAATTTTGTTAGAGAGGGTGGTGAACTGGAGATGTGTTGCTGTGCTGTGTAGTCAGTTTGGGGGGAGCTGGTGCTTGGCTACCCCTCTGACATCTCTCCCAAACTGAGAGCATCCTCTGCCTCCCTTGTAGCACTGAGCTCCTGATCATTTGCTTCTCTTAGCTCCATTTAACGAGTCAAACTGTTAAAATGGTTGGGGAGGACTGTTTAAGAAACTCTTCACATCACAAATTGCACAGTAATGAAGTTCTTTGCAAGATATATAATGAAGAGCTTGCGGGTTTCTGTCGGTAGCTAAGTAAATCTGTAATTATCAACTCTGCAAGGTAGAAATTTAGGATGAGGAAGGCTGATCTGGTGCTATAAATACATTGGTTGATAGTGTAATATAGATCACATATGCCTCTCTTGAAAGTTACAGTTAAGGTGCTCACGTTATTACTGCCTAAACTGTAAAGTCTTAGCCCAGGAAAGTTGAGGACGTGCCCTGGCTTGCTGCTCATTCCTGTCAAGTTCATACTGGGCTCCTCTGGGTTTTGGTCTGTGGAAAGGCAAGGGACCAGTGAAAACTGAAAGCTGGGTCAGACCTTTTCTCCTTCCAGAAGGCACTGATGAACAATTGGTGCCATTCAGGGCTGCAGCAGCCTTTTGGCAGAAGACTTCTTCCTTTTTCTGTATATCCTTGACAGTAAAGCATTCATTCTTGATATTCCTGTCTGGTTAATGACTACTTGTAACAGCTCTCTCTTCCTGAGGAAGCTCAGAGGGGCTCACCTGAGGCCAACCTCAAATTCATCGACAGGGAGGCACTGTTGCATGGGTTTGGGCCAGGACACAGGATATAAATAGTGATTTCCTGATCCTGATGGGCAGAGGGCAGAAATCTAAGACCTTTCTTCAACCTTCGGCAAACTCAGCCACAAAAAGCAGATATTGCTGTTTTGTCAAAAAGGGAAGCAAGGTCCAGAGATATCTAATAAAAAAACTTACATTCCTTGTTGAGACTCACCTAAAAGAAAACCTTTGCCCTCAAGTGCTGAAGTCATGTTGAGGTCTTTATTTTTTTTTTTTCCAGTGATATTCACCATCTATTTTCAAAGATTAATAAATACATAACTTTACTTCATATCACCACATCCCTGCTCTCCATCTGACTTTTCCTATAGGTGGCTGAAGCAAGTCATATGTGCTGTCAGTGTCTAACAGGCTTTTTATCATCTCTGTCTGGAAAAGAAGCTTTGTTCTAACCTACCTTAGGCTAGGTAGGGTTAGACCCTTCCTAGCACCCTGCACAGTGCTTTAACTCACCTGTGATTGACTGGTGCTCTGGACAGGACTGGGAATCCGCCCTGAGCTCGCAGTGCAGAGGTCGAAAGCTCCTGCAGCACCTCCTCACTCACTCTGCACAGTCACGAAGCACCATGTTCCTTTTTGGGGTGTTTCGGCTTTTTCCTCCCAATTTATGCAAAGGAATTCCCTCGGTTCTATCGGACTCGCCAAGCAGCTGTCCCAGTTCTGGCAGTCATGTCTAAAGAGAGTCGCATCACACATCATAAAACCTGTGTGGCTTGGAGAGAGGTTTTTGCATTGTAAAGGGGTCTGCTTGCCTTCCCCACAGTAAGGCACTCTGAGCTCTGTGGATGAAATAGCCCAGCACTGTGTAGAACAATGAAAGCACCAACACTGTCTGGGATAAATCCTACAGGATTAGGCAGGCCTGAGATAATTATCATTTTCCAGCAGAGGGAAGAGGCAGCAAGCTGCGTCGACTTCTGAGTTTTATCTGCTCTCTTTTCGCCATCACAGGAGGAACTTTCATGCTCAGTTAGTACGAAAAATATGTAACGAAACTCTACAGCAAGTAACCTAGAAGCTGAATAACTCATAAGTACTTCTGTCCTCCAATTATGTCCCAATCTGTGCACCCCATCAGGCGCTGGTTAAATCCTCCTTTATTTTGTGTTTCTATCCATTACACCAATAATCACTTGGATGCTTTGAGGTTTATCTGGGCTGCTCCCATAGTGCTGTGCCTGGCTGAGAGTGCAGACTGGAGCATGGAGCTGCCTTTGGACACAGCGTCCTGCCCACTGCTGTGTGGTGTCAGAGATTGTCACTGCCAAAGGTTGTCCTCTCCCTTCCCCCCGGGGTTATACCTTGCAGTGAAGCAGTGACAGAATCACAGAATGGCTGAGGTTGGAAGTCACCTCTGGAAACTGCCTGGTCTAACACCTGGGGCCCTGTTCAGGTTTTGAATATCTGCAAGGACAGAAACACCACAGCCTCCCTGGGAAACCCGTTCCAGTGTTTTCCAGAAGGATCAAACATAAGATTAAAAAAACGCCAAACTTTCTCTTGAGTTTGAATGGATTTTCCAATATTTCAATGAGTGTCTCTTGTCCTGTCACTGACAAGAGCCTGGCTTAGTGTTTTTTACTGCTTCCCATCAGATATTTACATGCATTAAAAAGACACCACCACCCCTGAGCCTTCCCTTCCCAGCCTGAGCAAACCCGTCTGTCCCAGTCTTTCCTCATATGAATGATTCCAGTCCTTAATAATTTTAGTGGCCCCTCACTGGCCTTGCTTCAGTACTTGCTTGTCCAGAACTGGACGAGCAGTGCTGCAGCCCTGTCTCCCAGGGCTGAATGAAGGAGATTAATCACCTCCTGTGACTGCTGGTGGTGGTCTTCTAGCAACCCATGTTGTTGGGTATATCTGCTTTCTTTACATCAAGGGCATGTGGCTGGTTCATGTTCAGCGTGGTATCCACCAGTACCCAGGTCCTTTTCTGCAGAACTGCTAACCCTACACATTACTCTGTTTTGCCAGAGAGACACACGTAAATGAAAATTTTCTTATCAGTAGAATGTTTTTGTGCTTTTTTTTAAACACAGGCCCTTTGATCAGAGCTGTGTGAAAGAGTTACCCCGTATTTGAGAGGGCAGTACAGCAACATGTGGTACACCTGAGCTGGGATGACCCAAAAGCTGCTCCCCTCTTCCAGCACTGTGTTGAAAGAATGGGTTCTGTCATTTGTGAAAACACCATGTGTCCTTAGGCTGGTGTTAGCAAGCCATGGACCAGCACCAAGCACACGAGCAGGTCCATGAGGCAGAGCTCAGCACAGGCCCTGGCTCAGGCCCTGAGCAGCTGTGCTAGCCCGGCACAGCCCTTCCAGCAGGGCTGGTTAGCCTGTGCCTTCCTGTCACTGCTCTCCTGGTGCAAATCTGGAGTCTGGATTAGGCTGAAGTGCACTGTATTAACTGCAGGTTGCAAACGTGCCTGTAGGTTGCTGTTTCACCCAGGCTGAATCCCAGGGAAGGGTTTGGATACTTAATTCTGTGCCACCAGCAGGAATTAAGCACCCAGCTCTGCCTGAGGATCTGGTCCTGAGGCTCTTGGGTCAGTGTTGCTCAAGAGATATTCAGCATGATTCAGTGCATATAAATCACCATTGCTCTCTTTATCTGGAAAAAGGTTGCTCTGATTTACACCAGCTCAGGAGCTGGTGTGCTGTTTGTGTGGGAGAGTGCTTGCCTTCCCTCCCGAAGCCTGTGGCTGTGTCTCAGAGTGATCTGTATTCCACTGCAGCGTGCAGTTTTTTCAAAATGTGGGAGCCATTTACAACTTCAGTGCCATGCTGTGACATGATGCATTGCTTTGTAAACAGGGCCTTAAACAACTGAGGTCTTAAATCCATAAACTGACTGAGGCTTGGCAACACTTTGAAAATCTCTTTGCCAAATAACATGCGTTACAGTACCCTCCAAACAAGATCTGACTGAAATGTTCAGGTTCCTTTTGACGCTCTACCAAGACATTATGAGACTACCTAGGGCTTACTTCCCCTAAAAATAATAAGAAAAATGTATTTGTGCTATGTGTAAAATGATGCATCTGAAATAGGTGATATGCTCGCTTCCTTTGAAGTTTTATTTCCTGTAGGATGGGATCCTTTTTTAAAAAAATAAATGATTGCTATCAATTTTGCGTTTGGAACCTTCTAGCTAAGACATCCCCCAGACGCAATATCCTCTCTGAGACACTTCAGCATTTGTGCCTCTTCTCTTCTGTCTCAGCTCAGATCTCCAGATGGGGCCAAGAGGGGACGGTTGCTGTAGGTACTGATCTGTCTTCTGTTATTTTTGAGGACACATTTCAATTCATCTGCTTTCAGCAGCTGGGGTTGTTTTCCCCCTCCTCTTCATGAAGACATTGCTATATTTTCCTGCAGCTTTACTTTTCACTAAGGCATCCACACGACGATTCTAATTTATCATTTCACAGCACTTTGCTGCTTTTAAACAGTAAGTTGTCCAGGAGCACTCATGTTTGTCAAGTGATGTGGCTGCCTCACAGAGAGCTCTAACTGCTGTCCAGGCTCTTGGTAATGAGCCTTCTCCAGGCTTGATTAGTGTGGTTACACATGCTGCTGCTCTGAATTCTTCTTTAACACATGTGCTTGTGTCTTAAAAGCAGGAAAAAAGGTGAGAATTGAAGAAGCAGAGTTCTTTGACACGTTTGATTTGATTTTTGGCTATACATTTCTCAGTCCTGTAAATTCTGCTTGTTTCAAAGACACAGCACTGAAAGCTGACCCTGTAGTGCACGTGGACACAGCAGCCCTGAGGTGCACGCAGCACTTTGGGTTTCCCACCGCAGGCACTCGACAAGCAGCAGTTCCTGAGTGGTCACACCCAGCAATGGCCTCATTGTGACCCCATGCCAAATTGAAGTGTATTGTAAAATCTGAAAGAAACCAGGAATTTTAGGGAAGCAAAAGCTCTGCATACTGGCACAGTGTGTCCAAAAAATAATAAAGAACATTTTCTGGGTACACCTGCATGTCATTCAGAATGGAAGCAGTTAATAACCCAATTACTTCACAGCACCCTCTTTGGCTTCAGTTCCCATTCTCTTTTATAACAGTCTAAGGGCTGTTTCCAAAGTGCCCAGACATTCTTAGAGCTACCTGGTGAATCATAAATCTGCAGACAGTGTTCTCTGAAAGCCAGCAGACACAAATGATGTAAAATGAACTCCGACCTTTTGCACCAACATCTCTCAACATTTATGTTCTTCCTTAACCGACTTTATGGAGTTGAGGAAGGAGTAGTGTATTTTGGAATTTTTGTTGTCAAGCTTTGTATTGCTCATTACACACCCAATTTTTCATGTACGAGGAAATTGCTCTTCTGTGGTGGTCCAGAGATTTCTGGCACTTGAGGAAAACCAGGAGGTAATACCCAGAAGATACAAAGCCTGTCCAGAGGTGGGTCAGTTTTAGACTTTCCTTGTGGACACAAAGTCAGCTCCATCATACATTATTTATCACATGCTGAGCAAACAGAGAGAGCAAACCAAGATCTCAGCTGAGTCGCTGATGGATTGGGATGCCTGTATCATCCCAGCCAACCCTGCTGCTGACTGACCGACTGCAAGAACCCACCTGTGCTTGGGGCCACCTAATTGTGGAGGTTATTGCCAGAGCATGGTTTGGGGCCAGCACAGTGGTGCCCATCCTTTCACTTTGTCATTCTCCGTCTCAGGTGAATCACCCGATACTTTTCTGCACACTATGCCAGAGTGAGACGTGTCTCAAAGGGGAACAAACCATGTTCAGCAGTGCATCTCTTTGGTTCTTCTTAGGCATGGACTTGTGGAACCTGGGTGGTTCTTGGACTTGTGGAGCCTGGGCGGTTATTGGGCCAGCAATCAGTGCCACACGACTGGAGATGGAGACTGTTTTGAGCTGTTGTTTAATTTTGGCATGCACTACATGAAAGGGCAGTAGTGGAAAGGGTGCTCTTCCCTCCCGCCATTCCTCCTTCAGATTCATTTCTAGGCTTTGATCCTTGGCTGCCCAGGATGTGAGAAATGGCCATTGCAAGCCTTTGATAGATAAGCAGGAAGATCTTAGGGAGGAGGATGTACTGAATGGTGAGCAAGAAAGGCTTTGTACAAACTGGTTGTTACTTCTGTGTCCCTGGGGTGGCTCTGCTGAATTCATTCTCTATAAGGGCCTCTGATGCCAAGATGTGGCTAACCTGGACCATTTCCATCCCTTCCTCAAGCTGCACAGCGTTTGCAGGAGTGTAAGGGCAGCTGTAGCCTCTGATCCTGGAAGTCCTGCTTGCTCCTGAGGCTCCTGGCAGCCCCAAAGGTCGGCTCCCGCCTGTTTCACAGAGAGCTGAGGTGCAAGCAGCCCCTCTGAGCTCTAAAAGGAGGGGCTGTTCAGAAAAGTTTCCGTTTTCCTCTGTTGGTGCTGCTGGGTCAGGGAGGGCCTGGTGCAGCCCAGAAGATTTGGCCACTGGTACCTGCTGAAAATGCCAATAGACAAAAGCGTGTCCAGCAGGCAGAGACTTGCCTCCTTCCCAGGTTCTGCTTCTCAGACTATACAAACCTGAATGGAATGATAAAAAAGCAGGGAAGTTTACAGACAGAGGATACAATACCAGAATTATATTTGGAAAAAAATTATGAATATTTTGTAGAAAATCTCTAATTTGCCTGAACGATGTGGACAGGGAAATCACCTTCTATCTGACTCATTATGTCTTATTGAGAACTGAATTGTAAGTCTTCCTTGTTCAAGCATGATTAAGACTTACATGTCTCTTGTTGGCAAGATTTCCTATTGAGCAGAGCAGCAGCCAAAGAAAATGATGGTACAATTTTATGTGATTAGGACTAATCCTTAAAAATCTGGGCAATTTTCAGTAACTATGTCGAGACAGTAACTAAAACAGAAACTTTGACACTTGTCAAAGCTTCATTGTTGGACCAAACAAATGTTTCTAATTCGTTGAGTCAAATTGTGTTTCTTCATATCTCTGTGTTTTCTTCAGTTTTGTTTTTTTCTTGTAAACATCTGTTATTTTTCTGTTACTGCTTACGTAGTCTTTTTATGTACATTTCCAAGAGTGAAAACATAGTTCATTCCTCTTCATCTTCATTTAGGGGGTCTTTTGCCCTGTTAATATTTTCTTGTAAATTTTTTTTTCTTTATTACTTTTCAAAATAAATTCACAATAACAATTGGGAAATAATTAGGATAAACCAATTGGATTTAGAAAAAAGCTTTGCATTGGAGATCTTGTCAAGTGTGGTGTGAGTATTCTGTACATCCCAGAGATGAGAAGTAGAAAAACAAAACCGTCTGCAAATGAGGTCTTCAGCTATTCCCTTCCGCAGCAACTGGAAATGTTAACATTCAGCTCAAGGAAAAAATTAAAGCAGACACTAAAGGAAAGGAAAATATAGATAATTTGTGTTTGTTAATAACCTTTGAAGGTGTAAACAGTGCTGGGCAATAGCCAGCTGGTGGAAATGCAAAGAGGGTGTTTTGTGTCATTTTAATTTAACGCTTTTACTCCATTTTGCATCACCCGCCTCTTTTTCTTTTTTTTTTTTTTTTTTTTAGCATGCAGAGTAGGAAAACACTTACTAAGAAACATTTTTTTAAAATTTGAAATCAATGAAATTGTCGGGATAAAAATATAATGCAGCTGCATGAGTGGTAGTGCTGAAAAAAGATATTGCTGTGTCCTTCTCCAAGCCAATATTCTCCCTTGAAATGAAATCCCTTTCAAAATTAAGGCCAAACTCAACCCGAAGGATCACCTGCAGAAGTATCCTGACTTGGGCTGTCATGTAACTCTGACTTCTTTTGTTTTTTAGTGTGGAGATTGGTTCAGTAGTGTATTTCTTCAGCATCACTTCATATCTTTCATAATTTTACCCATAATTTTAGGTTATTTTCCTAAGTATTTTGGTGAGACCTAGGAGCAGAGTTGCAATGTTTTTGATCACTGCCTGCCTCACCCAGCAGTTGGCCAAGATAAAATGCCACTTACTGCATTTTTTATCCTGTGAAGTGCATGATTCATGCAGGACTAACAAAGGTAAAACTTGCAGGAAAAAACAACAACAAAAGCCCCAACAAACAAAGCCCTGTGAGTAAATATTTGCACAAACGAGCACAGAGCAGGTGGGTGTCATGCTCTGAGGGGAGCTCAGATCCCAAGGACGGGGAGGGGACGAGCCCGGCGGGGGCTGTGGATGAGTACCTTCAGGGAGAAATAGTTTTCCTAATATAGACTCATGGAATCTATGAGATATATATTTATATAACACCACAATTTCCTGTACTGTAACTTATGTCCATCGCTGTGAGGCCTTAGCCAAGATTTAGCTCTTTCTCGTGGGAAAGTTTAATAAACAATCATCTACGTGTTACCCCTACTACTCCAGTCTAAATAATAAGCAGAAGGGCTCTTCTTGAGATGGAGTTATTTAAAATGAGCTTATTAAAGGTATTATCATGCAAAAAATGCAAATTGGAATCTACAAGCACTGTAACCTCTCGAGGGGGTGTTTTGAAGTCCCCACCAGACAACAGTGGGTGTGTGAGCCTGGTGCAGCAGTAGGCACATCTGCAAGTGAAGCAGAGGTGAACACAGTGCACTGTGCACAACAGGTGGTTTGGAAATAATACGAAGAAAGCCCCAGGAAGGAGGCTAAAGCTGGAATTTGATGAGGTGTGGGCATTTCCACAAGAGAGAGCTGCAAAGAAGTTGAGTGCAAATCAGGCAGGCTGTTCTCAGGCACCCCGAGGAAAGTCCTCGGTGTGAACAGGAGCAGTAAATACAAGACAAGCAGTTTCAAACTGGCTTTTCATTACGGTTGGCTCATTTAAAAAAGCTAAGCTGGGTTTTCCTGGGTGTTTAATGTTTGCAATATCTATTGATTTCAGCTGGTGTTGGTACACGCTCGGCTGTTTCAGAAGGGTTGGAGCAGCTGCTGTGCCAAGGCTGCTGCAGGTAATTGCTGAGCACGACAACCTCACAGCTTGTTTGGGCTCCCTGCTCTTACCCAGCTCACTGTCTCTTGCCTTATCCTTACACTGTAATGCCCTTAGGACAGGACTATCTCTTGTGTTGTGCGCAGCAGCTGAAGTGATAAAGATCCTGGCTGTGCCTGGTGCTTCTAGGTATTGCTGCAAAAAAAAAAATCCCATAATTATTTATTAATATGGTATGCACCAATGTGAGACATTTCATTGGCTTTAATAGGCTTTGGATCAGTTTCCTTAGTACCTCTGGCCTTCTGGGGTTCCATTATTCATGAAGGCACATGTTTAATTCAGAGTTAGGGAGTGCCAATATAACGAGTGTACCTCGTGCTTTGTCCATGGATACAGAAGTTATCCCTAAGCTTGGACCTGCTGCACCTACATGGATGAGAGCACGGCACACCCCCTTCTGAGGATGCTTGTGCTTGTATGAAATAGAGGTGGAGCTTTTCCACCCAGTGTGGATGATTTTCTCTCTTTTGGCCAACGATGGGCAGTGCTCACCTTGGGCCTAAATGGCAGCTTTGCCCAAGGATTGCCAAGTCAGCAGAGGAGTTTAACGGGTCAAAGCAAGGGTCATGCTCTGCTCCATCCTATTTTCATTCAGGGGCAACCTTCTTGTCAACCTTCCATTATCTTTTCCCCAGCTTTTACCTAAAGATAAAAAGAAACAGCTTATAATTCATTACAGTTCATTAAAATGAAAATAAAATTTATTTTGCATCAAAATGAAAAAATATGACTTGTTCATTATTAGCATATAAATGGTATTTTTTATGTCACTCTGCCACAAAATCACTTACATTTTCAATGATCACAGCACACAAAATTAATTTTTGATAGCCTTTTGTGATTTGGTTGAAAATTCTCATTTCTTTTTGTGCATTAACAGCAAACTGTATCCACTGCTATTCATACCAAATTTTAGATAATGAAGCAATTAAAAATACATGGATTGAAGATCTTATCTCATTTTTCCTCTGGCCTATTTCTACTTCATTATTCATGAAGGAATATGTTTAATTCAGAGTTAGTAATTGCAGATATATCTAGTATAAATTGTGCCTTATATTCTTTTACCCAATTTCAATTTATTTTAGCAAATAGATCTATGGGGAAAAAAGAGCACGAAAGACAAAAGGGCAAAAACTACATCTCGGTGTCGCCAAACAAAACCTTACAGGTCTATTGCTTGTAAAGTATGTCTGCAACTCGGGGAAAAGTTGATGCAATGAAGCTCTGTACTTGGCATATTAATAACCTGGCATTTGTATCAAATGGCTGAACTGAATTATTCTGATTTGAGGCAGTTTGGGAGACCTCATGACTCAGTGTTACTGTTGTTCTGCTGCTTTATCCACAAAGTCAAAAAGTCCCAAATCAGTGAAAAGCAGAAATAACAGAGATATAAAAGTAGAAAATAGCAGAGTCAAAATAAAATTAAGGTGTTTTGGGCAAAGTAGAGGAACCTTCAGTTGCCAGAAAGTGAAAACGAGTTTGGATGGTGTGTTTCCATGCGCCTGGAGTGAGATGTGTAACAGCTCGATAAAACATTCAGATCCTGAATACACAAAATCGTGAGAGCTGTCACTGGGTTTGGGATCCAAGGAAATGAAAGCCAGTATGTGCAGCAGAGTGGGCTGGGAGGGGGCTGCCAAGGGCTGCTCCTTGGCCAGGTGGCTCCTGCCTTCCCCTCCAGCCGTGTCAGGGCTGGCTTTGGGCTGGCAGGAGGGCACCAGGAATGGCAGCTGACACCCAGGGCAGGACAGGGCTGGGACCAGGCACCCCAGGGCTGCCACTGAAACTGTCCCCAAAGCCCAGCTCGTGTGGGCCAGGCCCAGTGCCTGGGCTGGGCACAGCTGAGGGTTTGGATGGTGCCTGTGGAAACAGCTCTTCACAGGGAAGTGCCAACAGGGAATTCTAACCAGGAATTGTAAAGGTTGGCTGTTGGCTACTGCAGCGCCAGGGTTCTCCTGTTGGGTTGTAAGCTGCCCTTAGTTGTCACAACAATCCCCTTGTCCTGAACCTTCTGCAGAAGAAAAGAGGGGCATGATAGGGGTGAGGTTCCAGCTGTTCCTCTGGCCAAGTGCCAGAGTGCTCTGGAAGAATCTTTTGTTTTCAATGCTAAGGACACAGCCCCAAACCTTCCTTTATACCAGTGGAACTTTTTGTACAAATGTCTCAGACTTGAAATAGAGTTTGTAGAATTAACAACTTGGATTTATTAAGCGTTGTGATCAGCACTTTCTGGTGCAATTATTAATGCAAATATTTCTGCCCAGTTATTTGATTAAATGAATAACTTGCAAAGTGATGCATAGCCTTTTCTGCGTAGTCCTTGATTCATAATTTCAATAAGTTAATTAATTACAATCTTATTTTCTCTCTTAATGAATTCTGGTTAGCTTTGATGGCTTTGGAAGCCTTAAACATGTTGTGAATGATTCTCAGTTAAAGTTTCAGAGAGTTTTTATGTTCTACAGGAAGCAGCTTTTGCAAACTATCGCCTTTCAGTACAGACCACTAACAAAAGTTCTGCCTACCTTCTGCTCCCTGTGCCCTGTGAGGAAAACCCACCCCTTCATGGATGAGTATCCCTGTTTTTCCTAGATGCCACTGGTGAGCAGTGCTTTCACAGAAATCACGGTGCATTCAGTTGCTGTGACCAACAACAGCTGTGCTGGCCTGGGAGAGCAGCCATGGGGAGCCTGTGCCACCGGAGCTGTGCCACCGGAGCTGTGCCACCGGAGCTGTGCCACCAGAGCTGTGCCACCGGAGCTGTGCCAGGCCATGCAGGTCCCTGAGTGCCTTTGTCTGCAATGTCACCCCTGGTGACCCTGAGCGTGGCCCGGGCCTTGTGTCCTAAAGCTGCCCATCAGTGCCTTGACTGCTTTCAGAGCCTGCACTGATTGAAACTTGCTCTTGGTTCTGCACACACCGGTGAAATTAAATGTAATGCAAAATTCTTCCAAGTGCATGACATCTGTTTTCCTGGAATCCTGTCTTTACTAAGTTCACTAAAAGCAGGTTTCCTGGAAGTGGAACTGGTGCACAGAGAAGGAGTTTCCAGCAGGGCTGTGCTGTGGAATGGCTGTGGCTGTGCTGGAGCTGACCCTCTGGCAGCTGCTGGGGACAGGGGACATCAGGGTGCTGCCAAGCCAACAGTGGAACCTCTGTAGGAGGAGAGGCTCCTCTCCAAATGGCCCGTGCTTTTCCTCACTTTGACATGGTGCTTCACTTTCTCCTACAGTCTGACCTCGGTTTTTTCCCCTACTGTGTCCTGTTGGATTTGGTCCTTTATCTTTTACTGTATCTTTCCAGATTTAGGCTGGTTTTGGAGAAAAGAGGTGGGAGGCCATGTGTTTGGAGATTATTCCATTGTCGCAGACCATATCTCCTCAACCTCCTCCTCCTTTTCCTATCTCCCTTTTTTGCCATGAGTGCTTCTGATCTCTGCCTTGTCCCCCCATCGCCACAGTTTAGTCCCTTTCCATTGTTCCACTTTTCTCCATCCTTTTGTGGGAGGTGGCATGAGAGAAAATCTGAAGTCAGAGCAGTCATCTCCTTGCTTTGCACTGATGCTGCAAAATAGGTGGCAAAAGCAGTCCCAGCAGGCGTCCTTGAGAGAGACCTGGAGGCTGGAGATAGAGAGGCTCAGACACTGAGCTAATAACCATCTCTAATTAAAAACTAGGTAATTCAGATACCCATCAGACACACTATCTGATCATAAGCATGAGCTTGGCACAGGCCTAGATCTTCCCTCCTCAGTGTCCCACTCTGCTATGAACGGTCATCTAAACAGGCCCACAAAGCAAGGCTTCATCAGCTTCGCTTCATTAGAAACTAATTAGAACCATCACCCCAAGCTGGAAAGATACCTTTGAAGTACAAATATTTCTCCAGCTTTTCTTAATCAAGGCTTTCTTTTTATGCCCCTCTATATATGCTGATTCCAGCCAGCACTTGAACTAGAAATCCTGGAAGGCTGGGAGGGAAAAACTCCTCTTGCTGTATTTCCAATTGGATGAAAACCAAAAATCCATTGGAAATCTCATGATTTCCAGCACAATGTACTGGCCAAGAAAATCTGGAGAAGTTGCAAATAAGCATCCAGATGTCTGGATAAATCCCTGAATTTTAAAAAAATCTTTGGAGGTTTGTTTGTTCTTAATACAGAGAATAAAACCTTATTTATCAATATTAGTAAGCTCCTCAAAGCACATGGTGCATCAAAGGCAAAGAATTAGCTGTGTTGTTTGTGTTGATAAGCTTATGGGCCTGAGGGCTTGTACGGCCTGGACAAACAAATATTCTAATAGGAAAGTAAATTGTGGAAGGCAACTTATTCAAGAAGGTAACCTGTGCAAAACAGAGAGGGATGTGTGTATGGTTTTTCTCACCTCTCCCACACTGCTCAGGGAATGTCCTCCACAGGCAGCCCAGCACTGTCAGTGTCAGGAGCAGAGTGCAGGGACACCAGGGTCCCACCCCTCTCCTTCCCTTTCCTCCTGCAGTGCAGGGACACCAGGTCCTGTGCCACTGTCCCCTTTCCCTCGTGCACCAGTGGTCAGGACGAGGGGGTGGCCACATGTCTCCTGCATTCCCCACTGCCCTGAACTGTGGTGGGAGGTGGAGAACATTACCTGAGGTAGAGATCCAGGATGGGGCCTTTATCCACACATTTTCAAAACGCCTCCCATAAATTCACTGCAGAGAAGCTCAGATCTCTGAAGAGCAAGCTCTGTGACGTGGCCTTGCCATTTCAGATGTTTTTGCTGTTTGCTCTCTGCAGCTTTATTAACAGCACTCTGCCAAGGCTGTTGCATCAAACACTGATCTACCTTGACAGTGGGACAGGGTGTGCATATCCAAGGGCAGGTGTCAGCCCCCTGCAAACGCATCTCTCCCTCACAGATATTTAACTCTTCCTTGGGCTCCCAGGAAAGACACATGGAAAGGGCCCCTGGTGCAGGGATGGCACAGAATTGCACTGCTAACTAAAGCACGGCAGGGAGGCAAACTGCTCTCCTGAATTTCATACCTGGAAACCTGCCAGACAAGAGGGAGCCTCAGCCAGCCTTGTTGCTCTCCTGTCGAGGCGCCGTCTGCTCGTTCACATTTGCCAGGTGGGAGCTACTTATCATTTCATAGCAATTCTGCAGGCTGAAGCCTACTGACCTATGGGGAAATTACTCAAAGGGCATTTTATAGCACTTGGAGCTTCATCTATGCCTAGTGATGAGCTCACTGCTCTGGTTTTGAAGGTGCTTCCTGCAGTGATTCTTTCATGAATTGCCACTTCATGACATAGTTTCAATTTCTAAACGTTCTGGGATCCCATTGAAATAGCCTCAAGGGAAGTGGCAGGTTCTAAAACTCTTGATGCCCTCTTGAAAGCGATTCAGATGCCAAATGTTGGTCTCAGTACTGGGAATTGAGCAGAGGGTTCTGCCTGGCTTGGTGGTGACTGATGCAGAAGGGGTTTGACCCTTGAGGATGTTTGAAAGGGAAAATACTAATTGCTGTGTTTCTGTGAAGGGCGTGATGAGAGACACAGATGGGCAGGGCATTTGTTCCTTTGCCTTCTTGTTTTTAATTTAGCTGAAGGCACTGGGAAACTTCACTGGCAGATAAGAAAAACTCTACAGCAGCCTAAGCGAGCCACATAACCCTGGCAGCTGCCTTTCTGAATATTTTAAACTTCCCACTGCAACAGCTCACCTCACCTTCCTAAGTGGGGCAACCCGCTCACGGCCCAGGTTCAGGGGGATGCTCTGAGGTTTTCTGGCTTTTTAAGTCAAAGAGCC
Source organism: Orthonyx spaldingii (assembly GCA_013397795.1). Lineage (NCBI taxonomy): Eukaryota > Metazoa > Chordata > Aves > Passeriformes > Orthonychidae > Orthonyx > Orthonyx spaldingii. The sequence goes on from VZTJ01003069.1 coordinate 244,211, forward strand.
GTGAAATGCTAATCTGCAGCAACTTTGTTCCTCCTGAGCAGAGGCACTGCTCCCAGGGCTTTCTCTGTGGCTGTCCCACCGCGTTCCTCCCAAGCTCTGCCCTCGCTCGGGGTGTGTCAGCGATGTGGAAATCGCTGGCAGCCGCAGGGAGCGGTGCGGGACGGGAGCAGCCGAGGGCTGGCGGGCACCCCGCGGGACACGGCCGCTCTCAGACGGAGCAGGGGCCACCCCCGCCACGCTGTGGCTGCCCTGCAGCCCCTGGCTGGCCCTGCCGGCAGCTCCCGGCCGGCTGGCAGGGCCGGGCCGTGCGTCCGGCAGCGCTGGCAGGAGCGGAGCGGAGCGGCTGCGGGGTTCTGCCGGCACCGCTCGGGCAGGCGCCGACAGGGGACAAACACGCTCCGGTGAAATGCCCCTGATAAAACCTGCCCACAGCCCCACTGCTCCGTCGTGTTCTCCTGCCTGCATAAAGCACCTTGACTTCAAGGTATCTGCTCGCTGCGTGTGCGAGTTTGGCTTGAGCATCTGATAACTTCTGTTTGCAAGTTTTAATTCTGTCAGAGTTCATGTCTGGGCTTTTAAAAAATTGTTTTGAGTTCTCTGGCTAAGGAAAAGTTTGAGGCTTAAATTACACAGCCACATTAACAGCAGTATGTACATTGACTACAGTGGTTGGTGGGCTTTGAAAGGTTCGCTGTAAATCACCTCAACTCCTGGCATTTATTTTCACTGTAGCTGTTGCTGCAGGACAGCCTGACACCCAGTGTTTGTGCCCTGGGGGGGAGGAGTGGGACTTGTCCTTTTTTGGTTCAATCACAAATATCATATATTTTTTCTCCATCTTCATCAAGGGCTTGTAATATGAGAGCCAAGACAGGCATTTGCAATTTTCTTTTTCCCAGGGTTGAACGCTTGTATTTCAACATGAAACTTTTAATCCAGCAGTAACGCCTGGGTGTTGCCTGGACCTCCAGGGACTGCTGGCATGTGTTTCTCCAAGACTGATGTGCCTGTTGCAAACAGTTGTTCTCTGAAGTCTGTTCAAGCTCTCAGCTTGTTCTCCACAGCCCCCCACCAACCTGACTGCTTCAGCTGCTTCTGTCGTGGAAATGCTTGATGTCATGTTAATTCACGCATCACCTTGTCAGTTCTTTGTAGTCTTCCATCTACCTGGCCCCACCCGTGTCTTTTCTCCTCTCTTCTCTTTGGGTGGTGACCCCTGTGCATGGCCTGCCTCCTTGGATCTGTGGGTGCACCAGTCCTGGCACTGCTCCTACAGAAACAAAGCTTGTGAAAACACGGGAGCACCCCGAGCACGTGTGCCCTGGAGGCCACCAGCTCACGGTCCGCAGATGCTGGGGCAGTGAACAGCACACACCGCTGCCTGTTCCCTCCTCTTCGGGTCCATCATCCCCACGAACAAGGGAGCAGTTACCTGCCCGTGATGATGTGCCCATCCAGAGCCCAGAATCCCTGAATGTGTCACATGCATGAATAATTTTAGCACTAAGAGACTTTCCTGTTCAGTTTGAACTTTCTGTCCCTCCAAGAACTGCTCAGGAAGGATCCCATGGAAGTTCTCACTGCTGTGGGTATTCTTAGGTCTCCATCAGGAAGGGCACTGGAATCTCTCCAGGCTCTTGCATCAGCCTTGCAAATGACTCACGCTGGGTGTCTGCACTTTCTGTTGGTGGTGAGGAGACAGCTGGGCTGGGGAGCTTTGCTCGGCCTCATCTTCCCAGAGTGAGAAAAGAAGGCTGAGCCAGCTCGTGGTGTCACTCCAGTGGGCTCAGGAGGGCGTATCAGTGTCCCAGGGGACATCTGTGGGGCGGATCTTGTCTATGTGGTGTTGGATAAAATTAGGAAGTGGTCAGATATTTTTCTTCATCCTCTATGACACACCACTTCCCACCTTCTATTTTCTCATTCATCTGCGGAAATTTTAGTATTTGTGCCAGTGAGACCACAGCAGCTTGTCCCATTGCTCATTCTGGGCCAATCTAATTCCCTCACAACCTTATAATATCAGAAAATGAGGTCCTGGGTTTCCTTTCTTCTCTGTAATCCTATGGTCTCTCTTCTTTTTCCAGCATTTGTTAGTTTGACCATCCTGAAATTCCGTTTTTGCAGGAGGTGTGCTCCTTCTGGGTGCATTTCTGTGATGTTTTAGTTATACCTTTGTGGTATTTGGTTTCAGTTTTTGGGCAAATGACTGGCAGGATAAGAAATAACTCAGTAATACATAGAGAGGGATGTCAGTTGTTCTTAAAGGTGGCAACCTTCAAAAGAACGAAGATAACCTTTATGGGAAATGAATTCTTGTTCAGTCCAATGAACAGAAGAGACTGTGGATTAAGTGGAGCCAGTCCCTAGGTAAATTACTGACATCAGTTCCTGGGGGAGGAAAAGGTCAGGAAAAGTCAAAATGGGCTGCAGGCTGCTGTCCTGCTGCCTTCTGGGTGCATGAATGCAAGTGGGAGCTGGAGCCCAGAGCAGCCTGTCGAGGATTATTCTTGAAACCTGTGTGACTCTCAGGCTGGACACTATTGCACTACAGAGCTCTGTGTTTGGTGTTTGCCATGCAAATAGCACTGAACAGCACTTAACGGGGGGGAAATCACAGAGAAAAGGGGAAAACAAAATAGTTGAGGCCATAGCAAAAAAGCTTTGGGTTTTGATTGAGTTTTGAAAATAACTGGAGAGTGAGAATATGGAAAGGTGAGGAAGGACTGCTTGGAAATGATCTGTGGGGGAAAAGCAAATTTAACCAGATTGAAAAGGGTGAGGAGAAAAGAGGGAGTTGTGGGCTCAGACAGTCTATGGAAACGGCACTGTGGAGCCAGGAGTCTCTGAGAAAATGGAAGAAAAGGTGGTTTTGGAATGAGGGAAGCTACAGGAATCATGTGAAGAAAGGAGAAGAAAGTGTCACGTCTATTAATTTTTTTTTCCAAGTGATTTTACCTCATTCACGTTTCAAACAGGAGGGTGAAACTCTCAAGCAGGCAGAAACTCTCTCTAGATTTTCATTGCTTTCAGCTTCCAGCCACCCTGGAAACCGCTCCAGATCAGGCTGTCACAGTAATTCAGCACATCTGCCTCTGGCTCCAAACGCGGGGGAGGCTTGGCCGTGCTCCGGGCAGCTGCTGGGACAGCATGAGAACATGAAACCAGAGCCGACCAAGTGCCCTGGAGCACGTGGAGAGGTTGGGCTCTGGCTTGCTCGGGAACAGGCTGAAGAAAGGTTTATGCCAATTCTCATTATGTTCAGATGGATTCATCTATCAGTTCGTGGCCTTTCTGCTGACAGTGTTTCTGAGGGGTCAGGCACCCCCTAAGTGGTGATGGGCAGATTTCCATCCTGAAAACCCCACTGGAAGAAGTGATTTTGGATTATGGAAATTGGTAGCTCACCCTAGAAATTATTGTGCAGTGCTCTTAAAAAGGAATTAATTGTATGGTTACTTGTGTGTTTGCAGAGGATTCAGGCAAACTCTAAGCATGGAACTTTTGGGCTTGTAATCTCCTTGCAGAATACAAAGACTTTTCACTGGAAATGCACTTTGTTGATCATTTTCAACATTAAGACCAGCTGCTTGCTTGCAGGCATTTTAAATGTTTGTAACTCTGTACAGTTTTTTGCCTTTTCTGGTTTTGCAATCATGCAGTTTTTCCTTCATTGGGTAAGATCAACATCTTGATGGGGTTACTGTGGGTATTTTTTCCCTCAGTGAGGGTTAAATGCAGAAAGTGGCAATGGGAAGAAGTTGTGGGTTTTAGCCTATCTTCCCAGGGTGGTCTGAAAGCTCAAACATATGTATGATTTAATTAAAAAATACTTTGGAAACAGTCATTTCCTTTCCAGGTTCCTGGATTATTTGTCTCTGTTGTCTGGATCGTGCACCACCTGAGCACACCATGCACCAGGTGAGTCGCTGGGGCACTGTACCCTCTCAGGGTAAAATCAGTATTGGGAAAGGCATTTTGTTGTGCCTTTAGATCTCTGATTCACTGAGTGACTCTGCTCTTTGCATGCAGCTCCAGTAGCTACCTGTATCTTGCCTGGTACGGGAGCCTCTCTGGCCAGATGTTCTGGTCACCTGCCAGCCACAGGCCTCTCCCTGCAGACCATTCCCCGAATTATTTGGTGTCAGAAGAAGGGGGAAGCATGAGTTTGTATCACTTTGTGATGGGTTGTGTCAGTGGCTGCTTGCATTTGGCATTCCAGCCTGAGCAGAACCCAGCTGGTGCAGCCTGATCGTGCCCTCCTGCCCTGACTCGGTGTGTGCAGCACACGAGCTGATCCTGGTGTGGGATGGACGGGCTCGAGGGGCCACATCACCCTCCTTGCAGGGTGCCAAATGCCCGTGCAGTTTCCAGTACGGGGAAATCATCTCGTGAAGCTCTTGAGCTGCTCCATCTGCCCCCCCAGGCTTCGCCTTCCCAGCTGTGGGACCCGCTGCAGCAGCAGCAGCGCCTCAGGCACGAAGCCCAGGACGTCTCTCAGCAGAGACAAGGACTCCTGCCTGTGGCCCACGTTCTCCACAGCCGTGGAGCCACGGGCACTTCCCTGCCGTGGTTACAAACGCTGTCCCTGGCTGGGGAGGGGAAGTCCCCAGTGCTGCCACTATGTCACACCGGCAGTGCCAGGCTCCAGCCTCCTTGTGCCGCACTCTGAGCAGATGCTGGAAGGCTTAATCCAGGCATTAGCTCCTGCAGAGGACCTCATCCAGCACAGTGGCATTTTGCAGCTACAATAATCTCCCTTTAGCACTTCCAGTTGTGCCACTGTTGCAATTAGCGATGCGTTTATAGCGCTGTAAGAGCATTCAGGCTGGTTCCTGGTCACCGAGCAGCAGGGTTTCTAGATTTCATTTGAGCAGGTTTGTGATTGTTAGGGCTAAAGAAAAATTGCACTGACCTTTAAGAAATGGCCAGGGAATTGTTGGTGTGCGTGGGATTTAGGAACCAAATATTCTTCTAAGTTCTTTGTGATATGGCAACCTAAATCTGACATCCCTTTAAAAATCTCAGTGTTAGATTTCACTGAAATGAACTCCGGCAGAGGGGTTGGAACAGAAGTTGGGCTTCTGCCTGTCCCCAGGAGAGTTTTGAGTGTTTTATTCAGGAAAAAGCCTGCAACAAATGGCACCACACAAATGTGGGCACTGCCCGGGGGCTATGAATTGGTGAGTATTAGGGTTGGATTTGCAGAGACATCTGTTTATTCCATCCTCGGTCCCTGTGCAAAATTCAGTGCAGAGCATTTTACTGGGCCAGCTTTTTCGGTAGGTGAAAGAGAGGGAAACAGGCACACAGCCCTGTGGAAGACAGGATTTTAGGGGACTACACTGGATGCAGAGGTCCCTGTGGCCTCACCACTTGCTGCCTGACCCTGTTCTTCAGCCGAGCTGCCCAAAGGCTGCAGCAGCCAGGTTCAGTGAACATGCATGGACACTCTTTGCAGGGAAGCATGACAAGATGAGAGAAAGCAAACTATACCCTCCAGAGCCTTTTTCTGCAAAGTCACAGAGGCAATTCAGAAAATGTCTGAACAGTCTGAACCTGAGCTTTTTTTCCAGGCATCTGAGAGAGCTTTTCATGGATGAGGGTGTCTTGTCTCTACATGTGTGCATGCCTGCCAGCAACGCAGGAAGGCTGTGCCTTGGGAGCCAGCAGAGATGACATCCCACACAGTACAAATGAGATGCTTGCACAATTCCCTGACGTGCCTACAACAATTCACAGCAAAAGGCTCTCCCTCCCTGCCTTCCCTCACGTCAGGGCTGCAGTGCAGGCTGAGCCCACGGACCGGGTTTGGAAGTGGGGAGTGCCCCTTGCAGCCCACTGGGCACTGCCCATCCTGCAGCTGCTCCTCAGGCTGTCCCTGTGCCTGGCCCGAGGATGCCAGAACAGCTTCCAGGCATCTGCCAGACACGGAGATTTCTGCTCTTTGTCTGGAGAAACGGACTGCACAGCCTGAAAGGCAAAAATCTGTTTGCTGGGATTCGTGTAGTATCAAGAAACACGAGAATCTGAGAATTACAGACAGGAACAAAGAACAAAGACATTAAGTTCCCAGTCCTGGTCTTTTTCTGTGCTCTTACACCAGGAAGAAAACCCACTGTGACAAATGGACAGTTGAAATAAGAAATGTCATTACACTAGGCTGCTCTATTACAAAAACATGTCTGGGCAGGTAAAACAAAGATATATGGCTTCTTTATCTTCAGTGTGAAATAGTCCAACTTTCACCTGCAAGGCAAAGTATTTCCTGGCTTGTAATTTGTAGTGGGTTTTTGATTTCTCAAATCAGCTAGCATTCTTCCTTCATTATAAACATGAATTTAAAAGCAGAGAGTAAAACCATCTAGGGCTAATTCATTCCTGGAGATTTTTTATCAGGAGCTGCAGTCTTCATTATCTGAATTTTCTATTAGTTGCTGGAAGGTGTGCATTTCTCATAGAAACTGCCACATGAAAATGTGAATAACACATAATAGAAAACTGAGGAGAAAAGAAAGGCCTCTGACTGCCCCTTCAAATGGAGTTTCATCACTGAAAAAAAGCAATACCTGGTAACAAGCTTCCTGTCTGCTCAGCTGCTTCTATAATATTGTCATAGAATTTGAGCTTGGTTTTTTCCTTGCTTCAATATTTTATCCTTCTGTCACCCACAAGCAGGTTCTTGAGGGAGTTTTTGGGGATGCCCAGGGTGGTACTGTTGCTTCGAGACGCTGATCCCCAGCTGCACTGTGACACAGAGACGGCCTCGTGTGTCCAGAGCTGGGTGACACGTTGTGGGCTGAGCTCCACGAGAAACTGGGCAATGTGGGCAGGGGTGCAGCTCAGCCCATCACCCACAGCAGCACAGCCCTGTGAGCACTGCCAGGGACTCGTGGTGTCCGGGCCATCCGGCAGCCACAGCTGGCTGTGCCGATGCCCTTCGAACGTGGGTGAGAGTTGCACCACCCGGGGCTCCAGCAGAGGGGTTTGAGAGAACCACAGCACCTCTGGGCACTGCAGAGTCCTGCTCTGGTGCCAGGGCTGGGCAGGGCATCGCCAGTCTGTGCTGCTGGCACCGGGCAAGGGGCAGGGTGTCGGGGCACGGTGTCAGTGTGGTTATGAAATAACTGTAAATATGTATGTAAATATGTGAATATGCTGTAAACAACCCCTGGTGTGCTCAAACACTGCCGAGCACTCTGCACCGCACACGGCTGAGCCCTGGCAGCAAAGGGACCCGGTCCCCAGCCAGCAGAGCAGGGCAGGCTGAGCAACCCGGGTATAATCATGAAAGGGTATAATCATGAAAGAATAGCCTGGCATAAGGGAGTGAGCGGGATCTTTGGAAAACTCTGGGAATTTGAGCAGTATGGGGCTATGGAGAAGAAGGTGAAATTATGGACTATCACACTGTGCCCATGGTCACATCATGGTGGATGAATGGATCTTCAGGAAGGAGATAGATGTGTGGTTATATGAGTCCTGAGGGTTTGTAATTGCAAATATTATGGGCATTTTTATTGCATTAATATATGTATTAATATATCATTGATATAACATATAATATATTAAGTAATTATATTAATATTGAGCTGGCAAGTGAGAGCTGGATGTAGAGATTAGTTTCTCCTCATCCTGCTATGTTATGCAAACCCATAAGAAAATTATTATCTCATTCACTTAATAATATATTGAATAATATCTCATACTCTCAGCTAATTATACCTGGGTCAGGTGTGTATAAATTAGCTGCTGTCATACATAGCAACCAGCTCTGAAGAGAAACAAATGTCTGATTTAAATCTGATTTAGTCCAGGCTCTGCCTCTGCAGGCTGGCACAGCTGCAGCCTGCAGCTTCACATTGCACCTGGAAGGGAGTGATGTTTCCTCTGTCCCCACAGGGAGCTGTGGGATTTAATGGATGTTTATAAGATATTTGGGAGCCACAAAGGCTGGGTACTGAAATGAGCATTGTGAGCGATGCAAAGCTGATAGACAGTTAAAGCAAATGGAAGAAAATGAATTGAAGTCTCTGTGAGGAAACTCCAACCTGACCCAGAAAGGCAGCACCCTCCGAACTTCACATGCTCTCAGGCAATTCCACTGAAAACATTGACTGCAAGTGCCTCTGTGCTTTGTATTAATCCTCAAGGCAAAAGTAAGGTCACTGCTGCAGAAGAAGTGGTAGCATTTTCATTTTAAAACAAGCCTAGGGCTTATTGAATCTTGCTCTAATTAGGAGGTCTTTTTTTTTTTTGCCTCTGTTCTCCTCTCTGCCGCATGCTGCAAGGCCGGCTTGTTTCCTTGGCCTTGAAGTGGGGGAGAGCTTTGGTGGGAGGTTTTTAAACTTCACAGATCTTTTGCTTCTGGCTTGTATGTGATGGCTGTGCACAGTTCCCAGGGAGCAGGCTGAGACGTTGCTGTGTGGTTTGGGAGAGGTTGTGTCCCACTTCCCTTTGTGCTCCACTCGGACCACGGCCCCTCGCACTGCTCCTGTTCCCAAACACCAGCAGGGAGAGGGTGAGGAGGGTCCCCGGTTCCCTCTGTTCGCACCCTGATGGTTTGAAGGCAGTCACTGAAGCTTTGTGATTCAGGACATTCTTTGGGTGAATTTTGGCTTTCAGGGCTTGAATTTTAAAAACAATACATTTGATCTCGGTTAAAAACAGGAATAGAAACAGGAATAATAAAAAAAGGCCAAAGGAAAGCAACTTCACCAGTTCCTGCAGGTTGTGGAATGATCAGCTGCCACAAGGTAAGCCCTGTTCTGCTGTGGTAAGAGAGTCCTTGCTCTGCCTTGGGCACTGGTGGGTGTCAAACTGAGTTTCACCGGTGTGTGGGAAGCTCAGTTATGAAGAACCGTGCTTTCACCACCCCGGTCTCAGGCTGGAGTGAACTGGGTGGTTCTGGGACACAGTGCTGTGTCCATGGGCATTTTGGGGCATTTCTTCTGAGGACTGGAGCTGATGTGGGGGTGGGTCCCTCGCAGGAGCAGGGCAGGAGCAGGGCTGGCTGCAGCTGGGCTGGAGGGCTCGTGGGTCACGAGTGCACCGTGACTGATGTCACACTGTGTGAGTGTTACACCAGCCACGTGTGCAGGGAGGGGTCTCATTTCTGTCTAGGCTGCTCCTTCCTCAGCCAAGAATGAACTTTACAAAGTAGGAAGAGGCTCTTTTTTGGCTATCACTGTCATCATCTTCTCTGGGATTTTAATTTCCTCTACCCCTGTGCCATTAACACTAGATAAGTGTGTTAGGAAGATAAAAATCAGCTTACAACTTTATGGACAATTGATTGGAAGGAAAAAACCAGAGTGCTGAGCATATCTGGCTCAAGCCTGCATATAACCTCTTAAAAATTATTTACTAGATACTCAATAAAGTCTGCCAGAATAGCCTGTTAAAATTGCAGAGGCAAGAGCCTCAGGGGACATTTCCCTGCTCCACTCCGTGCCAGCCCAGCTGTGGCTGTTGGTAGCATTAGGAGTAAACACAGCTCCAATTGACATACAGTTGCCTTCTGTTTGCAGCAAATTTAAGTGTGATATTTATAGGCATCTCTGATCTCTTTTGATCCATTCTATCCATTTGAAGAAGCTGTGCTTTGAAAAAACCACCATATTCCTCTCTTCAGTGGCAGAATTAGAGAAAAATGCCAAGACACCAACTTTCAAAATGCTTCTGATGCCTTTAATGTTTATTTTAGTGCCTAAAAAATATCTGAGGGCCTGATCCAGCAGCAGACATGGGTAAGGAAAGCAGCAGCTGACCTTATTCCACGTGAGTTTATGGCTAACGTGTCTCTGCAGTGCCAGGCTCGAGGTTATCACACATACTCCCACCTGGAACACGGAGTCCCTGCTGGAGCCCATCTGATGTCAATACCTTTGTACCAATCATGCTCACCCTGCTGTGCATATTCATAACGTGCCATAAAGCTCTGTGCAGTGAGCACCATTGTCAGCTCTGGCTGACAAATGGATTTCTGATCTAATGAATGTCACACATGGATCACGGGGACCTTGAAGGCAAACGCCTTCCTGGGAGCTGAGCTGCTTTTGTCACAGCACAGCATTAAAGCAGAGTGGTACAGAGTCTCCTGTGGCTGGGTGGCACTCAGCAGCTGATAAACAGGAGAAAAAGGCACTTTTCTGTGGCTGGAATTGTTGCTGGTTCTGGAAGGGGAAGCTGTGCTGTGGGCAGGGGAGGCAGCTGCCTCTGCTTGGCTCTCCCAGGCAAGGTGCCACAGGCAGTGAGGGGAAGGAGCACAGGGTGCAAGAGAGGTGTTCAGAGAAGAAAACAGCATTGGGCCCTCTGACATACCTTGGCTAAAGCCTGGGAGACTACAGACTCTGAGTGAGGCTGAAATGGAGTTTCTTGAGCACATGGTGCTCAGCATGCCAAGGCACACAGTAACCAAGATCCTCCATCCCATCCAAACGGTGCCTTCACACCCATTCTGTGCAGCCACACCACGTGCAACTGCCTTGCCTGTTTTAAAAACAAAGCATGGTCTTGAAGGCAAAGGCGTTCTGTTGTGCTGAGAACAAACCAGGACATGCTCAGCGTGTGGCTCGGAGGCAGCCAGACCATTCAGCTGGTGCTGGATGATCAAAAACTTCTCAGCTCATGAACCTTTCCCATGCTGCACGTATTTACACATCCAGAGTGTCATTTTGTGCTCAGTACTGAGGCTGAACAAGGCATGGCACAACTGACACTGCTTGCTTTGTGCACACAACAAACCATCAACAGGTGGTGGGTTGCTCGCATCCTTTCCTCTCTGTAATTCCACAGTCCTGCCCAAGCAGACACTGATAAGCACCACAGGTAACACAGAGACTGAAGAACCCACATCATCCCTTCATATTGACAGTGCAGCATGAAAAGCCTTAATGAAATCATTGTTCTATTGATGCAATCAGACCATGGCACCGTCACTGCCTGCAGAGTTGTAGCAGTTAAGAGCAATCAGTGAAGTGTTCATCTCGTGCAGCACAAGAGCATGCTTGTGTTCTGAGCTGAAGAGCAAGTGATGACAGAAGCCATATAAACAGCACCCATAAAGGCAACAACAATAACCCGGTGCAGTGTTTTTCAAGGTTGTTGTATCCTCTGCAGCCCAGCTTCTTCACCCAAATGAAATTCTACCACATGAAATCCATTGGAAAGCTCATGTCAACCCTGAACTCACATAATTGTTATGCCTCATTAATTTGGTGTGTTTATTTAAATTGGCTGGTGTGCTCCTAAAATGGGTAATCTAGCATTAAAAAAAACAAAAATCTGATTGCTTCACAGAGCTTTGAATGGCTCTAAGTGAAAACTGCTCTGTTGCTCATTTGTCGTTCTCATTGGAATGCAGTGGATACCTCACAAATGAACAGCACTGGAAAGGTGTTTAATTTATGAACCAAGATGTAGTTCTAAACAATGCCTAACTAAATTCATTCATGACCTGGCACGTGATGCCTACCTTAGCCTGGGCATTGCAAACCATTAGTAAACACTTTAATTGTGATAATTGCCACTGGCAGCAATTATTTTCAGGAAGGCGGCTAATTTCAATCAGCAGAGGGAATCTGAAAGGTGAGGAGCACACGTCCTGTCTTTTTCAGTAAAAGCAGCTGCACTCCGGTGTGACAAACGCTGGCATTGCTTTGTAGGAGCGAGGGTGAGGTCTGGAGAAGCTGAGGAGATGCTCCCAGGCCCTGACCCCACCTCCTCCAGCAGCCCCAAAGGCAGGACGAGAGGGAGCCAGGGGAGAGCTGCCAGCCCAGAGGCTGCAGGACAGGCTGCTTTTGGGAGAGGTGGGTGGAAGGCACTGACGGGGGATGTACACACGACATCCTCCCTGGTACGGCCGTGGCTGAGGTGCCAGGGCTGCCTGTGCTGCCTCTGGTTCTTTGTCCAGGTTCATTATCCAGGTTCATTATCCAGGCCGGGAGCCAGCACCCTGCGCTGCCGAGGAGGTTCTGCCAAACTCCAGGGAGCTGTTCAGGCTGGCCTGAACCACCTCCATGTTTGATTTCTGGAAGATGGAAAAAAACTGGACCCCTGTCCAAAAATTGAGCATTGAGTATAGGATTGTTGTCAAATGCTGTAATTAGACACAGAGCTGTAGACAAGGAATAAAGTACAGCATTATTTCTTTGTTAAATTAACTTTTCCACCAAAGCAGGGTGATGCTCACTGGGAAGATGTCACTTGTAATTTTTTTCTACGTGCACTCAGCGTGGCTCCGTCTTACAGGCACTTTAGCACTGAATTAATTACTACATTAATGGATGTCTACAGTCCATTAGTAAATTAAGACCTGATGCTAATTCTCTTGGGGAGAAAGAGAGGGGTGTCTATTTAGTACCAAATCATTCAGTTCGTTGCCAATGGACTCCAAATGTTCAAAGGCAGGAAGAGAAGTACATCAAAGACACTTTAATTTGAAAAGCATAGGGGAAGCTGATGTGCAGGCCTGTCCGTGTTGCAGACAGTACACCAGCAGATAAATTAGCTTTGAATTTATAATCAACCACATCACTAGGGAGTGGGTAGGATGAACCTCTACCACCAGGCATTTTCTTCAAATAGCACCTGACCATGCAGGTTTTGGAAGGGTACAGGTAGCCTGAAATTTTGTGGCGATATCAATTTAAATGAGTGAGTTTCTTCCTGCCCGCTCTCCAAATCTGACAGACTTGATCAATCATCCTGGAACTCCAAAATAAATTTAGGAGAAGCCAGCGACACAAGGGCAAAGAAAGCAAAGACAGGAGTAAACACAACATTGTTATAATGGGCAGAAGTCTGCTTTGGACCCTGCCCAGGGGTCCCTGGGTCCTGAGTTTGTCTGTGTGTGCCGGCAGTGCTGCTGTTGGTCTGGTGGGGTTTGAGGTTGCCCCGTGGCAGTGGCTGCAGTGAACGAGCCCAGGTTTGTGTGGCTGTGCCCTGCTCCATCCCCTCTCCCTGCCTTGGGAACGTGCAGCCCTACCCAAGGCTGTGCTGCTTCCTGCTCAGGAGATCCAAATAACATCTCCATGCTCAAACCCACTCCTGCCAGAGCGCCGCTGCCTTTTCGGCGCTAGGAATTCCAGCCACGCTTATCCATTTTACCTTTAATAGTACACAAAAATGAAATTTGTTCCGTAAGGGAGGCAGTCACTGTCCAAAAACTGTTCATGTGGGTTTTTCTCTCTGCCAGCAAAAATATAACAGTTAATTAGGCTGGAAAACCCAAAGGAAAGTGAATTCCGATGGCCAATCATGAAGTGGCATGGAAAATATCTCCATGACAACAGAAATTTATAGCACTTCAATTTTAATATATCAAAGGATAAGGGTAATTTCACAGGCACTGTGCAGAAGATATACCCCTTTCTCCTTCTCCTGATAGGCCCTGGATTAAATGGGAGCCATGTCAGTGTGGTCCCAGAGGCGACAGTGAAAACAACATTATGAAACCTAAAAGTTCTGAGTGCAAATACGCCACCAAGGTGAAAACCAACTCTGCTGTGTAGGACAAACATTTGGGCCTTTTTTTCTGAGGTACTGCAGTATACCATAGTGATTTCTTCACACATTTTAGTGCTCTGTACCTCTTTACCAACACAGGGCTCAGCTCGGTACACGTGGAACAAGGAGGAGCCAGTTCCCATCCCAAGAGCACAGTCCACCTCCTGCAGAGGTTGTCAGTAATTGTCATCTTCTGATGTCACTGTTTTATGCCCCATAATGAATACCAGGGTGAAAGAGAGAAAATAAAGAAAAAGGTAAGTTCAGAGATCGTTGATATGTATCCCAAAGTCTGACCTACATTCTTTGCTCATGATGAGCAGGAGTATTATGTTTCCATCTTAAATACTGCATTCGATGTATTTTGTAAATATATGGGCATGAATGTCTCTTATAGGAAATGTCTTGTAGTGTTTAGTAGCAGATGAATCCTTTAGACATCCATGGATATTTCATTGGTCATTTCACTAAAATTAATCTATTTGTATTTTAATTTAGGAATCTAACTTAAGTATGATAGTATTGCCTGTTGGGAATATTTACCTTTTTTCCTTTTAAATCCTAACAGGAAATACATCACTTTTGATCAGATTTGATAGGATGCTCCTGTCCATAAAAGATCATCTCACAACTTCACCTACAAAGAGCTCATCTCTCATTTTCACACACTTGAGCTTTTGTGTGGCTCCTTCCAACCAGCCATTCCTTGGGCTTGGCTTCTTGGGCAGAGCTGGCTGGGAGTGCTCAGGGAGAGACGTGTCTATAAATATCTGAAAATGGCAGAGTGAGGAATCACAGCCCTCTGGTTTGTTTTCTGTAATACAATATGGAAAGCACTAACAGGATTAGCCTTTTGTGATGAGTGATAACAATATATTAAAAACAAATGTTAATAGGCAGCATGAAGTCACTAACAAAGGAGAAGATTGCTAATAAAATTCAATGGACCTAATTTAAACTTTGATAATGTATCTAGCCTTGAGAGCCCTTTTCCACAGGGCCAGCAGTGGGGTGGTGAACGAAAAGGATTTTCAGCACAGAGCCCAAGGCTGCCGTGCTTCTGAATTCTTACACTGCTTTTCCGGCTGCAAAGTGACCTCTGGCACCTGGAAAGTGAGAATTGTCAGGCTTTCAAATAATCCAAGAAGGGCTGAACACTGTCTGAATGTGTTACCTGTGTGGAAGCCAATGTGAGTAAGTAGCCACCCACCCCTCCCCAAGACCTGGGGCTCTCTGGGGATACAGCACTAACAGGAACGGGTGGAAAACTTGGCTTTGGGGCACATTTTGTTCACTTGTGTGTATTGCCCTGGACAGCTCTAAAATTATCCAGGCTCCCAATGAATCTGCAGTGGTGGGAGGAGGAATGAGAAATCTGGGTGGACTGGGGGTGAGAACACTGGGGTCAGAGCAGGGTGAGCAAAGAGCTGATGCCTGCCCTGCAACACCCTAGGTTCTAGCTCTGCAGGGCATCTGGGCTGGCTTTGTCCTCTGGCCATGATATCACTGCTTCAAGCTTCAGAGAAACTTTGGAAATTCCATTACTAAAAGAAATAAATAGATTTAAAATGAGCCCATGTGGGAAGGAAGTGAGAGCAAGGGCAGAAAGATGAGACAATGCATGGAGGGAAAATTGGTGAAAGCAGACAAAGGAATCTAAAATGCAGAACAAATAAATTAATTGGATAAATAGTAGGACAAAAAAAGGCAAACCAGACCAGAGACCCATGTCCTGTAATAACTCTTTCAGAACTACTCAGATTAAAGGAGAAAGTAGAGATCAAATGAGCTAATTTAAGCAGATGCCAGGCTCAAAGGATAATGTGAACCTTAATTACTTACTCTTACTCTTCCTTCTCTTCTTAACTAAGTGAATTTCCCAGACAGTCTTTCTGAGTTTTGCCAGACAGGAACCCAACTGCACATTTCAACCGAGGGCTTTGGCGAGGTCCTCTTCCTCAGCACGTTCTTCTTTCCTTTTTTCCTTAGATTTAAATATTTTCCAGCCTGGCCTTCCACCTGCTCCCATGCTGAAAATCACTTTAAAAGGTATTTATGAGCAGCCCAGGGAGTGGCTCAGATGCTGTAAGGCCCTGCTGCTCTGTCAGTTGGGATGTCCTTTGCTGTTCCTCTGTGTTCCTTGACCTCATCTCATCCCCATGGCTGCAGGCAAAGGTCCTGCCACTGGTTTTGCTGTACCCAATTTCTGCAAGCTTTCAGGAGCACTTAGCAATAATTTCCCACTCACATTTGAGCTTTCATGTACTTCCTCAACGTGGGACGCTTGTGAACTTTGGGGTCATTTCAGAGGGGTTTGGATCCCCTGGGACACTTTTCCTGCACGCTGAGTTTAACATCTGCAGCTGTGGGGCCGCCCACCAAGGACTGGGGGGTTCGGTTCTGAGGAATGTCCATTGCCCACAGCACACTCGAGGCTGAGCTTGTTTCTGCTCCATATGAATTTTCAAGATGTTAAAGAGTCACTGCATCTCCACGGGAGTAAATGGGAAATGTATGTCAAGTGAGGGACGACAGAAAATTTTTAACAGGTTTGCTTTGTAAATGAGTAATCAGCCCTCTGATAAGAGATGATGGCTTGGGACCACAGAAAAGATTCAGGGAAAGGCAGCATTTTCCTTTTGTCTCACAAGTGACTCTCAGCTGAGAGAAATAACACTCTTTCTGGAGCAGCAACTATAGCAACAGGAGGATTTGTCTGGGTAGAGGTCAGAGAGTATAAGCTGTTTTTCACTGCTGATTTTAACATGCCATCCTCACAATTGGCTGTTACTTGTGGTGTTGGGAGCCCTTTGCTGCGATTAGATTTCATCTGGTGCTACAGCCATGCTGAATAATTAAAGCTGTCAGCACAAAAATGAAGTATCTATACACCTTTGAGAACAACTCCAAAATAATTTGATGTCCCAGTTATCACAAGAAAATTATTAACAAAAGAAGCTACCCACAGGGCAGGGAAAAATATGCTTTGAGAGCATCTCTGTGTAATTTTCACATCATATTGCCTTGAACATTGTCACCAGTGGCAGTCACATGGAGTTCCCTGGTAACTGCAGGTGTGTGATTGCTGTAAGAGTGTTGGGGGTGAAATTCATGCACCTTCCATCAGAGTAGGAGAGCACAAAGCAGGAGCTTGAAGGTGAGGTGGAGGGGTGTTCCTGTACCCAGCCACAATGCTCATTGCCCCACTGGCTTTTAGGAGGGAAGAGGCACACGACACATTTTCATCTTTCTGTCCCAAGCCATGGCCTGACCTGCTGTGCTGCTTTGTGGGCGTTGCCAGATCTGTCAGTTCAGAGCCACCTGTGTCCCACCAGGATGCAGGCAGGCAGAGGAAAGGCTGAATGCTGTCCCTCCTCTGCTCCTCCCCACCCAGCACACTTGGGAGCACTCTAAGGTCCTTTTCTGTGATGCTGTGACCACAACTATCATGTTATTCTGGAGGGGTGGGACGGTATTGGGAATACACAACTTGCTTTGCAGCCACAATAACAATTAGAGTTTAAAAAACATTGGCACAGGCTTCTCCAGAGAGGAAATTCAGGAGGAACAAAGCAAAGGCAGCAGCACTTTCCCTGGAGATGGGTGCTCTGTGGGGGTGTTCAGACACCACGGGCTGTGTGTTTGCTCCCAATGTGCTTCCCATCAGTGTCGGGCTTGGTGTGAGCCAGAGGGATCCCACTGCCATTTCTTCTGCAGGGAGGGACACGTACAGCTATCAGGGTCTTACTGTAACAGAATCATGCCAGAAAAACACTCCCTCTCTGAAATTCCTGACTGGCATTAACAGAACTCAGTTATTCCAAGCACTCAAAATCTTGGTGCACAGGTCAGTACAACAGGCTCCAGTTGCTCATATTGTAGGACTTAATCAGAATTGTGTGAAAAATGTGCAGTTAAATAGAGGAAAATGCAGTGGCAGTGCTCTCTGCAAAGCATTCTGGGGCTGGCAGAGTTTTCACAGGGCTGTAAGGACTGGCTTAGCTTTGCCAGAGCTTCCCACAGAAATGCTGGGCCTCCTCCTTTTTTCATCACACCTGTTTTTCAGGTCCTCTGCATCATAAAGGAAATGGGTGCCCTGTGCGGCTCTGTACAATGATATCCCTGCAGCTCATGCTGAAGCCCCAAGGCCCAGGCTGGCAGGTGGGACCCTGGCCGGCGGGGGCTGCAGAGGGGATGTGAGCAGCACTGAGCCCCCTCCTGCTCCCTGCTCTGAGCCCCAACACCCTCTGCTCAAGCTCGTGCTGGACACGAGCAGCTCTCAGCCCTTCTCGCTGCCCAGGAGGAACTCTGCAGAGGAATGGGTTTTCCTCACTTGTCACTCCCTCCTCCCAAACAATCAGGCCGGGAACCACCGGTGCTTTTACACAAATATTTTTAGTGCCAAAACCTCAAATAGGACTTGGAGTCCCAGCATGGCAATCTCCTGAGGAGCTGGTCAATTGAGTACAAGAATTCCTGGGAAAACCAGCCATTTCTTTCTCATTAGCTGTGATTTTTTTATACCAGACCCACCCGTCAGACCCAACACAACGTAGACACCTCAGGGAGTGCTGGGGCCACTCCTCCTGGTGCAAAGAGCTGACGAGAGGAGCCTCAGAGTGGCAACCCTTGCCAGCTGCACCCTGCTAACAACAAGCACTGTGTCTCCAGTGGGAGAAAAAGCCAAAATCACTCCATGTTCTGCAGCAACATAATGGGTTATTCAATATTTGTGTAACAAGCTGCAGCCAGGAGGAGTAGCGGGGCTGGCACGTCGCTCCCAGGAGATGAGGATGGATGGACTCCCGTGGCACTGGGAGCTGCAGCTCAGCCAGTGCCAGCCCCAAGGAGGACAGCGAGGGCTCCTCGGGGTGTGACCCTGCCACGCCTCAGATCGAAGCTCTTGGTGAAGCTCCTGGTGGGGCAGCAGAGGAATGAGGCCCAAAGTGCAGGAACAGGAGAAAGGCTGGGACAAGCATGCAGAAACAGCATGGCCCGAACCCACACATCATCTTTCAGCTTCTCCCAAGCAATATTAGCTTTCTAATGTCTCATTGATGCCCAGCTAAAGTAACGCAGGGCCCTGCGGGGACGGACGGGAAGAGGCAATGCTGGAGCACATGGAATGCATGAGGGAACTACTACACAGGCTTGCATTTGAAAAGTGTTTTTAAACTGCATATTTGTTGGCACATAAAGGCAACACTGAAAATCGTTAGGAATAACACAGCAGCAGGAAGCTGTGGACATGACCTACAATTGGCCTGGGATAACAGAATCCATCTTTATCCACTGATCTGCATCTCTGATTGTACCCATGTCACAGGGAACTTCTGAGGGTTTTCTCGAGTGACACAAGCATCACCCAAAGGACTGTCACGGTTTCAGAGACACCAGTGCCTGTCCCTTTCCATACATGTGTGTGTGTGTGTCCCCAGCAGGCTCCAGCTCTGTCCCCCCTGCAGGCAGGAAAGCCCTGAGGCAGCACGTGGGGCACGAGCTAATATTTATCTCTTTGCTGGTATTGATTACTCCCTCAGGGACTTACAAATAATTCAGCCTGAATAACAGCATCCAGAGAGTGCAGCTGCAGTGACTGCTGATGCATCATATCCGAGGGAGCAGAAAAGAGCCTTCCCTGGAAATTTCCATGCATGGACAGGTGCTCTGCTGGGTGGGTGGACATATTTCACCACCCTTGCCATGCAGTGATGGATGGGTGACAAAACACCTCCAAAAAGACGGAATAAGAAAGTCACAGCACAAAAGAGCTTTACATGAGATTTCCCTTAATGTGAAGCAAAACCCAGTGCAGGCCAGGGTCACCCTGGGCTCTGGCTTTAGGAGCACAGCTTGGGGTCCCCAGCCAGCAAAGTCTTCTTTCCCTTCTGACACATTCTGGTGCTGCAGCTGATTTCCCAGTTAGGTTTGGAGATGACAGTGCTGTCACTCAGCTGTGCTTTTTCACAGTAGCTTAAAAGTCAGATAGCGAGCAAAACTGCCCATGACACCAGTCTCAGGAGGGAGCTTTGCCAGCAGAGTATTGGCTGGTGTCCTGCTAAAAGGCATATATTGAAACCCAGGTCTCCAGGTAACTCTAGCCCCAACTTTGCTGAAATCCAGAAAAAAGAGGATTCCTTGGAATTACATGTTGCTGAAATATTCTGTGGGGTTGAGTGAAGTGAAAGGGTTTGTCCTACCGTGATCAGAACTGTCACAGAGAGAATTTCACGCCATTCAGATTCATTCAGCTTAACAGCACCTGCATGAGAGGGGGTCTGAACCCTCAACCAACAAAAGTCGAGCCCATGCACCCTGTATCACCTTTTCCCACTGAGCTCCCAGAGGAAAAATATTAAGAACTAGAGAAAACCAATCTAAACCAAAAATATCCCAGACTTACAGACCATTCTCTCCCGCTAGCAAGCGCCTGAGGTGATTTTATCAGCCTTTATGGAACTGTGTCTCATATTTCCCCCATCCCTCCTTATTTTATAAATACTCTAGAAGACCTTCAAGGGTTGGTCCAGAGCCCTTCATCAGCCCTGTGCATGGACAGGAACTTTTCATGGCACTGTGGTTCTTCCAGCATGTCAGAAAAAATTCCTTTAAACGTCCCCCAGTGTAACCCATCTGAATTAGTCCTGCTGCTGCTTGTGGGAGGAGAACCACTTGCAAAGCAGGGAACGAATCACTTGAAAATGAATATTAAGCTTGTTTGGAACTGAAACCAAAAGCACTGAGTCAACACAGGCTCTCCTCCCCGTGGGAGACAGAGCTGCTTGGGATGGCAGCAGCAATCCCTGGTCACAGCCAGGGCACGCCGCAGGCACCCTTGGGGTGTGCAGCACCCTCGCCCAGCCCTGCTGCAGGGCAGCCACAGGGGCTTGAGGGCTGCAATGGCCATCCCTCCGTGGGCTCTCCTGGGCCAACTGCAGCGGTGAGCTGAGACAAAGTGCTCCAAGTCTTCCACTCCACTCCCCAGGGGCTGTGCCCCAGCTCCCTCACAGGGGGAACAAACCTTGCCCGCCTTTCCCTGGCTGTGACAGCGCCAGGCTGCTCCAGAACTCTCCTCCATCCCCCTCCGGCACAGTGGGGCCGAGGCAGGATCCCGCACGCTCCGGGGTGTGTGGGATGGCTGTGCCACTGTCACCCTGCCGGGCTTTCCGGGCTGCCCAGGGGGCTTCTGGCAATAATTGGTGGTTTTCCGTGGGAGCTACTAGACAATGCTTGGGTTTCTGTGGAGCCACACCACAAAACAGGGATGAACTTGTCAAAAGACACAAACTATCCTGCAATGTAGTATGGACATGGAAGGGGCCCAGACTCTGCTCTTCTTTTCACAACAATTTGAGTTATTTCAATGTATTTTAAATAGTTAATGCTTTTTGTTGTTGGTTCAGCTCAATCCATCTAAAATAATAAAAGAATTAGAGGGAGAAAAGGAAGTTAAAGGTGGTTAGAAATCCAGCCAAAGCATTAGGCAAATAAAGAAACCCAGCCTGCCTGTGTGTGAGCAGCAGTATTTGGGGTTAATGACAGTTTTTATCCAGACTGGAGCAGAGAAAAGGAAATTCTCAAGACTTAAAAATATTGCTGTAATGTGAGCCGCAGTTCTCAGCCAGCTCTTGTTCTGAAGTTATTTATTTGCCGTGACTAATTTGGAGTCTCAAGTGTGGTCATTGGCTCACACGTGGCAGTGCTGGGGCCCTCTGGGCAGCGGACTGGAGGCACTTGGAGCCCAGCAAAGGAACTCAGCCGGTTCCCATGGGCAGTGCCAGCCCTGCTCCGCAGCCCAAAACCAAGAACCATTACCAGTGAGTCTCTAAAATGCATTTCCCAGGCGTGCAGGGACGCTCACACACCAGCTTGAGGTGCGGATGCAGACTCAGATCGCTACCTCACTATTTCTTATCTTGCCCTTGGTTTTTTTTTTTTCTTTTTTCCAATTAATCAGCCCAGAGATGCAGAGAAGCCAAGCGTCTTGAGAGCACAGAGGTAATTTGGGAAGGGCAGGTGGGCTGCAAAGCTCCCAGCAGCGGGACCAGCTCCTGGCTCAGCTCTGCTGCTGCCCCTGGTTTAAGGGTAAATACGTTGTTAAGTTTGTTCAGCCAACCATCACTTCCCATTTTCTGTGCCCAGACAGCAGGATGAGGCAGGCAGCACTTCAAACACAGGTGGTTCAAGGGTTCTCCCCATGCTAAATCCCCTCTGTGGGGTGAAGAGAGCATGTCCTGATGCCCCTTTCCCAGCACATCTGCCTTTAATAAGGGTGAGAAAGGGGGACTTGGGGGATTCTGGGTTCATTTATGGCAGTGCCACTTTCAAATTCCTTTAGTTCTGTGTGACGCACATTGGGCATGAGCTGAGATGCACCAGGCAGAGTTGGGCTAAAAATAAACCCGGAGTGTCGCTGCTGTGTTAGTCTCCTGTTGATATTTCTTGGTTTGTTTTATGACATCTTCAAGGCCAGTCAAGTGTGGGGGAAAAAACAAAAAAGGGAGAATTTTTTCTTTTTGAGGCTGGATTAAGAGCGAGCTGGCACAAATCATGTCGTTTCACTGGGTGGATACAGAGCATTGCAGTCACCGTGGTGCTGGTTCACACTCACGCTGATGCATGCTAAATAAGAAGTGTACAGCTTGTGCTAATTCTTAATGCATTGTTATATTGACACCAATTTAACTGATGCTAATTAATGAAAGGAATGGACAGATTAAACCAGCACTTACCTAGCATGTGAAAGAAGGGGTTGTGTTGCAGCTTGGAGTCAGCAAGCAGCCGAGTGCTGGCACCCCAAAGAGGCCTGGGGAATGTGAGGTGTGGATCCTACGGGTTAGGGACTTACTGGATCTGTGGAGAGAAGGACTAAATCTGACAAAAAAGCTTCTAAATGGGGAATTCTGGAAAGAAATGCATGCTTTTAAATGCCTTTGGACGTTGTATCAATTGCCGGGGGTTAAGGTCCCTGCAGGGAGCAAGGCACAGCTGCATCCCCGCTCTGAGTGGTCCCTGGTCTGTCCCTGCCCAGGGACTCCTGCCTCCCCCACGGCTCGGCTGCTCCTGCTGGGGCCGGGCTGCTGGAAAGCCGCTCGCAGCGCTTTCTCTTTTGCACTGGAGGCAAAAAGTAATTTCTTCCTCTGAAGGCCAGGGCTGGAGCCATCCTCTGCTAATGAATGCAAACCATCAGTGAGCAGTAATGGAAAAGCGGGGATGACGTGGCAGGCAGTGGCTTGCTTTCAAGGCACCAAAAGAGCCCTTTTACATTTAAATTTAGCAAAGAATTTAAAGCACATATAGGCAGACTCTATTAGAAAGTGAAATATTTGATCTTGGCTATTAATCTGTTTTAAGAATACTTTCATTTCCTTGCCATATGTATTCAGTGATAGACTTTCATAAATGAGATCACATTAAAATGTACTTTATGTTTCTAGTCAAATCTCTTTTATTATTATGCAAGTCCTAGTAAGGAAAAGAAAAACAATTACAGAAGCAGACTAAGAAGAGCACATTATTTTAACCCATTTATTCAAGTGAAATACTGCTCCTACTTGAAGGCTGTACATTGTGCAGAAGTTGGGAAGAGGTTGCTCCATTC
This sequence comes from Orthonyx spaldingii, assembly GCA_013397795.1. Taxonomy (NCBI): domain Eukaryota; kingdom Metazoa; phylum Chordata; class Aves; order Passeriformes; family Orthonychidae; genus Orthonyx; species Orthonyx spaldingii. The sequence continues at coordinate 267,321 of VZTJ01003069.1, forward strand.
CAGCCATGCTACCAGATTTGGGATAATTTACAGGTAGTGGAAATACAAATAGAGTCTAAAACAGCTCATGTGGCGTGGGGTTCTGCTGTGTGTCTATACACACATATATGTATTTTATATGGAGTGTATTCATATCAAAGCACTACATTTGGCCTTGGTGTTCCTGAAATCAAATCTATTTTATGGATGGCCCATAATTAATGTGAGCTGACACTGCACCATGGGCAGACAGGTGTTTTATGAAGTCTCCATGTGGCCAGGGAGGCTGGGAGGCTCTGCTGCCCCGGTGCTACCTGTGGCCATGTGCAGGGCTTGTGTCAGCCCAGCTGGGCCAGTGGCTGAGGGCTTTGCAGAGCAGCACTGCCTGCTCTGGTGGAGGCACTAGTTCAGAGAAGAGACCACTGGCAGCCTGGAACCAGCACAGAGCATCATGATGGATGTTTCAGGCGAGAAGGAAAAAGTGCTTTACATCTTATAACTCACTTTGGCTGATTAGGCACAAATGTCTGTTTTAAACCTCCAAATCTGGGCACCCAAACCGTGTCACATTCCTGCCGCTTTTCAAGTGTCTCCATTTCCATTCAAGCATCCTGACAGAGACCCAGCAGGGGCCACAGCATCTGCTGTCACGCTGCTGGAGCAGAAAGCTTTGCTTCCAGACTCACAAACACCATGGATCCAAATGCTTCACCAGGATGGGGCAGCCCTGGTGTACAGTGAATGTGTGCACTGATGTCCTGCTTTAGCTGAAAAGGCCAATCTGTCTCATCCAGAAGAGGCCGCAGCTCGAGGCTTGAATCTGCAAAATGCAGGATACTTTGGATCATGTCAATGCTATTAATAAATTAACCTGAAGCTCCCTGCCCATGAATTTAGGGTCCTGGCATGGCTCTGCTTTGACTGAGGGCTGGCCAGAACAGACTGGTGTTTGGCAACTCCAGGACATGAAGTGTCTGAGCCTGGTCCCCCTGGAGTCCCCTCACTCCAGGTTCAGCCCTTCCCCATCTGGGTGGGATTCACAGTCGGTGCCTCAGCTGTGCTGAAGCTCAGAGCCCTGCAGCCAGGGCAGGGAGCAACCCATGCCAAAGGGCTGATTTGGCACCAGAACAGCCAAGATCATCTTTCCTAGAAGAATAAAAAATTGCCATCCGTGCCTGTTTTAACTATAGTACAACCTCACGCATCTCCTGGTTTTTAATCATTCATAGACAGCGAAGACTTGCAGCTGTTTGCATTTGTGAAGCCTCAGATTTACCAACAGCTTCTGATTTTTAGAAAATAGGCTACAGATCCTTTAGTAGCAGATGAAGAAATGTCAAATATCGAAATCCCCATTGTCAAGGCAATTAAATACCTCGTTCCTGTTGCACTTGGTTCCCTGTGCAAACTGCTCTGCCCTAAGTCTTGTGTCATTGTGTGACTTAACCACGTTCTAGACTAGAAATAATAATCCCAATAAGACACCTTAGGCACGGCAGATGCACAGATGTGGTGATGGTGTCTCAGCAGAGAGAGGCACAGCCTTTCCTGCCAGTGTGACACTGCCAGCGAGACACTGTCTCAGACCAGCCTCTCCATGGGGAACCGGGATTCCTGTGCCTTACAGAGCAGATTCTCACTGAAATCTACACAGCAAACAAACCACTTGAGCACCTGGTAGCCTGATTTATTCCCCCCCTGTTCTTTAAAGTAGTGGCCAATGACACATTTGGAGATAATTAACACAAAGGTTGAGGGGTTTTTTTTAATATGCCATGACTATTAGCAGCTGGATTAGGAATAAGCCAGCACAAAAGCAGCATACCTCTTATACCAGCTATAAATAAAACCAGGCTTCAAATTTGAAAGCAGGATTGGTTTTTTTTTGTTTTTCCCCTCCACAGAAAATCTTTTCTGTGTGCCAAGACTAAAATATTAGCGTTGTGTTCCCTCCTCTGTCTAAACAGACCTCATTGCATCTAAGTGCCAAAAAAAATGGAATTCCTGAACAGCAGGTGAAAAGAAAACAGAAGATCAAACGCAGTTCTGGCTGCCAAGAGAACCTGCAGCACGGCTTGGGGGTGCATGAAAAGCCCAGCAGACCCCTGGTGCTGTCAAAGACTTCTGGAAGGTCGTCAAGGAGTTTTTTCCAAGCATCCCACATCAAAAAGCTGTGCAGGGAGACAAACCTGCAATACATCATGAGGATGGTGCTAAAGACACCAATCACCCACTTTTAGGAGAATTTAACTTTCCCCCATGACATCTATGGAAGCAGCTCTAAGAAATGAGTGTTCTGTGTGGAGACCAGGGGCGTGGAAAGAAATGTCAGTGCTCACACTGGGTGAACACCAGACAATGGCTGCTTTGGGTCCATAACCCACCGGGGAACTATGCAAGAAATGTGTCTTTGAGCTCAGCCTTGCACTCAAGGCAAAGGACACATATCTTGCTGCTCTTGCAACCAGCCAGCCCTTGCAATAATTTGTATTTCTGCACCCAGCGGGACATCCCTAAGCCCATGACAGAGTCCTTTCTCTTTGGGTACGCAGGGAAGAAACGGCTCCAGCACTCCTCATGGCTAATGGCCTTCAGAAAACAGACTTGAGCTTCTGGTTAATCCCTTCTGACCCTTTGCCTACCATTCCTTGCCACCACTGGCAAAGGCAGGGAGGCTCTGGACCAAAAGCAGAAATCTGGGTTTGAAAACAAGATTTTGGACGTGTCTCTGGATCCCACTGTGCCAGCAGTGCTCGAAGCCCTGCAAAGTTCATCCACCTTCCAGCCCTGCACTGGGGCAGCACCCAGGTGAGGCTGCAGCACTCCCTGTGAGAGCGCTGACCAATGACACTGATTTCCAAAAGGCACCCATGAATGCTTCCCCCAGAATTGCTATGGCTGAGAAATGACTGATGACTGACCAGGCAGCAGCACTGGGATCACAGCTTGGAAGTGCTCAGGCCCGTTTTTCCTCCTAAAAATCACCAAGCAGCAAAGTTCTTTCAAATAAGACACACATTGGTGGGGTTGAAAATAATACAAAATGCACATGTGCTCCTAAAGACAGCCTTTTTTTTTTTTTATTTTAAAACTCTGCATCTGAAAACACCGTATGACAGAAAGCATTTATATACACTGCAGTGTTTTTGGTATAATACAGTATTTCATACATCCATTTCTTTTTCTGCAAAAAAATTTGCTTTGTCGGACAAACAACCAAACTCCCATTGACAAAGAATACAGCTAAGGCACATTGTTTCTGCTAAATGAAAGACAAAAGGGTGCAAAAACGGGTAGTGCAATAATTGCTGAAAATCACATTCTACTACAAGAAAAGCATTCTGACTTTGAACTTTGATTACTGGTCAATTTAAGACATTTCAATATCTCATAAAATACTCCTTTAAATAAATAGCAAAATATCTACATCTTTCAGTGTGTTCCATTTGAATTTCCAATTTTTTTTAAACTTTCCTGTATATACATGGTTTTCTTGTTTTCTTATTCAATAGATTACAAAATATTTCTGTACAATTTTATGCATATTATGATCTATAACAAAATAGTTATTTCTTAAAACTATATTACCACCAGTCTTTGAAAATGACAGAATAGGAATAACTTATTATGGACTATGTTAGGCAATAGAAAAATCCAATCAAACCAAAAGAGAATCAAAAGGACAAAGTCAGAAAAATAATTTCATTACATTGAATTAATTATTTTAGTTTCACAAATCTTGTTTTATATGTAAACCCTTTTCAGTTGCCTTTGGGTTGTATCCACATCTGAATACCAACATAGGACAGGATTTGGGATTGCTAAAAGCACTGCAGCCTGCCGGGAATATTGGTGCTACTCACTGAAACACAACAGTTCTCATGGAGAAAAGTATTAAAGAAACCCAACACATACAGGCCTTAGCAGAACTCATTGGTTTCTGCTGACTTTGACAACCTTTGAATGAAGCTCCAAAAGGCAGATTTTCTGAAATGCATTTATGACTACGACAAACCAACCAGACTCCACTATGTTCTAAAGGTACTGCTGGATTCCCAACCAACACCCAAAATCTGGCCCCATGTGGTGACGTTCTTCAGATTTTAAGACCAAACCATTAAAAGGATATTTCTTCTCCCAGCTACCAGTACAAATCTGAGAGGAATGCTACTATGCCATGTTAAAATGAGTGAAATTACTCTACAATTTGTCTTGTGCATCTGAGAGCAGTCCGTTGTAGTCTGAAGATAAATTAAAAGTTACGAAGTTTGTACTTTGTATGTAATTAAACCAATCTTCCTTATCTACAGTGAGCGGCAAAAGACAGATCTCGTAATTTCCTAAGGTTTATATGAATGTCTGAGACTTCCTTTTGCCCAAAGGGAAGGTCATTTTCTTTCCTTAAAGACTGCATTTGTAAGCAATTTCTATTGTATTTGTGAAGTGTAAGCTGACAGCAACACAACTGAGCTGTAATAGAAATCTCAAGGTGCCTTTTATTCATTCCACAACAAACAGAGAAAGTGAGCAAGACACAGACAACACCAAAGTTCCTAACACAGTTTAAGGCCACATTTAGAAAGGATGGAAGTAAGGCTTTCTTTAAGGGGCAACACACTGGATGCCACAATGGGAACAGACACCGAGCGATCCAAAGCTGACAGGATTCACCCACACAAAAGCTGAAACAACACCTTAGTTTTGGCCAGCAGGTTTGTGCCTTTTTTTGGACCTAAGCAGGAAAATAAAATTAAATGCCATAGACATCCTCCTCTGGAATATTCCCAGCAAACTGAAGGTGCTCCCCTGGCAGGAGTGCTATTCTCTCAGTTGAGGGTGTTAATTACAACAGAACCAAAGACAAGCCATTACAATATACAAATGCAGCGCCATGAACCGCGCCTAGAATTGTCACTCTGGTATCAGAGGCACCTGTACAGTATCTTGCTGTTTATTTGGCAAGGTTACAAGTAATACTTCTAGGTTTTACCAAAGTAGAAAGAGAATTTGCATAGATTGTACATTCAGTTCAAGGAGATTTCTGGTACCTTTTTTTGTTGTTCTCAGGTAAACGTGTTTGCAGACACAGTGAGGTAGCAGCTGTGGTAGCACCCATGAGCAAAAGAAGGTAACCAAGGCAGAAGCAAAGAGCAGAGTGATCAACACACTACTGTTAGTAAGAAGGAACAGAACCAACACGGTACCTGCAGTGTCACATCATGAGGGGTAACTGCTCCCAACGCCACACGTAACTGAGCCACCCTAATGCCACCGTGGTCCCGGGTAACACGGCCTGTAAGGTCTTGGAACCTCAATTTTAAATGCTCTCAGCCTGATTATTCTTTCCCTTACTGTGATGATGGTGGTGAAGGTTTTGAAGGTCAATCTCTTCTACAATACACCTTGGAAGGGAATTACAAACCAGAGTGTTTGCTTACTTTTGAAGATTCTGCAGGAAAATGTGCTGTCCTACAAATTCTTCCTTGCTGCCCTTAACCCTAATTGACATTCCTTTGGCTCCTCTGTGCCTGGCTGCCGCAGCAGCTGCCCTCAGGGCTCAGCAGCAGGTATTCCTGCTCTCAGGAACTCCTCCTGGGCCTCTGGAAGGGCAGTGCTCTGTCCTCTCTAATGCTGCATCGCTCCCTACCCTCTCTGCAGGCATCCCCCCTGGAGCTGCGTCGGCAGAAGCCCGAGGGTTTGGTTTGGAAAGGCTTTTTAACATGATGTTTTCAATTGTCATTTAATATGGGCTTAAGGTAATGTCCTATAAATCCTTAAGACTATACAGGACGTCTTGAATGGTACAAATAAAGACACACATGGATCATTATCTTTTCACAGCCAGACTGAAGCAAAGGCCAGTGGGGAAGGCCACCAACCACTTCCTACCTGGTCTGTCTTATTCTGCTGCTGAAATCCCAAAGAACCAAGTCTCCTCTTACATATATCAGATTGCCATGCCTGAAAATCAGGACAAAGCAACAGCTGGCTTGCACCAACTCCTTCCTGTGTGCAAGTACTGGACTGACTGAAGGCTGCTCTGAAAAGCTGCTCTGAAAAGCAAACTTCCCTCATCTGCAGCTGGGTTTCTGAAGAAGCCTAGGGGATTTGGCTCACTCAAGTATAAAACTTCCTGCTCTGTGGAAAGTGCTGGGGTTGGCCAAGGTTTCATGTGGCCAACTCCTGAAGCTTTGGGACCTGGGAAGACAACGAGGAGGGCGTGCTGGCCAGCGGCAAGCTGGCAATTCTCAGATGGCTGTGATGAAAGGGAACTAGAGAAATCAACAGAAAGCTGGTCCTCATTGCTGGGCCACAAGAAACATCTGGATCTTGTTTATCTCGGAAGCCAAAGCTGAGATCTCAGGGCATCAATCGTCCTCAGCCTTGCTGTGCAGAATGAGCCCAGTTTGTTCAAAGGTTTGTTGCAACACAGTTGTATCAAACTTTTGCAAAGTTTCAGCATCTTCTTTACCCTTTCTCTCTCCCTTTTCACTTTTCACTATCAAACAGGGTCAGGTTTGCACTATCCCTGTTCTGACTCACTGACTTCACTACTGTGCTCACTATAATTGTGGCTAAGAGTGACGGAGGCTTCATTAGGATGGCAATTAGTGCTGCAGGAGATGGAGGAAAAGTGAATGCACATTAGTTGGTACTTTTGAAGGTGCTGCAGGATCACTGTTAATACACCATTAAACACCTGTACAGGCATTGTGCACTGAAGCCAATACCCAGGAAAGTCAATTTGTAACACACGAATGCACACTCCTGTATCTCTAGGCTTAGCAATAATGAAGGCTTAACAACAGAGATACAGAGGGACTTTCTTGTATAACACTTGCTATCATGAAGGAATTGTTAAAATTCTCTGCTTGCCGAGAGCACAAAAAAATGAAGACATAATTTCAGTTCTAAAAAAAACTCCCTTGAATATCAGAAAATGAAAATGCAAATATTACTACTCAATGTCCAAATGTCATCAAAGAAAGAATTGGACAAATCTGAAAATAAACTCTCATTTGAGCTATTTCGTTTAGCCTTGGGGTTTAACATTACCATATAAACAGGTCTGCATAATGCTAAGACTGACTTTGGACATAATTCATTAAATCACGTATGTAGATGTTCTGCATTTTGCCACATTCCCTTTCTGTGTAATACAGACTGATCACAGGAGTGTTACACGGCTGCCATGCAGGATGGGCAGGGAATTTAAACAAGCAAAGCATTACACACAGAGGACAAATGTGTGCATATGGAAATATAAACCCCTCCCACTGAAAGGAATTTTCATCAAACCAGGCTTTCAGCTGGGATGGTGTTCAGCAAGGACTGGCCAGTGTGACTGGAAAAGAACACCTGCACGTTCAGATGAAGATGTGTAACTCTCTTGTTTTGTACCAGCTGTGGGCCCCTGCTCTGAATTCTCCTTTTCACCAAATGTAAGATCTGTGAAGTTATTCTCTTCTGACCACTGACAGTGTTCATCACAGGCTCCCAGTGCTGCCATTTCAAACCACAGAAGCCACTAAGCAGGACTAAGTTGGGCTTAGCAGCATCAGCTCGGAGCCAGCTCTGATCCCTGATGCAATCTGGCTTTACATGTTTTTTATTCACAACTACTGGACTTTGTAACTCAGACACAGAGTCTCATATACATCTTTTGGATCCATGTCTGCATGATAAGGGCTATAGTACAGGTGGCTGTTTAGGTCCAAAACTTGGCGTTGCCTCCGGAAGATGTTCCAAACGTGGCAGCTTATCCTTTGATGATTTCAAACACAGCCAGCATTTACCCCCAGCATTCTGTCACACCTTTTATTTACGCTGGACTTGACTCTGAAGTCCTCATTTAGCATTAGCACTCTGTGAAAGTTTTGCCTAAGAAAGGACTGCAGGATCAACCCCTTTAGCTCTGCATCCTATATTTTAATAGCAGCACTGGGTTTGCCAGCTTGCTACAAAACTTCATGTTTAAATGCTTTTTGCCTTTCAGAAAATATATAAATTTTCTTTGAGACATTTTAAACCTAGCCTATAATGCAAATGGATATATCAGCAACCATCTGTTTTCTTTCCATTTTTTGTACTAAAAATAATTTGCACCTTATATTTGAAATTATAAAAGTGGCAGCTTTTTTCCTAACCACAGAAGACGTGATTGCTGTCACCTTCTGCTTGGTCGAGTTAATGAAAACTTACCAAAAAAGCACTTAAAAACATTCCTGCTTAAGAATAAAAACAAGTATCAAATTTAAAAACCAAGTTATCTGCATGCGTGTGCGTGGGTGCACCCCTACACATGTGCTTATGTGCAAGACAGACTGAAGATTTTGTGACTACCCCAGGAGTCTTACTGAGAACAAGCACTGCCTGGGCTTGTCAATGAATTTTATTGTGTGCCCTAAATATGATATTCTTCATTGAATCTGCAGGGCTTGAACCGTGCAGTCGCCATTGCATCAGTGTGACTACAGCCCTGGATTTCACAGTGAGGATTGGAGGTCCCCAGAAAACATGAACTTCACAAAGGAATGTTATATTAAAAACAAGCACTGTTAAAAACCCCTACTGAATAAGTAATAACACTGTGATTCTATCACATAAACCTGTTGGCAACCCTGGTTTCACACATGCTTGCCTCTAGAGCTGGTTGAAAAGCTGGAACGTTACCTCAACTGGAATATTCCAATCAGCTCTCATTGCTACAAACTTCCCTAAAGCTACTGCTCGTGACTGACAAAATCAAGACAAAAACAGAAAGGGAGGTGTGAGGGGAGGAAGGCCTTTTCTTAATAAAGGCAGCTTCAGTTAGTAAAATAACATAATCTTCAAGCTGCAAAAGCAGCACCTACTAATTAGTCATTGACTAAAACATAAATAATAAATACCTAAATTGTTCCTTCTATGCATCCATTTTTGTGCCAGATAAACATTTCAACGCTCTGCCTTAATGCCAGCACAGCTGACACCACAATTTCAAGTCCAAAGCAAACTGAAGTAGCTTTAAACCAGTATGACAGAGATACTCCAAGCCACGGGGATCTGTGTGTTACAGTCCTACTGCAAGTGTTGTTTAAAAGGGAATTCAACCTTCCTGTGAGACGTGATTACGGAATGATCCAAGGGTCTGTTTCCCTCCTGATGTGGACACTTCACTCTCAGCAGAAAGTTATCCATGCACATAGAAGGGTGAACAGATACCTTCCTTTATTACAGCAACAGGACTTCTTTCCTAATTAACCTAACAGCTTTTAATGGTTTTTTTTTGGTTCTGTTGCTAACTAGAGATTAACACAGCAACAACAACAAAGTGCATGTTTTTGCTAATGTAAAATGCATTAGTTGGAGATGAATTTGCATATAAAACACATATTTTAAAAAGTTCTTGGAATGTAAATTAATTTTTCACTACTGTAGAAAATGCACATTGAAATGATGCAAAACTTGCCTATTTAAAACAGGATGCAGACTGCTAGGAATTCTGAAGACAGGCAAGGGTAGATTGTTGACAGAATAAAGTAAAAGCATAGAGAAACATGGCACTGTTCTCCTTCCCCTGGCTTTGGGCAGAGACCCACATCCTGCACAGCCTTCCAGATGCCCTGGCAAAGCCTGGAAGGATCCTTCTTTAGGCAGAGATGGAGATATAAGACCAGCGGAGGGAATTAGTGTTAAGACTTACTAGCCACTACTCAAATTAGGGAAGAAACCTGTTGTTGCAGATTTAGATCCCAATTTTACTATTTTACTGGTTTACAGCTCCACTGCCTGAGAAAAAACTCAGCTCAGCTCATGAGCAAAATCAGCCCAGGGTGTGAGCAGACACATCACAACCCATGGCAGCCTACACATACACACCTGCTCTACTGGCAGTCTGTGAAAACACTCAGGTACTGGCAGCTTCCAAAAATACCTGCAGATTTGAATGGGCTGAAATTCAAAATACTTCTTTGTTCTTTAATAAATACTCTTCGTACACTGACCCTGAACCCGACTGCATGAGACATAAAAGACTACTATAGCAAAACACTGGTTTCATTTAGAGTTTATCGTGAAATTAGTCTGAAAAAACCTCTGAAAGTAATCTGAAAGTTTCTGCTTTTGCTCGTTTTCTCTAACTAGGATAACAGACATCAGCTGTGTCCAGAATTACTTTGTGTTATTAAAAACCCGAGTGAGGCTGTACCATAATTACTTCACATTCTCTGAGGTTATGTGGCCATACAGGCTCCAGCCTGCAGGAACCACCCTCCCCAGGAAGCGTAAGTGGAAGGGAATTTTGCTGTGATTTATTTATGGCAGCAAAATAACAAAAGCCTATGAAACAGCAGAGGTACAGACAAGTATTTTTAAAAAAACCCCTTTAGCAGCTGCTCCTTCACTGCCCTCTCCATGGCTTGGTGGTGCTGTTGCCAAGCCCACGCGATGGTGGGTGCAGTGGCAGGTGGAATGGCCGGGTCCCCACGGGACAACACAGCCTGTGGGATGAGGCAGGCTGCTCCCAACAGAGCTGATGGACAGGGCAGTGCCAAGGGCCTTGTCAGAACTTCAGAACTTTTCTTTTCTTTTTTTTGTTTTTGTTTTTTTCTAAAATGAATTCTATTGCAGTAAGTAACAAAAAAATGTAACTTTCCCTTAGGTTTCGGAAACCTGGTGCAAGATTCACAGAGAAGCAAGGTTCAATTCCCTTTTAAAAACCTGTGCCGGGCAGAGCGCGCCGGGTGCTACCTCAGGCGGCCGTCGGGTTTGACGGGGCCCAGCTCGGACTTGGGGTCGGGGCTCAGGGAGCTCCAGGCGGTCTGGGCACAGCCCTGCAGGACGGGGCAGGCTGTGGGGCCCACGCTGCAGATGTCCACGGCCGACCAGACGCTGCTGACCAGAGAGTCCACCCAGGCGTCCAGGCGGGCGCCCACGAGCCCCGCGTTGCGCTGGGCCTGGTCGGCGCGGGCGGCGCTGACGGGGATGTTCAGCACGGGGTTCAGCCCCTGGAAGCTCTGCTCCATGTACGCGTTCTTTGGAGGCCCGCTGTGCATCTTGATGGCTTCCTCTGGAAAGGCAGAAGCAAAGCCCAAAGTTAGTGCATTAAAAAAGCCACCTCTAAGGATCTGAGGGTACAGTAAACAAAGAGACCAAGGTTTAGGGAGGAGCTGTAGCCCATCTCCCACGCACTGCATCCCAGGGGTTGTGCTCAGCTTTGGCATTCCTCGTGCTCAGGGCTACAGATCCTGCTCACTGTGATTCTCATCCTGCAAGTGCTGCCTTAGCAGGCAAAGCTCTGACCCTGGAAAAAGAGTCACCCTTATTATCAACATGACTGGCATCCCCAGAGCTGCAGGACATCCAGGACTGGCTGCACCGCGAAATGACGAAACAGTTCAAGGACACCTGGTGTGAGAAGTCTGCCAACCTCTGCCAGACATCCAAGTGCTATCACTGATTTGTCTAGGAGAAAGAGCCAAGATCTCAGCCTGTTTTGGTGTGGATTTTTTCCCCCGAAACAGATGAACCTTGCTCTGATGGGGAAAAGCCACAAGATTTGTTAGCTTTCTCTGCCCGCAAAACTCAGGTGGTGGCACTAAAAGGACAACACCAGGTCTTGGATAGACCAGACCCATAATGAAACATGTGTAGCCCCACTGTGATTCCTGGAAGTGTTCCAGTCTCACTGGGAAAGTATTCTTTCATGACAGTTACCTACTAACCTTCTGTGCTGAACAGTAGATCACAACCTTAACGACACTTTGCATTGTAGTTGCTTTCCTTACCTTTCCATCTCAGCAAAATACAATTTTGCCATATTACAGTAAAAGTCAGTATCAGGCTGTGACAATGCTTTCAGAGATCTAAACAGAGCACTGTGGGTCAGGCTGCCCCTGTCAAAGGTTGGCTGACTTACTGAGAGTCTGAGTGCACCAAGGTGCTGCTTATAAAATCAGGATGGGACCCTCCACAAATGTTCATCGAGTGCCTGTCGGGAACAAATTTCCAACCACTTCTGTCCGCTCCCAGCTGCCTTCCCCAGCATCCTCACTCTGGCAGCACAGAGGATATGTTTAGCTCTGCCAACAGACACACTGTCTAGAACAGAAAATGGGCCCATTCAGGGTGCTCCAGGCGAGGAAAGCCACCGCGCTCCGCGAGCGTCAGAGGCCAGGAATTACACATTCACGGCTACAATTCCTTCCACATGTCCTTGCGCTGCAGCCTGACACTGAGTCCTTTCTTCCACGCAGAGGACTATCTCAGGTGCTGGAAATAAACCCGTGTATTTATTCAGGGGGGAAAGGGATGTTTAACTGGAGCTTTGCTGCCACATTTACAAAGTCCTTAACGTCAAATACTAAGCAAGTCCATTACTTCAAATCCCCAATTAAAGTGGTTTAGCACATGCCCATCACCATTACAAATCATTTAACTGTTCCTGCATTTATCTAAATCCCTCTTTTTATTTTAAATGGTAGATATCCACAATAACCTGTAGTCAAAATGAGTTTAATCTGTGCACATGTGTCAGGAATGTGCTCTGCCAGAGCACTGCAGTTTAAGAAACAGAACAAGTACACATGATTAAATTTCCTCCTTTGGAAGCAATTAAATATGGAAGATTGTTTGTCAACATATTAATTAAATAGGAACATTCTGAGTAAAAATCCCCAAATAAATAAGAGTTGGCATTACTAGCAGGATCATCTGATTGAAACAGGCAATTCAGAGAGCTTGTTGAATCAAAGCCTGTTGTGCATGTGTTTGGTGCATGGAACAAGAGAGATCTTTATTCAGACAAGAAACAGGATGAAATGGAACTTGCTGTTCTCCCTGGCTCAGCCTCACACTTGTCCCAGGCCTCAGGACTGTCCCAGGATTATCAGGACTGGAAAGAATAAACCTGCACAAACTGCAGGACTCGGTGCTTGGCAAAGCAGCAAGGATTGTGCTGAGGGCTAGCGCTGCCCACAGCGGAAGGTGCTGCTCCAGTCAGGACACATGGAGAACCCTGACCTGGTCCTGGCGGGGATTGCCTGGCCCCACAGCAGAACAGCACCCCAACTTAGGTGTCAGCACATCCTGGAAAGGAAAAGCTGGGTAACAGCAACCTGAGTGCAGAGTCACACATTATCATCAACAGGAAATGCTGGGGATTGGACCCAGAACCCTCTCCTGGAGCCTCCAGGGCTTTGTTAAACAGCTCACAGGAGAAAGCAGAGAAGGTGCTGCTCATCCGAGCAATGGCAGATGGGCTGCTCCTCTTTGCATTAAAGGGAAAATGACAGAGAATCATGACTCCATAACTTACTGAGCTGCTACAGAAGAGAGACAGTGAGCTCCCAAGCCCTGATATGCTGTAAAAAAGGAGGCTGGAGCTACTGGGTGTGCTCTTGAAGCACTGACACTTCAGTCAAGTGTCACAAGGAGGAGCTCATGAAAAAACAATGAAGAATGTGAGACTTGCCTCTGAATGTTTAGACATTTAAATCTGTAGGGTTAGAGCAAGAAAATTCAAAATTAGCTGAACTGCAGACATTAAGCCAGACTTTTTTTGCCAGCCCTTTGACTCAGAAGGACATACATCAATGCAAAATATAGTCCACTGAGTCGAAAATATAACTTTAAAAAACTTGGTTATTTTTGACCTGTATTTTTATTTCCTCTTCACTCACATGTGAGGGCGTATTTTTCAACTGACTCTTCTTGGTCTAACTTCTTTGGATTAAATACACAACCTATAGCCAGCCACACGGGCTGGGAATTCAGCATTTTTGTGGGGGTTTGTTCATCATTTTGCAGAAAAAGCAAATTAGTTTAGACAGAGAGTGGGTTAAGGAATGAAAAATGTGGTTACCTTGGTACACATTAAGGCACTAGACCTGTGGGTTTTTTAAAGCAACACGGAAGGTACAGCTTTATTTCTTTACTTGAATTGTGTTGAAACCCTCTGGCAAAGAGGTAATTTTTTATTGACATTTTGTTTGTTTTCTCTTGCAGCAAACAAGACAGTGCTGCATTTGCTCATTGTGGAGCTAATCGACTCCTTGTCAGCTGGATCTGAACTAAATTTCAAAGCAAATCCCTGTCTTCAGGGTTTTTCTCGGAATGATGATTCCAGGGCATGTCTGCTCTTCTGCAGTCGTGCGCCTGCCTGCTGCTATTACTGCGTTTATCAAGAACATGTCATGTTACCTCTGGTTAATTTAAAGAAATCACAGCAGTTCTGACACAAGTTGCCACCCACTTTATAATCTGTATGGATGCAATTAGAATTGATTGAGCCACTGCAAACAACCAAGGGCAAAACAAAGGTTTCCCAGTATCTACTAATTGAGGTGATCTATAAATATGGATTAGGTTAAAAGGTGCCTGAGTGCATCGCCCATGTCTGCTAATGCTGTCAGCCCTTGAAAGGGGTGGCTGCAGTTTGGGGGCACAGGGACCAGGCACTGGCATTTCAGGCTCCATGGGAGCAGCAAAGATCAGCAGCCCCATGTCCAGGACACGCCATCAAGCTGGGAACAGAGTGGGAAAGGTCTCTCTTAAGGCAAAAAAGGAGGTTGTTCTTTTTCACTGCTCTCCTTGCTGGAAGGAAGAAGGGTTTTTTATGTATTCATTTATTTACAATCCAGGGTTTACTATCATCCTGAGGTTTCGGGGCTTTTTCTGCCCCAGAAGTGAACCTGCTAGTGGCTCACAATAACCTACTTGGCTTTAATGGAACAGGTACTATCCATTAAATGGATGACAACTCATTATCGGCACTCCAGCTGGGAGAGCACTGGGGGAACTTTGCCATGAATATAAACTCCAATTTAAAAATGAAATTGCTTTGGCTTTTTCTCTTCCCCTCACTGTGACCCTGGGAGTCGATCACACTTAGCCTTTAGAGAGCAGGGAAGGGGGGAAAGTGGGATCATGGGGATGCAGAGACAACCTCTACGGAATTTGCTGTTTTCTTAGGACTTGGAGTCTGCTGGGTAGCTTGGACTAGTCTGTGAGCTGCTGCCCAGAATGATACCTGTTGTTAGGTTCTGCCTCTGCAGAGCCCTCACAGGGGAGCTGGACATCCGGCCTTGAGTCTCCAAGGACCCAAATTCGGTTGCCTAAAGCTGCCAGCAAGACTCCCCCACTCCTGTGTGTCACTGTGCCAGTGATCTTACACGGCTCTGCTCCCTGTTTTGTCTTCCCCACATCCCAGTTCCTCTTTGTCTTGGCACAATCATTCCTAGAGCATCCTGCTGGTCCTTGGCAGCCCTCCTGTGTCCTTACAAGAAGTATGGAGTACTGGGTTTGACACACTCGACCATATGGTGAGAGCCTCAAAATTGTTATTTAGAAGAATAAACCGGAATCTGTCTGTGCAGGAGGTAAAGGGAAGGAGGCTCTGGTGGAGAGAGTGAACCTGATTTCTCCAAATGATTTATCTCACAAATCCACCTAATTTCCTTTTCTTTTTTAATTTCTCCAACCAGACAAATACTTGGAGGCACTCCTGAGCCAGAGTATCTGCTGAAGGCAGAGCTGACCAGTGACACAACTCAAAGTAGAGAAAACAGACACAGATTTGGATGACTGGAGGGAGAAAAGGAGCAGGAAGCAATAAGTAACATTAGATTATAGACTCTCCACTGAAATAGCTTAGGGAGCTGTATTTACAGTGGAAATACCCCAAACAGCGTACTCAGTAATTCCATGTAAGATCTGATCTCTTACAGATTCAGGTTTTGAAAAGGTCAAAGAATCTGTGTTCTTAAAACAATTTACATTCTATCACTTACTCACATCTGGACACAGCATCAAAGAAAATACTCACACTTGATTTCCCTTATGGTTTTACTTGCATGCACAGAATTTAGGCCAAAATTAATAAATAAATGGAAATAGAAAAATGAATAAACTAGTGGCATATGCTGTTTTTATAAACTGCTAAACAGAACATCTTTGCTGGCAGCTGTCCCATGATTATTTTTTTATTTTGAATGCAATTATAAATTCTGAGAGTCATGATATAGGAATGAACGTGTTTTACTTTGATTATTCAAAAGAAGAGCCAGTGGCTCCCTTCATGATGCTGGGAAACCAAAACAACTTTTCCTTGTTGTGCTCTGGGCTGAAGTGATGTGTAGATAAGCAATGACTTAGGAAATACAGGGATTGTTGTCACGCCTGTGTTCTCAGGGTACAAGATGTTAGTGGCTGCTGCCAGTTTTGTGCAAATGCTTTTTAGAATGGCAAAAGCAAATTGCTCACAAGATCATGGAGAGATTTTTATGTCTGTAACTTTGTGGACTCCACTTTCTACATCTGGAGTGGATGAGACAGAGGGGGCAGGATCATTATTGAGGAAATTACATGAAAAGTGCTATGAAATGTATCAGTCCAGGGCAATCTTTCTGACAAGAGTTGGTTTTTGATCAGGGCAGGGGAGGGCAGGGTGGGGGTTGGTGGTGGTGTTGAGGGAGGATGGCTGGAAAATGGAAAATTTTAAAGAAATCCCTAATAAAACATATTCCCCTCTTCTACTGACAGCTCCTGGCTAAGTCTGATGTACTCTTTATTTTCAATGTTAAGACAAGGAAATAATACTCTTCCTTCATTTTAGAAGATTTTTGGCAGTTTTTGCATTGTTTACAGCAACAGAAATCGTTCTTTTAGAAGTTCTAATTCCTCTGTCATACTCTCAAAATGCCTTTATTTGGCAGACAAAAATGTATTTAAAGAATAAAGCGATGACAATCTGACAAAAGCTGGAAATCAAAGCTGAATGACGATTGCCTGCACAGAGCACAATAGTGTCACTGAGACAGAAAGCCTTAAAAACACAAACAGGAATTTGCATTGTAAATACAATTCTAACTGCAGTGGAGTGTCACTACCTGCCCCTGCAATTAACTTTCTTTTCTACCTCCATGCCTCAGTCAACTAGAGATGACACATCACATCAGCAGCAGCAATTCACTCCTGAGACTTTTTTCCTAGACAATATTGTTCCCAAGCTTTATATTTCATTCCTGTAGTAGATTTTAGTTATCATATGAATGAAGAGGCTTTTTAGCAAAACATGTGAGCCCAGTGTATCAATGGGCAATACAGGAGAGCTACACAATTTCAGTGGAATTGTTCCAGATTCAGAGTTTGGACCAAAGGGAGTTTTGCCTTTACACCATAAAGTGTGGGTTTATTTTGAAGTCAGAGACACGTTTACCTGTCCATGGGGCTCTCACATTGTAGGGAAAAGCAGCAAGGTTGCTGGCCACATGCCACATTTTCCATCCAATTTATGCCTTAAATGTTAAATTACCAAAGAGCATGGAATTCATTAATTTCCAGCAGACAAGTTGGTAGCAGCTGCACTCAGAAGCAGGCTGCCTCAAACTTCGAAAACGTATTCCTTCTACACATGGTGTCTGTTCACAATTTATCATTGCCTATTAGCTAAGAACAGCAGCGGGTTGGAGGTGGTTCCGTTTCTGCTTAAGAAACGATGCCACCAAATGTTAGCAGCAGAAATCAGTAAGTTCACTCTTCTGCTGGAAATGTGTGGAATCAAACTCCTGTTGAGCGAGATAAGGGCTGCATTAGCTCTCAGCAGTTGTCTGCTGGTGTTTGCATTACAGAAGCAGCACGTTGTGCTGGAAGGTAAATGCCTGACTCAGTTTATTTGCTGCCTTGTCAGGAAGAAGAACTTCTGAAAACTTAATAGGATCATTCATGTATCTAGCAAATTTAAGATGTATAAAGTTATGAATATTAATACTGGGCAGATGGAAGCACTTGAGCACTTTAAGAAGAATGGTAAAGATACTCAGAGCAACAAGCTTGTTTTGATCTTACTGAATAAAAAACCAGGTGTGGCTGTAAAATGTTGCCTCTTCTCCCAGCACAGTGTCCTGGGCACTGGCTGCAGACCCAAGCATTCAGATGATGCCTGTGCCAGGCAAACGTGGGAGCCTGCAGAGCCTGGCAGCCCCAGAATGGCCTCTGTGTGTGGATGGCTCAGGGCTGCTGTGGCAAGGAAGAAAATGGTTTCTTTCTAAAAACTGCCCATGAGGGTCTGGTCCCAGGACTGTATTTGTAGATATTTCTGTAACACAGCTGCTTGGCAAGCACTGAGCAGGTTTTGGCAGGTATCAGGCAGTAGTGAATGCCTGGACCTGACAATATGTCAGGTGAGCTCTGGCCTAGGGTAATTTTGTCTAATCCAGCATTTTGTATATTAATGCTTTTATTGTTAAACACACAGGCTTTGTCAAGAAAACAGTTTAAACACATGTAAATCTCTCAGAGGAAACATGAAGGAAAAGCAGAAAGGTCAATTTTTCTTTCCATTTCTAAATGATGGCTTTTACGATAGCTGTTAGATTACTGAGAGTCTGAAGTTCTCTGAATTCTGAACTGTGCATAATTTAAAGATACAACTAATCTTTTGTTCAAAGTGGCAGTGTTTTATGGACTGGATACAGACACTTCCTCTTGTCTTAGTGCAAAAGTTTCTTCTGACTTAGTGTCTATAAAATCCCTTTCTTTAATCCTTTTCCAATACAGTGCTACTTCATTTTCAACAGCAGCATTTACAGTGAATACAGACACAATAACTATATTATTCCTGTAGCAA
The DNA here is from genome assembly GCA_013397795.1 of Orthonyx spaldingii. Classification (NCBI taxonomy): domain Eukaryota; kingdom Metazoa; phylum Chordata; class Aves; order Passeriformes; family Orthonychidae; genus Orthonyx; species Orthonyx spaldingii. The sequence goes on from VZTJ01003069.1 coordinate 285,907, forward strand.
ATAATAAAACTTACCTTGCTTGATAGGCTGCTGATTTGAGAAGGTGAGAGGAGTAACAAGGAATTTGGTTTCAGCTACCTGTACCCAGTGGTGCAGAATTTTTATTGTCCAGACACCAGGTCGCAGGGGCAAATTCAGAGGTGGTTTGTAGTGAGTAAACTCGGCACTGGATTCAATAAGAATATCATATGTCGCTGCAATTACATTAATGGGATCCACCCAAATGACAGTCACGGTGACATTGGGGCCTTTCCCCCATTTCTGCATCCCAACTGGCTCATCTGTTGGCCCAAGGAGTCCTCCAAAATTCCGGAAAAGCCTTTCCTTGGCGTCCCACTCGGTGCCAATCTGAAATTAAAGAACATAATGCTGGTAGCATCATCTCTGCAAGCATCTGAGACCCTTATGGCAAATAAGGGCTCTCAAGAGATGCAAATCATATTTCTGTAACATACACATAAAAGCTGACAGCAACATGACCTAAGATCATAATGTGCACACAAATTGTGAGGCTACCTAGAATGCAAGGCTTGTTTTATTGGTCCAGTTCTCCTGGGACTGCAGGACTGAGGGCTGCACTCCTGCTTTTGGAGGCAGTGCCCACCTCAGGTGTCCCAGGAGGTCCTGTCCCCGTGAGGTCAAATCACGTGTGATCAATGTCAAACACAAAAAGACATGAGGGACATCATTTGAGGTGAAGACCTGGAGAGCCCTGGCTCCTTTAGGCAAGCAGACATCTGCTGTCCTTCCTTGGAGACACCTACAGATGTTCTGGGATGAAACCCCTCAGAGTCCTTCTGGTCTTGTTTTGCCCTAATCTCCAAACACTGCGGATGACCAAAGAGCTGATTTGTTCCCTGTATAGAAGGCCTCTGTGGGTGACCTCTGGAGACCCATGCACACACAGGCAGGATCCACACTTTCAAAATATATGTGGATATTTCAGATTTTCCCCACACAGAGCTGTCCCTGTCCCTAAGCTTCACCTCACAAGGGCATGGCCAGAACCTGCTTTCCTGAAAGCATAAGAAATAATTGTAGCTCATTTGCTTCAGAGATTTTTCCTCCAGATTTCATTTCACTTCACGAGAATAAGTGATTCCAATATAATGCCTAAATCCCCCCAAATCCCAAAAACATAACGATTACCTGACGCCTATTACTGTCCAGTCTCCAGTCCCTTCTAAATAAATCCCTGTGGTTGGCAGACAAATTACAGGAGGACTGCAAGCAAAAAGCTACAAGGTCAGTAAAATAAAACCCTACCAGCCTAAATCCATCTGTCATCACACGAATTCCTCCTACTGGGCTATGACACTGCAGAATATGAGACAAAATGAGCCTTCCACTGCTCTGCAATCAACACAGCATTTCTGGTATTTCAGAGGTATTTCACCCAGCACACCAGCTAATCAAACCAGACAGCACAGCCCAGATATCAGACCCAAGCATCGACTGCCTCGAGGAGCTGTCAGTGCGTGCTCTCCTGACAAGACTGACTGAATATGCATGGAAATAAGCGGAGAAAGAAAATTTCCTGACCAGACCTTATTATCTACTCTGCCAACCTTCACTGAGGTGCTGCCATATCACACCTACCAGTGGCTCAAGGGACCTGGAAATAATAAAGTCACAACATGTGAAACAAATCTACACCCTCTTGGGCAAAGAAAAGTCTGTAAGGAAGCTCATTCCACCACATTCAATATTTCTTATTGAAGAACTCATTGCAGAAAACTTACTTCATCCTCAAAAATTAAACATTCACTCTTGACATCCAACTACTTCCCCTCTCTTTAGCTTCTCATCCCTGAGGAGAGAAATCAGAAAGTTACAGTCCCCTTGCTCCAGCCTCCAGGTGACACTGCTCCACACCAGGCTGCACGAAAGGTGTTGAGACGGGTTCACATGCAAAGGTTTAGTAGACTGCTCTGCAGAAGAGCTAAGGCTGCTTTGGGGGGGAAAAATTGTAACACAATTGTTGTCTGGTTGTTAAGCTTTGTGGCATTGGGTTCCCTAAGGCCAACCCAAAAGTTCCAGCCCAAGGGCAGGGGAAGAGGGGGCAGTTCTGGGGCTGGTGGCAGTGGCCTCCCTGGGAGCCTTTCCCCCCACAGTCATGGAACAGCAGCACCAGCAGTGCTGCAGGGCTGGCCCCCAGCAACACAAAGGTACCCCCAGACCCCCACGTGCCCCAGGGCCAGGGCTCACACCCAGGCTCCACGGGCACCTCGGGGAGGCCAAGGCAGGGAGCTGCACACTCTGTTCTGGGCATCTGCCCTTCATGTCTGCTTTCCAGCTGGGGACATACTTTCCCATGCTACACAGCTTGCACTACAGCTGCTTTTAGAAGCACAGTATTTATAGGGAATTTTACTTAAAGCAGTGGTTAGAGGTTTATAACCCTTGAACTTCACACACAGCTGAGTTCCCAGTACGGAGATGTCTGATTTTACAGGGCAAGAGATACTACAGCCCTATAATAATTTTCACAGTTCTTTAAAACATTGTGAGTAGGCTTTCACTTTCAAATAGAATACACCAAGTATGGGATAGAATCAAGCAGTAATGAATATCTGATAAATTATGACGGGATGTGACACAGAAATTGACATTTTCCCACATTATTATTTTAATCACCTGTATTTTGGGCTTCAAGAGCAAGCACAGTGCACGGGGTATGTTTGGAAAGATGGAAATCTCTCATTGGCTCAAAACTTCTGTTTCTATCTCTGTTTGATCCCACGATAAAATTTTCCCAAGATAAATTATACCCTGATTATGGGTTCGTGTCTCATTGCTCACCACAAGCAGGACCATTAGGTTCATACAATGCACACTAATTGCCTGCCACCTAGTTTATTTTATTCTCTGTGATGAATCACAAGTCTTAACAAGACCAGAAATGAACTTAGCGTTCAAGTGATAGACAGTGAGCTGAGACTTTTAGTTCTGTGCAGCAAATCAATCCCCTGCCCTCCGTGGGGAAGTTGCCTGAACCCAGGCTGGCAGGACACATAGCGTGTGCATTGTGCACGGGCCAGTTTTAGGAGGTGTGGGAGTTCCATGCTTGGAAACCATCTCTCTTGGATTCCCTGTAAGTTTGTTTTATTTGACTCTGCCCGCAGGAGCCGTGTGCCATCGAAATGCTGCCACTAACTCCCCCCCAGCTGTGGGGCAGCTCTGCTGGCTGAGCGCTTCCCACTCGTCCTTGCAGGGTGTGGGGTGAAACCCACTCCTCAGGCAGTGAAGTCTGAGAGGAGCAGAGGGCAGGAGGCAGGGACTGCAGAGATCCCATCATCTCTGCTGCAATCTCAGTTGTGCATCAGGGTCACAAATACAGCCGGGAGCACACTCAGTGCAGCATATTTGTGCTGTTCCTGCTGCCCCAGTGGTGTGAGCTGGAAGAGAGGAGGAAGTTCCCAGCTAAAACAGCCCCATCCAGTTTTAAATTCCTGCCAGATCATGGGGTGAAAGTTGTTGAAGAATGAGCAGTTCTATGTCCCAATAAGCACAAATCTTGATTTTATTTTCTGTGGACACTGACGGTTCCATCTTAGCTAAACTGCTAAGTTTATTTTGCACTTGCTGGACCTTGACAGAGCAGTGGCATTTTAACAAGCAGTAGCAGATCAGAGCTTTCCAGCCACACTGAAACTGAAGAAGTTAATGCTGGATTTATAGCAGGGTAACTGAGAGAGTTATTTGGCTCAGAGGCAAAGATTCCTCTAGGCCAAGGAAAGGCAGAAAGTAAAATAAACAATTAAAAAAAGATGAGATTATTTACTTTGTACCTCTCTGTCTTTTAAAATATGAATCATCTATACAAGGAGAGGACAATTAAAGAGGTTAGGTGAGAAAATACAATGAAAACAAGTAAGCAGCCACCAAAACTCTTGTTGTTGAGTTTTAAATAGAAGAAAATGTTTCCTTATGCTCAAAAAAAGCTCACCAGTGATTAAATTCTAAAAAGTACTAAATAAACAGCAGAAATACTCCTACAAATCACAAGAATTGGAGCTTGTGTGAACATTTATCACTGCATGAAGTGGCAGGCCTACCATCCGACACAGTGATAAATGAAACACACTTTCCATCCATCTCTTTAATGGCACATTAGTGTCATGGATTTGCCATGCACACCAAAACACTGAATCCCACCTAGGCATTTCTTAATTGCCCAAGAAGATGGTAATTTATGGACTTAGCCATAATGACTGGAACACATTTGTTCAATCAATTTTATACCTTAATTGAAATTTGCGGCTTAACAAGAAAAATCATGAAATTAACTGCTCAGACAGTTGTATCTTTAAAACAGAACACAGATGTCAGGTCCTATTAGTGGTCAACTTTCGTGATATATTTTAGGGTAGATTTTTTATACTCTATGACAGAGACTGGGACAAATGTCTAGAAAAAAAACAGGATTTGTGGGAAATCTTGGCCACTGCTGTGATAATTTTCTCTTTTGTGTAACAACATCAATATTCTGCTCACATGTGGTATCAGTACCTGACTACCACTAATTTTACGAGGTTATTCTCAGCATATTTTTGAGAGAAACATTTAAACACATCACCATTTACATCTGGAATTGCAGAAGAATGGCATTTTCCCCAGGCACTTTTCACAACACTCACAACAATCACGGTGGCAAAACTTTAAAGTTACTCTTAAATTTCTGAGCCCCTTTGACAACAACAAAAGCCTTCCACTTGTTTTTAAAACAGAAGGGAGTGAGGACACTCAGATTAATGCAAGACATGAGGGTTGACCAGAGATCTGAACCTGCAATGAGATCTCCTTCTATGATGAGGATGTGCACTATGCTAGAAAGCCACTCTCACCTCAAATTTACATGGAAATAGAGTTTCCAAAGGCTGCTGATTTAGTGTTCACTCTCGCGAGGCCGGAGGCTCCTGACACTGTGCATGGGTGGCTACGAACACTCACCTCTGAGAACTGCAACCTCCCAAAATCGCTCGGTGGACTTGCGATCTTGAAGACTTTCTTGGGCATCACCCACGTTTCCAAAGTTTCCAGTTTACTGACAGCCAGATTGGTTGCGTGGTGCCTGATCAGGAAGCCTTGGAAACGGTCAGCAAGGAAGTAAAGGTGGATGGAAACTGGATGGCCCATGGGGTAGTATCTGTAAAACAGCACATGCTCATCAGTTACACCAGAGAGACATGAAATCTCCATTTACTTGGAGCTAATGGCTTAAGAAGCGTTCATTTCAACTAGAAAATCCACCACTGTACATCAAGAGATTTCCAGTGTGTTCATGACTCATTATCAAATATTCTTAGGCTGTTCCGATTACCCCGAAACATAAAAATATGTTACAACAAAGTAGGCTCAATAATTTCATATCTACAGCTCTAAGCTCTTTAGGAGGTCCCTGGGTGCCAGAAAGCTCCTCTCCCTCACCACCTCTCTTGGTAGAAAGTGGCACTCAGAGACACACACAGATTGCCAGGCTGCAGCCCTGTTTGTTCGGATGAACTGGAGGATGAAGGACGCCCCAGGACTGTGCCCGTGCTCCAGAGATGCCTTTCCTGCCCCAGCAGGGTCAGTGCCTGCCTGCACAGGGCAGCAGGGAATGCTGTGTGACCAGGCACTGACCCCTGGGCCCCTCCATTCCCAAACCCCTTCCCCAAGGGCAGGGCTCTGCAGGGTGGCACTGCAGTGAAGGATGCCAGGATCCCATCCCCATTTTAGGTCTCCTTATTTTAGGAAAAAAACTTCACATTCTTTAAAAACCTGGGATTGCTTTTGCCATGATTTTTTTTTTTTCACTCATAATTTAAAAAAAAAAAACCCCACCTTGAAAAAAGGTCAAACAACTGGGCAAAACCAGTCATTGGGAGATCTGGAAGCCTTCAGTTGCAGTTCAGATTTAAAGACGTAGTCACAGCTTCAAATAATTAAAATGTATGGTTGATTGTCTGCTATAGTCTCAGAAACATCTGTAATGATGTTTGGGTACATATGGATGCATAAATAATTAAAAACGTGTTATTCATAGCTCAGAAATCAAGTATTTTGCTACTTTGCAGCACTGACATTAACTGCAAAACAAGTTCAACCAACCAGCATCACACCTTCCCAGTAAGTGAGCTACGTCTGACTCCTCAGGCTTCTTACCACAATTAAAGGACGAGTGCTAAGAGGAGCTGGCCAAGGAGGACTTTCCATTGCACGAGGTCAGCAACACCCAGAAGGAAGTCTCTGGAGATGGGGAAATCAACATAAGAAGACAGGGAACCAACAGGGCCAGCGCTGATGGACCGAGCAAAAAGACTGCAAAGCTTGGCAGCCAATGCCAGCAACAATCTGACTTCTGTTCTGAGTACTAAGACCTCCTGTTCTATATGTGTGCAGCAGCAAATATTTACAATGTCCTTGAAATAGTCTGAGTGAATTGCCTCTTGGCAGCAGAGAGTAAAAACGCCCAGAGATGGAAGAAATGAATTCAATCTCAATCACACGTTAATGTTGCTCCCACGGAAGATGCTGACACTCAATCTCCTTTGGTACCCGAGCAGTCTGCGGGGGGCACGGCTTTCTGAGGCTGTGAGCTGGCCCTCGTTAGCAAAGTGTGCAAGGCAGCTGCTCCTGTAAACATCTCCTGGGCCGCTGCGGGTGGCAGCGTGGGACTGGCTCCGAGGGCGATCCAGGAGCAGCTTTCCTGCAGCATGAGCTGGGGTGGGGACTGCAGGAACAGCCAGCTCCGTGCTGCTCTCACCCCACAGCAGAGGGAATGCTGCCGAGGTGCTCAGCCCAAATCCATCCTTCCAGGACTGCATTAGAGACGTGCAAGATCATGAGAGGGAAAGAGGAAGGGTACAGATACAAACACCCAGAAGGACAGTGCAGTATCAAAAGAGACACAAATCATAAACCTGAGGATTATCCATCTTTCTCCGGTCTGAACTGGATGCTGACTCACAGTGTTTTGAGGGGGCTCAGGTAGGTTTGAAACCGCAGCCTCCGCTCCATATCAATTCAATGTTTGCAATTCCTGCCTGCACTGTTTCATGAGGCTCCAGCCTGCTTTAAAGGAGCTGTGCTTTATCCCCGAGACAGCTGCAGTCACGGTGTCCCTATCTATAACCTGGGCAAGCTTGAAAAGCACCTTGAGTTCCTGTGCAATGGAAAGTTCCCCAGAAATGGAAGAGATAATTGATATAAATCAGCATCAGAACACTGGCAAAAGGAGTGAGAACAAAAGTAATTGTCAAATTATTTCAGTACTGGTTATACATAGTCCCCATCCTCTTTGCTGGCCTCACTCTGCAGGACAAACGGCCCAGGACCTCCTTAGGTCTGCCTTTATTTGATATAAGGAAGGCATGGTACTAGCAATTATTTCTATCTAATTGTTATTGATCTTTTATTGCTTTGCACCAGTAACCTTCACTGACAAAATTCTAATAGGAATTTCAAGCACTTATTGCCACATCTTTCTAAATGGGACATTGGTCAGCACTTCCATGACTAATTTAGGAAGGTCAAGGCACATTTGGTTCTCTCTTGAGAACACAAGAAGGGCAACGTCCATCCGTCAAAGCACATGGAGCATCTTCAGTGTTTGCTGACTTAGGCTCTATGTGTTTTCTATTAGGATAAAAAAAGGCAGGCTCCAGAAACATGTTCTGAAGAAGGAATTAAGAGATGGTAATGTAAGACTTTAAAAGATGAACCCTCTCTGCTTTGAATCTAAACAGCTTCAGATGTGTTTGCAGGCAGCAAACATCTACCATGAAGAGAGCCTTTTCTGTGCAGGTCTAACTTCAGGAATTCTTCCTTTGAATCCCCTTTAGACTGAATTCTTCTTAGCCAGGCTTATAGGTGAAAAAGGAATCTAGAATATAGGAGGAATTTCCTTTTAAAGAATAAGGACCTATATTTGAGATAAATAAAAACCATTTTATATATAGAGAGAGAGATATAAACACCTACATATATTTCATGTATTTGATGCTAATAGATCTTACCAGTTGCAGCACTTTTGGCACAGAGAGCTGCACCAAGCAGGCAAACTGAGCCAAGCAAGCTCTCTGTACTCCATGTGTGCTCCCAGGGGAACAAACAAGCAAGGACCATTAACCTGCCTGTGTTCAGATTTGTTCTGAAATCCTGTCCTCTGCTTTTGGTAAGCATAATAGAGGTGAACACGACCTCTGCTGCAATCACACGGAGGGTTTAGGAGCTGAGGCTATAATACACTTGCTGAAATTAATCAAGGGAAACGCAGCAGTGGGGGTAGCACTGCCCAACTGGATCCTGTCAGTCTTCATCAGGCTGGAGAGGAGCTCCTTAAAAGTGCAGCAAACAGGTCACATAATGTCAACCCGGAATAACCAACGCTTTATTACGGACATAAATACTCCTGGAAATAAGCGCTGTGCACTTGCAGCTGCCTGGCCCCGCTCGTGGCCGTAGGCTCCAGCCAGCAGAGCCAAGAACGAGCCTCCCCCAGCGCCTGGCGCTCCCTGTGACCCTGGAACACCGAGGAGAGGCAGGACTGACCGGCAGCTGTTGTCCCCAGCCGCGTGGAACGAGGCCTCGGCGCGGCGCAGGCCCAGGCGGGAGAAGGAGTGGAACATGGTGAGCGCCACGTCGCTCAGGCTGCTCACGCCGTCGGGCTCCTCGTACACGTTCTCCCAGTAGGAGCGCAGCCCCGGCGTGCCCGACGGGTAGTTCCCGTACAGGTAATAGTCCAGCTGGCCAATGATCTCCTGGTTCACCACGGCTTCGAACTTGCGGGCGAAGAAGGTCGGCCTGGCAGTCTGCTGTTGGGATAGGACAGGAAAAGACACTGAGTTCCCGTTTTCAGACACAACGCTTTGTCCTAAGCCACGGGTTGGAGTTGAGGACATGAACTGTTTCTCTCCAAGGGCAAAGATGGCTTAAAAGGTCACCTTTGGGACCATTCATCGTTAGGAGTGATGCTAAGATTCAGTTAAAAACCACATAATTACTCAATGAAAACGTAGCTGTGTCAATCCCTCCAGACCAACAGCCACCCCCAGCTGCCTTGCTCAGGAAGGCTCTCCAAGAGCAGGAGGGGTGGGGAATGCTCTCCAAACCCCCAGGTTGGCCTGGAGACAGCGCAGCGCGGGCACGTGTTCAGCAGGGAGCAAAATGTGCTGTGTCACAGGGGCTCAAAAGAGACAGAGCAGCATTTTCTGTGTATGGATTTGCTGCTGGAGATGGTAAGAGGCCTCTGGGAGAGGTGCCATTTGTGGCTGAGGTTTCCCCACTTCTGAGTAGCCCTGCCCAGATTTTTTCACTGAGCTTGACACAGTCTTGGGCATATTACTGCTTTATATGCTATTCAACTACCATTAGCTTTCAAAAAGTCTTTGTTTTGCCTTGTTCATATTTGAGAATGGGTTCTGAGGTGCCAAGGAGTTCAAGAGTGCCCCAGATGGTTGGAAAATTCTTTTGAGGATGCTCAGTTTTGCTCTGAGATGGCGCCTGCTGTGGGCTTTGTGATCTCAGCTCGCTTTGTGCCTCCATGGGAACAGCAAGCCCCAGCCTTCTGGTGCTGTGTGCTTGTGTGAGGGGCTCTCTCACCAGAGAGTGTCAGAAGCTGCCTTTACATCTATTCTAATTATGAAATTGCCTTTCCAGCTCAGTTTACCTGATTGTTTTCTGAAATATCGTTGTGGCTTCACAGCCTGGAGCAGGTCAGGCTCTGCAGTCTGGCAGGAGTTTTTTAAGATTTGCCATTTTTTCTGTGCTGGAGACTTCCCTGGGATTGGTGTTTGGGGCAGCAGAGCCCCTCGTAGCTCTTTTTGCTCTTTTTGTGAGTGCCTGTGTCACTGACTTCAAGCGTGCCTGGTGGCAGCTCACTGCAGTACAGAAAAGATCTCTGTTTCAGAGCAGTCATCATTCCTGTGCTGTAGGGTAACACATTCCCCATCCCACACAAAGCCTGAACAAACACGCTTTATGCAGGGGACCCCGAGGAGCTGGAGGGGTGGAATTGCAAATCTGGTGACCTTGAAACGAGTGGCTGTTCATTCTCAACAGAAGCTACACAGGCCGGATACAGCTCGAGACTGAGCGCACCCTGGAGCACAGGGCTCGCCCTCCCGTCTGCCTTCAGGAAACTATCACAAAGGAGCTGATTAAACTTTTTAAGACAGCCCTGCCAAACCTGGGTGATCAAAACCTCATGACTAAGGCTCCCAAAACCACGAGATGAACTTTAATATGATCATGTTGATGAATATAATACCGAAAATGGATTTGCCTTGTGCTATGTAAGTCTCTAGCACGCACACTACTCAAATTCTAAGCTTTTTTTAAAGATGACAAGCATTGCTTAACACTGAAAGACAGGAGTTTCGTGAAACAATGAAAGCACCTGAGCTGGAACATTGGAAAAAAACCCTTTGCAATAAACTCACAGGAGTTACCAAGAAATAGTGGTACAGCCAGAGATGTGTCAAGCTTCCTTCCTTTCTAGCACAGCAGATTACCAGTGCCAAGGAGTCCAAAGCATTGCTCTGTGACCTTACCAAGCAGTGATATTTCTCCAGGGCAAAAACACAGGAGAACTAATCTTTCGTTCTCCTGAAATTAAGACCAGAGCTTGCTCACATCTCTCTCTCCACCTGCCTGATGGAGTCAAAGCTTCCGTTCCCTCTCTGTGCCGCAGCCACGCGTTCAGCTGCTCCACGCCCGGCACAGGGGGAAGGTGTGCTCCCGTCCCTGCAGGCGTGTTCGGTTACCTGGAACCGGTGGAAGTCTGCAGGTTTGAAGTCGTTGGGGGAGCAGCCACACCAGTCGACGATGTGCTTGTACTGGCACTTGCAGCCCAGCTTGCGGTTCCAGTTGGTGATGCGCAGGTTGTTGTCCACCATGGAGTCGCAGAAGGGGCTGTTCTCCAGAACGGTGTGAAAGAAGGACTGCAGCAAACACAGAGCACATCACCATATTTAGCTCCTCAAACTTCCATTTTCTCCCTCACGCCAGTCCATGGGCCCACACCTAATGCAGGTGACCTATTTTCCTTTGAAATGAATTAACAAGATCTATTGTTCTGCCACGTATGAAACACTCTCTGTGTGCATGGAAAGATCACAACACTCTACAGACCCAACCCAACTGTATGAACACACAGCTGAGGTCCTGCTCTAATAACCTGGCACAGAATAATTGCACTTCTGCAATGACCAGCTTTGGGCACTGAGAGTCCAAAGGGCTCCAGGAAAGGCACCAGTGCCAGCAATAATTTTATTTTTATTTCAGCTGTATGAGCAATTCTAAGAAATTCCCATTATTTCCATTCTGTAAGTTACTCCCTGGTCTAACAGATTTAGGACTATTTTTCTGAGCAATGTGCTAATGGCACATTTCAAGTTGTTTCCCAAAACAATTCTCAAGACTATACCATCACCCTGGTTACTGTGATAAAAATACAGTCCCAGACAGCACTTCTGTGGGTGTCTATCTCCAGCACTCTGAAATGCATTGCTAGTTGAGTGGCTTTGTTCTGAAATACACAGCTCACCTAGGCACCAAAAGGACATTCTGCCTCCTGCATTTACATCTGAAATCATAAGTCTTTGTTTGCTGACTCATGGCAGCATGGAATTCCTATTGGGCAATCCTAATTATATCATCATAATATCAGTCATTACATAAACCATGTGTGATGGGGACTGATACAGCAGGTTAACAGGTCAGTGAAGGCAGGGCCATTTTACAAAACCAGCTGTGTACCTTGCAAAGAAAACCTTGTAGAAAAAAGCTATGGAATATCATCAAATTTAGCCCTGCAAGAGACCATTTTTGGAGCAGTGACTTCTCTTTAAAATCAGCAATAGTAAGATCTATAAATAACCAGCATAACATTAGCATGGCTGGCCCCCAAATAATCCCCTTACCCTTTTTAATGTTAAATGACAGCCCAGTGAATATGGATTTTATGCTTGAACTGTCTGGTTAAACCCATAAAGGCATCCATTCTCATTCAAGCGAGAGGGGGAAAAAAAACCCTACCCAATTACCCATTGCCCTGTGTCCTTTTATAGCAATACAGGAATTTCTCTAGATAATGGATGAAAAGGTTATCAGAGTAGAGAGAAAAGGTGATTTTTAACAGAAACAGGATTAAAAGAAGATTATGCAACATGTGTGTGGAATAATAAACCCCTATCAAAAGATAACAATTACTGTGCTCCACCACAAGCTAACGAGCCTCGATTTGCAAGATCAGTGTCATCCACCCCTCAAAATGTTCAGGAGCCAAGGCAGTTACTGGTTTAAAGGCAGTCACCAGGTCTTCCTTGGGCTGGCTGACTGCTGCAGCCTGTGGAGCAGAGCCTGGCAAGCCAGGGCAGCAGTTCCCTGCTGGGGCAGGTGCAGCCCAGGCTGCCAACCTGTGCTGCCAAGGCTCTGCTCTCCCCGCGGACAGCGCGCGTTCCTGGCACTGCTGCACGCCAGGCAAAACCCCACGCTGGTGTGCACTCCCCTTCTGCATCACTTGTAGCCAGAGAGACTCCTGAGTGATCTAAATGATTTCTGACTGTGCCTTCTAGCTGAGTTTTGAACAGAACAATAAACCTTTGTTTGCAGGGTTTATATTTTTAAAGAAAAGCGCTGGATAATAGCAAGGAAAGCTACTTATGAAGACAATTCGCCATCTCTAATATCCTTCAAAAGCTTTGTGCAGGAACAATTTGCAAGCAAAGAGCAGCTGGATTTTTGGTTGTTCAGTAACAGATTAATAGGCTTAGAAGTATAAAACAAAGCCACTCCTTGCAAAAAAGTCCCACAAACAAAAAGCAATAAACAACTGCAAAAGATGTTCCAACCCTGCTTATTCATCAAGAAGTAAGGTTTTCATTACCCACTGTGGGATGCTCCAAGGCCCACTGACAGCAGGTGAAAGCCCCTCTGCTTTCGGTCAGATCTTTGGGACAAGCACAAACATTGCAGGTTTGAACATGGGGAGGGATTCTTTGCTTTCACGTACCTCGGCAGGGAGCAGCGTGTAAGAGTAAAACCTCTTCATCTTGGTTACCAGATCATCATCAGAAAAAGTGACATATTCCACAAACTTCCTGTTTAGGAGGAACCAGTCCGACCCGCCATCGACTGCGATTCCCTCTGGGATCTTGCGGTCCCCCAGGCGCCACATGTGTGTGTCACACTCCAGGAAGAGCCGATCCAGCCCTTGTTTTCTGATAAATCTGAGGGAATACAACAGCAGCCAGTAAAAGTTAATTCGAGTTTTGTTATCATCAGGAGCTTCATAAATAAAAAGCTACCTTCTCAAACAAAAAAGAATCAAAAGGTCACTTGTTTATATTTCTGTTCTACTCACAAATAATGTAGAGAGGTTCAGTAAATGATTAATCAGTTATATATTCAGTTATAGAGGCAAAGATCAACAGATTGCTTTTAAACATCATTTACACCTTCTGCTGTCCTAAGGCTGTGCAGGTGACAGAGCAGCAGGGCAAGAAAGTCCATAAAGTTCATTAACTCTGAACAAACCACTGCAGAAGAACTGCAACATGAACAGGAACTAAACACAGTCTGTGTGAGTGGCTTCTCTCTCTAAATAAATTCAGTTTTTCAAAACCAGGAAAACGTACATAAAGGTAAAATGACCAATTTTCTCCTATGCTATTATTTCATTAATTTTTCTGTGGGGATATAGCCAATTAGGAAGAAATACCATTGTATTGGTCTTTACTGTAGAACGAGCAAGTTTGCTCCATTTTCAAATCCCTGGGGAACAATGTTTTGTTATTGCTGAACCATGAAAGAGGAGCAACTGCAGAACTGCACAGCTATGGAAATGAATTATGTGAGACCAATATAAGAGAAGAAAAGCTGGGAAATCAATCTGTGTTTGAAAGCACTTTGGACTGGATGCCCCCTCATGTTTTGAGACTGTCTAATCCAGGTTTCTGTTTGTTATTCCGTTTGGGAATGATCTCCCTGCAGGAGCAGCAGGGCAGCTGTGAATTGGCACCAAGAGGGGCTGTGCGCCGTCCACCCCGGCTGGATGTGAGCGCTGGACACATCCCACGTGTTCTGAGCAGTAACAAATGCTCCCTAAGCACACCCTGCAGCCAGCCTCAGCCTCAGTCACAGCCACAGCCACAGCCACAGCCACAGCCTCAGCCACAGTCACAGCCACAGCTGCAGCCACAGCCTCAGCCACAGTCACAGCCATCCACAGCCACAGTCACAGCCACAGCTGCAGCCACAGCCTCAGCCTCAGCCACAGTCACAGTGTCACAGTCACAGTGTCACAGCCTCAGTCACAGCCACAGCCAGAGCCCACCCTGGGTGCAGAACCTGCAGGGTGACAACAGCACCCACAGTGAGAGGACACCGCGTCCCCTTCCTGAACCACACTGAGCTGTGCCAGAGTGTTTCAGCATGAGGAAGTCAAGCTGACATTTTAGTGGTCCTCAAACACAGGCTACTGAAGGAAAGGGAAAAGAAATTAAAGTTAAGGGACACCACCAAAGCTTTCTGGAGTCCTGCATCTGGAAACATGAGCATTAACCCCGTAGGCCAACTCCCTGGTTCAAGTTCTGTTCTATACCAATCAAGGAACTGAGATGCAATTATGAAATGGTGCATATTAATTTTCAAAAGGACCGTAAATGACTTCAGGGTCTATGTCCTACTGATAGCTATGTCTCTTTTCGCAGTATGAGCTCCTCTGTTAACACAACAGTGCAGAAAATGTGTAAATGAGAGTAGAGAAATCTTTCTTTCCATGAACAAGTTTCTAATTTCATGTTCCATTATGAAGGATAATAGAAAAGTCTTGCAATTTTAATGCAGTGCTCTGGAATGTAATCTTCAAATTCAATATTTATGCAGTTATCTCCAAATCAAATATTAATGTGCCTGAAAGTTTGGTCATTTATTTATTTCTCTCAAAACTAAATGCTCATTAGAGTTAATTATTTTAAGAAAATAACAGAACTTTATCGACTATATTTAAATAGAACATAAAGTTCTTTTCCATGAGGTAATTTCTTTCAACTGCTATCTCTACCAATTTATCACCCTTTACTCTAATTTTCAAATAGAAGGTTCTTTGACTGCAATGGAAACCCTCAAACAAAAAAAAAAAAAAAACCACCTGCCTTTTTCAAAAACTGCTCTATGCAGAAACTCCCTCAGCCTGCATCACACAACACAGCTCCCAGCTCCCTGGTACTGTAACAGCTTCAGCCTTATTGTCTGAGCTTGGCAGCAGAACAGCACGACCACACTTGAGATGAGAAGGTCCCAGTGAATCCTGACTCACAGCTTCATGTTTCCCAAAACAGTTGACAGGCTCCTTTTTTTTTTTTTACTATACGTGCACAGTTCTATGGTTTTTTCGAGCTAATGGCTTGGAAAAGAAAATCTCAGGATATGGAGTGAAATAAGCCAATTCCTGGGAGTGCAACTGTTTTCACAACAAATCTCAGCCCCCAAATCTGATACAACTGGGTTATTAGAAGAAAGTAAATGTACTTTGCAATCACTCACCCTCCAGCAAGGCAGCACAGCCCAACTGCAGAGCTGCCATGCCTTTGGAGACCTCTAAAGAAATGTCCCTTTTCCTTGTGCTTCTTGGACCCTTCCTAGAAGCATCACACCAGGTTTCAGATATATAACAACTGAGCAAAGAGCAGGTGTTTTTCAGGAGGATTGTCCTTACAGGGCCTCTTCACACACAGCCACTACACCTAAATGGAATAAGGCATCAGCAAAGCGAGTGATTTCTGTGACTTATGAAGCAGTGATTTATACAAGGGGCTGTGAAGACACAGCTCTCCACTGGGCAATTGCTTGGTGTTTGTGTTCGCTGGGAGCCAAGGGGACCAAGGGTATTTCAGATCTGCTGGAAGCTGAACAGGAGGGGCTGCTGGCACAGACAGCTGAACTGCAGCCAAAGTGGACAAGGTGGATGAGGCTCCCTTTTTTCCCTCCAGGCTCTGCTCTAGGATGACTGATGCTCCCAGCGACTCCAGCAATAGCAATTTTGGCACTCAGGCAGGCAAGAACTTACCCTAAGCATATTGAGTACTGCCTGAGGGAAAGGGAAAGGGGCTATCTGTATGCCACATAGGCCTTTGCAAGAAATGAAAAACTCTCAAACACTACAAACAGTTCATAAAGATTCTTGACTAGCCATCCAAGGATGCTTGCAGCCACCTCTGAAAAGAAAGATAGGAAGATGAAGGGCAAAAGCATGACCCTACTGATTTATTTCTAGTCTAATGCTGTATTTTATTAGTTTCTGGTTTTGCTCAAGGAATACCAAAACGGAACATTTTATAAAGCCAAGCCAAGCTTCAGAAAGAGCAATGAAATGTAAAAGAAGGGTGTTTTTTCCCCTTGTCTTTCTCTCTTGAGTCTCACAGAACAGCTTGCAGATAACTTCCAAATTAAAAGTAGAAAAAAAAAGAGGCTTAGTGATAGCATTTCCTTAATCTTAGTCAACTTGGAAAAATTCAGGTGCTTCCTGTCACCCTGAATGTCAGGTAAGACTGGCACAGCTCTGCCAGCTGCAAATGCACTGGGCAGGACAATGACATCCAGCTGAACCAAGGTATGGTTGGCCAAACACAACAGAGATTATCATCAGCTGAAGACAACTGACCTTTCTCCTAATCTAGAACAAACAGGAGCAAAATAATGATGATAGGAAAAGAGTCAACCAGGAGAAAATAGAACTAAAATAAGACTAGGGTTAAGAAAAGCAGGACATTTTGCCTGATTTCACAGAACATTCCATCTAAGGCATCTTATGCTTCCCTTTATCAATTTTAAGTCTTCCTAAAGAGCCTCCAGTTTTGAGGGCCTGGGCTTACACTCAAAAGTAAGCAGGAAACACAGGATGTTATGAAGGTGTGTTGGCACCTGAGCTCAGCAGACACTGACACGTGTGAAAGGTGCCACTGGGACTGACTGTGTGTGGGTGCAGCCTCAGGGTTTACATGGGGCCCCAGAGTTATTTTTGTACTTTGCTAAAAACCCTGCTGCCTGCAGCACGTGGTCTGTCACTGAGTATTGATGCCAGTCCAGGCAGCTCATGATTGCAATCCAGATCAGGGAACTCCTCTTACTTTGTAGTTTATTTAAATATTTATAAATGCATTTCAGACAAGATTCTAGGACTGTATAACACATGAAGCATTTGTAACTTGTGTAGCACATACTCCTACAACAAGAGTATGAACACAGCTCGGCTCTTATGTTTTAACTGCTAATAAATATTGTTGCACAGTTACTTAATATCAGCAAAACCACCACAAGCGAATATCCTCCTTTAGGATAGTTTTCTCCCACAGCAGCTTGGAAAGACCCTGGCTCCTGAATGCTCTACTTACACGGTATGTAAGTCAGAGAGTTTGCTGGTTTCTGTTTTCTGAAGTTTATGAATGAGTAAAACTTCTTAAAGTACCAAAAGCTATCAGATAGCTAAATTCCACATATCAGTAACTTTATCAGTAAAAGGTTTTTTTCTGGAAAGAATATACTTTTTAAGGTGAAAAGGTTTCTTCCTAAATGTTTCCTGTTTCTGGCCTCTTGCCTAGAAAACCTCCCACTGACCTGTCACTGTTAACCAGGTGCACCTACCCAGGACCTCATCAGCATTACTCAGGATTTAAGAATAAGAGCTATGAGTAAAGTACAAAACCCCAGCAAAACAATTCATCACAAGTCAAAAGTCAATGTCAAAGCAAGAATCCGTAGAGCTAGGAGTTCCACCAGCACCATGTCCATGTTTCCCTGAGTGCATGTGGACAAGCTCTGCACATTGCTCTGACTTTATCTGCTCCTCTTTTGTCTTTAGATGAAAATTTGAGGACAAAGGTCCATTTCAGTGTGAAAAGTCAAGTCAATATTTTTACAGATGAGAAATGTGAGAGTCACTTGCCAGCAGTGTTTGCACAGCCACCCTGGAAACAGCAGAGTCAATCAGTTGGGAAGCACCAAACAGTAACTTGCAGTTTAGGTGACCAACCAGGAAGCACAGAACAATAATTTGACAATCTTGAGTGTGGCAGTTGCAAGAAGTTTCAGAGAAAGTCTTAAAAAGCCTCAATGTTTCTCAATATTTTAATGTTGCAGGCCAGGGAGCAAAATGAAAAAAAAACCCCTTCAAAATTCTTTTAGTTGTAGGAAACTTGCAAAGTCTATTTTTTGCAGTAATGACTCTGCTAGGAATTGCCTTGTTTTGTCAACAGTTCCATGCATTTCCTTGTGAGCACAAAGCTTGAGAGAGACTTTCAAAGACTTTCCTGTGGGTTTCTTTCCACCACTCTTCACTTACATGATATCTTTTAAGCAATACTGAAACATCTTTGAGAAGATGAAATGGCTTCCTCTCACCATCAGGAGGCCACAACTCAAGTGATTCTGTTTCTTTTTATATTAAATAAGCAAAACTGCAAATGGTAGTGTGCAGAGATGTAGCATGAACTCACCACAGACAGACTCAATGACATGAAACCTGACATTTTGCCATCTGTTTGTCTCCAGTAAATGTCTCCTCACCTCCTTTCCAGTGACTGAGGGCAAGTGTGAGTCCCTTCTATAAAGGTTTCCAAGCTACCGACTCAGGCCACTGACCCGTGGGTACACCAGGGCCAACAACAACTGTGCAGCTTAAAATGATGTTCCCTGTCACAACCATTTTATAAAAGGCCTGAGGACCTCAGATGACAGGGACAAAAGTCACTGTTTATACGGCTGCAAATGAAGTGAGCTCCTCAATGTTCTTAGACAGCAATAAGATTCCTGATTATTTCACCAGGATCTCAATTTTCACCTCCTTCCTAATTCTGTCCTTGCCCCATAAAGTATGGCTGCTTCAAACCTTCTCACTTTATGCACCTTCCTGAAGCAGTGGATGATCTTGCTTGTACACTCTAAGAACAAAGAACACCCAGTCAAGGCATATGGCTGGTTTTGTTTCTCTTTGCATTGACAGCTTAGAGCACTGTTTTCCAAAGCCGAGCAGAAATAAAAGCCCTACAAGGAGGCAAACTGTCAAGCTGAAGCAGTAAAGGCTTTATGGCTCCCCTAATGCTTAGCATAAAGCACTAAGAACATTGAAAGTTAGCTGTAATGTCTAAATTTTTAAAGTGCAGTCTCTTTGCAGAGAAGATGCATGTTGCTATTTCAGGCGCTACACTTCTCATGCAACTGTTGGGCTGAACTACTTCCAAGCAAAAAATAGATCTTAGTCCATGTGCTCCAGAATATTCAAGTGTTCTAAAAAATTCAGTATGAGGCTGAGGGTAATTTGTGCCAAAGGAACCACCAAATGCGTTACGTGAGCAGCAGTGTAAGTGCTGCTGGGACGTGTGGTTAAACTATTCCAACACCAAGGATAATTAATCCATTTTTTCCCAGGTATTTGGGTACTTACTGGGCAATTCATCAGTGCAAGACACAACAGCATTTCCTGTGTGATCCCTTTTCCTGACTGACCACCAAAACCTCATCAAGCCAGGGTACAGCACACCAACAAACAGCTTGTGCCACTGAGGAGAAAAGGCATGTCAGAAACGGGGGAGAAACAGGGGAGATTTTGGGAACACGCTCCAGTCCTTCAGTAGCTGAGGTTTCTCAAGCCTCTGAGAACTGGGATGAGATTGTGATGCTCCTTGGTACAGTTCACCAACACCTCTAAAATTATCTGGACCCCAGAAGCCAGAATGGGGACAACACAGCTGGGAGGAATGGCATTAATGAGGAGAAAAAACCAGCAGAAGAAAAGAATATGGATACACACCAAACTTTCAAGGGCCTTTTCTTTAGCTGTTTGTATTTTTCCTATGAGCTCAAGATTCCTCTAAGATCTAACAGCATCCAGCCCTCACAGCATGTCTGTGCTGTTTCCCAAATTATTACTGTGAAAGGTTTCTATACAAACCCCCCCTTTTCCTGCCTGCCATTGAAGACATCACATTTGACTGTCTTTATATTTTATAATACATCAGCCAGGTGCTGCTTCTGCAAAAAAAAGAAAACATCTGCGTATTCCACACTGCAACAGCGTATACAACTACCAGGTTATTCACTTGCTTTTAATAGCCTAAGACATTGAAAAAAGGAGCAAATGTGTTGCCCACTAAGCAGTGTGTAACAACTCCAGCCTCTGTGTGCAATTTTATTTCATACATCCACCTCTGTTAGGAAATAATGCTCCTCCAGCTGACTGAAGGAGCCATTTTCATGTCCACTCTCTTTGCTGAAGCCACTACAGGAAAATCAGAGCGATGCACTTTTTAATGACTTTGGCATAACTAAAAGAAAACTTAACTCTCTAAAAGGAAGCCTGGTTTCTCTCCTTATTTGGCAGTAAAACATGTACTGATTGTGAACATGGCTTGAATACAAAGTGCATTGTAATTGAGCTGTACAAGCTTTTCAGCTCTAAGATGGCACTTCTAATCTTTCTCTGTTGTATGATCCAAAGACTTTGATGACTTAAAATTTAGAGTTTTCAGTTGTTTACAAGGCAGACTTAGAGAGTTGAAATGCTTATTGGTTAGGAACCATTATTCATCCATGAATTAAAATTGAAAGTATCAGCAAGGGTTATACATTGCTTTCAATTATGTTTAGATGTTGTGCTCCTGTATTATCAGTTCACATGTTTTGAGAAAAACACCTTGGACCAGCTAAATTATTATTGTACATAGGGCAGTCAGTATAGTCCAGTGTCCTCTCCCTTATGGCTTCAATCAGTTGTTTCAAACAAAAAGTTCTGTTCCACTGTGTTTTGAGATTGGATATCCCAAGGGAGTTTTCTTCTATTGCCCCATAACATGGACACTGGCCTGTGTTCTAAAAGCTCTCCTTTTTTTTCCTTAACTTTTTGCTGCCAATCCTTGAGGCTGTTGCTTCTCTTCCAGACCTTACTAAGCTCTTGGCCATACCATTCTCTTCATGGGGTATTTCTTTTCCCTGGGCTGTGACAGGACAAAGCAAAGAGCAAAATTTAAAACCTGGAAGAATTAATAGAAAAAAATAATCCTCATTTGCTCTTAAGTGAGCAAGTCACTGAGTTTAGCTGTGGAAATTCCCCAGGCAAAGGTCACAAGAGGTTGGGAGAATATTGTAAAGCAGCACCACTACACATCCTGCTGCTCCCTGGGGACACAGGGGGACAGCCTAGGTGGGCCTTTGCCCTTGTCTCACCTGCCTGAGCTTGTGGAAGGTATTTCAGCCCAGAGGACTTCACCATTCCAACCACAGGGATAAACCTCAGTGGTACGAGCACAGCTTACACACCTGGGCTCACAGTGACAGTCAGGTGGGAAGTGTGTGGGGAGAGCAGAGGGTACACTGACCAGCTTAGACAAGACTGAGTCACTCAAACACTAAACATGAAATATCAGGCTAGAAATCTTCCCTTTAGATATTTCTCTCTCAACAGGTGGATGTAGAGCTGGAAATTCACCCACAATACAAACAGGGGATAACCACTTTTTGATCAGCCTTTGGAAACAGCGAAATGAATTTTTACCAAAGACCAGCATCACTCAGAGGGGTTTGCAGCTGCTGGCTGGAGTGTGTCTACAGCTGCCCGGGCTGTGCAGGAGGAGGGAAGTCACTCTGTCTCCCTGACAGAAAACTTGGGGACATGCCAAGGGGTAATGTGAAAGGATCCATTCATCCAGTGGTCAGCAGTGGGAGCACTTATGGGACTCAGGGATTAGGCAACCATGGCAGACAGGGATGGCAAATCTGCACTCTTGTCCCAAAGCATGTTCCCTGAGGCACAGGGAATTTATGGTAGAAATTCAGGAAAAAAAAAAACAACACGGTGACATGTTGTAATAAGCTAAAAGGTATTTAGTTGTTCATACAAAGAGAACCATTGAACTACTACATGAGTTTGTTATTCCTGTGATGGAAGGACAAGTGGCACATTAGCTCATTTCATTATTACATTAATATCAGCTTAGTGTGTTTAATTGATCCAAATTGTTTTGATCCAGCTGAAGTTGGCATATTTGAACCAGCCTGATGTTGGTGTGTCATAATTCATTAGTTATTTTCCCTAGCTAGCTCAGGGAATTTGAGAAGACTCAGGTGCACCAGAGGAGCAAGGAGGCACAAGAGACTGACTGCTTTTCCCTGGCTCTTTCTCTCCTCTTTTCTACACTAACTCTGCTGTCCATCACCATTGCCAGCTGGAGCTGAGTCTGCCAATCACTCTGACACTCTGCATTTCCCAAACCAGGGACTCTCCTGTGAAAACTGTTGACTTGGCTTTAAATATTACTCCTCACAGGATTATTTGTTCCTACCTGCTATAGAATTTCTGCATGCACAAGATGAATGCTTGTGAGGACTTAATTTAAACAGGAACATGACAGAATTGATAAATCCAGTGACAAGAGTAGGAATGGCCATGAAGAGAGAGACCTGTGAGTTATTCTGCCCGCCCGCTGTGCCGAACACACGGCTCAGTGTGTCACGTTCTCTGGGTACACCTGACATTTTACAGAACAAAGGGAAGACCTGGTGACCCAAGCAGAATAAAACCATATTTTGAGATGCAAAGCCACTGGGACTCAGCATATGGAGTTGCTCACCTTGCATTGTCCCTCCCATGTGATTTGAGGAAGTTCATCTCGCGGTATCTGGACAGGAATGCCACGAGCTGGTCATTTGTCCTGCAAGAGAAAGAACAAAAGGTGCACAAATTACACTGTGAAAACCACTGTGTCTAGAGCAATTTATATATTTATTGCTCTCATTTGGGGACCATTCTCAGATTCTGAAGGAGGTGGTTCCAAATAAAACTTCCATCCTGCTGCTGAACTTCAATGACTCCCTCTGCTCGGGAAAGCACACTTGAAGGAAGCACAGCTTTATTGCACCTTAACAAATTTCTTATCAACCCTTGGCAGGTATTTTAAGCACTATAACCGAGTATGTATGATGTAATACTGCTCAACACGTTTTAGGTATGAAATCCAGCTGCAAGATGACTGCACTGATAGTCCCATTTTACATGCTTTGCTAGATATTTCCTAGGGAATTTGGTTCAGTATCCACTGGCATTTTATTTGTTTTCATTGTGTAACAGAGAAGAGGCCAAGGTTGGAATGTATAAAGCAAGAGAATTTTGATGTCAAAAAGGCAATATAATTAATAGGAACAAAGGAATTTAGAAGGTTAATTCCAATTAGTATGACAGGCAATCTGACACCAGCATTTTCAAAATTTCAGCTGACATGTCCAAGAATGTATTTATGCTTGACAGCTTTTGTGGTCTGTTATTTCTTTAACAATGGAGCAAAAATGTTCTCTATTTATCTAGGTCAGCATATTTAGGAAAACTGAATAAATCACATTAAAAAGATCTTAATCTCCTGAATAGCATTCAAACCCACAACCTTATGGATACAACACCATTTAAGCAATGGTCTGTAATGAAGCTGATGGCAGAAAAACTCAAGATAAAGAGCTGTCAATAGAACTGTATTTTAAAAACATTTCATTATTATAAGCCATAGAAAACCAAGTTAAACCTGAATGTGTTTAACTTCTGGGGTCAGGCTCCATCAACCTGGAAATGTTATCAGCCAAGTAAACTATTTTCATAATCTCATTGATTTTATCTAGACCAAATGAATTATCTGCCAATCAACCATCCTGACAGACCAGGCCCTGAGACCCTCCTCCTTTCCTCCCTCATGTGAGCTCCAATACCTCCCAGGGTCAGACTCTGCATCTCAATTTGGCAAACCCAGAAACTGCTTTCTCTAAAGTAAGCTGTGCAGATTTTCACATTTGCTGCTCCAGTGACTCTCCATCTCACTGGGATGAATAGGCATTTAGTGAATTTACTTAGCAATGCTTCCACATGAAATGGTTTCAATGGCTGACATCCTCGGGTGAGTTTCTAGGCAAAAGCTGGCATGCAAAGATGATCTTTAGAAATACAATCAAGTTTGGAAGTGCTTGAGCTTTAATTTCCTTACAGGATAAAAATCAAATCAGCCAAAGTAACAATCCACACCACTCAATAAAACAGCATCATTTCTAGATTGCTCACCAACCTATATTTTGCTATTCAGCAAATACAGGTACTCTGTAGAGTTCAGTACTCTACCAAGTGTATTGGGACTTGGGGCTGCCACACAAACTTCTCATTGCTTCTCAGTTTTTAGATAATTATAAATGTCCAAATGATGCTTAGCTCTCAAAGCAATCAATAATTGACATTTCCCCTCTTCTTGAAAACCTTAGTGGTATCTTGCTCCTACTTTGAATATTTTTAATTTTTTGTTTTAAAGAACTCATACAGAGTTTTACTCCTTGTCAATTAATATGCTTCTTTTCATGTGTTGACAACATGGAACTGAAACACCATAGTTCCATTTGGTAAAACTTTCTAGTTAATTGACATTTAGATTTATGCAGTCAACCAATTCCATGCTCAGCATGGCAGCACACTGAATTTCTATTAAGCTTTCATTCAAAGTGCTCCTTCATGCAACATCATGAGGATGCTGCACATCACCTCTGACTTACTCCACCAGAAGACATTGAGAAGAAAATCAAAGGTACTGAACATGCCATCGATGTTAATGCTTTTGTTAAAATCCTCCTCACCTTTCAGGAAACTCTGCCTTCAGGGGCAGATTTCCTAAATGCCTCTGGCACAGATTGCTGCCACACTTCTTCAGATACAGCAACAGTGGAGTCTCTGCCATGGCAGTGCCTCTGGCACTCCTTGGAGAAACACTGGAGACATGGGCCCGTTTCTTCTCTAAGTAAAGGCAATCGAAAGCTGAGATTTTCAGCTGAAGACATCACTGGGAGCAACAGTAACTCCACACTGCCAAATTAAATTCTGCTGTAGCTCCACAAATTTCAGGGATAATTCATTGAGCATAAATTTGGCACAAAATCTTTTACTATCTATCACGGTAAAACAGAAAGTAACAAGTGCAACACTGCCTTCCTAAGAAGGAAATAAAGTCATGGGGAGAGGGAGGGTAGTTCATGCTACTGATTAAAAATACACTAATATTACATATCACATTCCTGGCAGTATCCCCAGGGGGTAACACAGCATGAATACAGATTGAGGAAAAAGCCCTTCTGCAGGTGGTGCCTGGGGCTGATGGATGCATCCACACAGCTCCCACTTCTATTTCCTTTTGCTATTAAAATCACTTGGAGGGCAAGGCACCAGGGAGAAGGATTGCTCAGCTGGTTACCTGTATCATCAGCAGGGAGGGAGTGCAGAAGCTGAGAGGAAATGGGCGTTTTCAGGTGTGCAGCACACAGGGAGAAACACAAAACTAATCCTCCAGTGAACTCCACGTGTGGAGAAAGCTGGTGTGTGTGGGAGGGCTTCCATGAGAAGATGGCAAGTGAAGAAGAGTGATGGGAAACAAAACATGTTTGAGTTCACCAGTGCAGATCTGGTGTTCAGCAAGGGCAGGTCTGCCAGCTGGGACGGGGCTGCCATCTCCCCCAGACCTCTGCTCAGGTCACCTCGGTAAGGTCCTGCAGCTGCAGGGCTGGACGGGGTGGCAGGGGCA
This sequence comes from Orthonyx spaldingii, assembly GCA_013397795.1. Classification (NCBI taxonomy): domain Eukaryota; kingdom Metazoa; phylum Chordata; class Aves; order Passeriformes; family Orthonychidae; genus Orthonyx; species Orthonyx spaldingii. Next base: position 311,481 of record VZTJ01003069.1, read on the forward strand.
GAGCAGGGAGATGCCACTCAGCAATCTCAGCCAAGCCCCCGCAGGGCTGGGCTCAGACGGCAGCACTCGGCTGGGCAGGAGTGGGGCTCCAGAGGCTGCAGGAGCGACAGCCCACGGCACCGCTCAGCTGGGGATGTGGCTGAGCCCCTGGGCTGGGCTCTGCTTGGGGTTAGGGTCAAGATTAGTCACAGGTTAAGGAAGAGAAAAAGGCGAGTCCTATATCCAGAAGGAAATTCAGAAGATACTGCCAAAGCAAAGCAAAGTCTGCTACCAGTGTTTTCTCGTGAGCAGCCCCTGGCTGGGACTGAGGTGTCCCAGGGTGGGAGCAGGCAAAGCAGGCACTCAGTAACCACATGAACATGCTGAGCATGGCAGTAATTTCAGAATAATGCCTTTCCCCTGGGGACTGGAATGCAAAACTGAAGCGGAACCACTGAGTCTGTGTTTGCACTGTCTGTGCAGAACGCGGTATGAGCGAGTCCCTGCACACAACCGCGGCCGGACGCTGCGGACAACCAAAGGCAGGGCTGCTCCTGCTGGATTTCAGCAAAGCCTCCAACCCTGGTGACTAATCCAAGCAAAGAGCAGAGATGCCCCCAGTCTGCAGCTGTGAAAATAGAATAGGAAAGCCTTTGGAGAATATGAGAAAACAAAAACAAGAGACTGTTACTTTTGGAAGATAGTGATGGTTAACAAAAAGGTTCTTAATTCAGCAAGGTACTTTAATGCATGGGCAACTTGAAGGATGTAGGGAATAGCAGTCACTTCAGTGGGATTATTAATATGCCAAGACCTATACAATTTAATAACACTTTGGCTAAGTTAGATCAAAAGTTCAGAAGCTTTTGGCAGCACACAGGTATGGAAACAAGATGTTTTGATTCTGTGTAGGAATCAGATGAAGGAAAGAGAACTGCTCTGAGTTTGGTTCTGTGTAGGGTTAGCCCTAATCCTAAACCCTAACCCTGTGTAGGAACCAGAGCAGCTGCTCTGCTGGATGCTGGGACTGGACCTTGCCATTGTGGTACTGCAGGGGCTGCTTCCTGTGTGGCAGGAGCCCAGTGCCTCTCTGCAGCAGATCCCACCAGGCATCCACACACACCTCGTGCTGAGCCCTGCAATTCAAACAGCCAAGATCAGTACAGAACAGCACACTGGAAATGGGAGCAATTATTAATCTTGACTAACTCAGGGCTATCTAATGACAAGCCTGCTGGCTGCTGCACAGGACCTACAGCTGCCACACGGAGGGACTGAGTGCGGGGAGGGGATTAGCCCTGGCCATGGGGAGCACTGGGGGCAGCAAACACAGCAGTAGTTCTGCCTGGTGTGGGGTGCTGGAGAGGCCAGCAAGGATCATAAAAGCACCTGAGGCAAAAAAAGAAACACAAAGGGGACAGCTTTGGGAGAATAGGGCAAGGAGGCTCTGGTTTGAAGCAGCAGTGAGGGGCCTCTGAAACAAGGATGATGAAGGCAAACACACAGCCAGAAGAGGTAAGTCAAAACTGTTACAAGTTCTCCCAGTACCCAAAGCTTTGCTATTTCCACCCATACGTGCCTGACTCATCTCCACAGTTTCCTTTCCCAGGACTCCTGTGACTGTGTGAAGGCACAGCCCCACAGAACCCAGACCTACAGCAACCCCAGCAGCTCTTTGCCAAGAAACCGTTTCTACAAGGGCACTAGAGAAGAAAAAGACTTTGGAGAAGAAAATTGGAATTATGGGGCAAACTCATCTATTCAGAGTTAAGCATGATATTAATGGTTAATATGGCTAAAAACGGTTAAACATGGAGATGTGCACATGAGAGCCTGGAAGCAGAAGAACTGAGTGCCTTAAATTTCACTGTCTTTGTTTCAATAAATTCTTATAATGATGCTTAAGCTCATTGATTTCAATACATTATTAATTTCATATTCATTATCACAGTACTGTAGAGCATTAGGACATGCCATCACTACCAAGCCCCCGTGGCAGGAGAGTTCCTTCCCCAGCTGCTCCCAGCCCGGGGTATCCCTCTCCCTCTCACACAAGGAGTGCCTGTGCCCAGGCTGGGGGCTCTGCAGCTGCCTGGCAGTCCTGCATCACTGCAGGCACAGAGGAGCTGGGCAGGAAGGAGAGCACCCAGCACACAGGGAAGGGTTACTGCCAGTTCCTGCACAGCACCCAGGGCAGGCTGAAAGCTTCACTCCCATTTGCTGGGGACACAGCAGCACTCGTGGCATCTTCCCTCTCCTCCAAGGGACCCTGACCCGGCCTGGCCCTCCCACCAGGCCAGCTGGCACAGTGTGGGCACGGCATGCAACCTTACAAAAACAGAGGAATGATCCAACAGAAAAAAGCAAAAACCTACAAACCCTCCTCCTGGAACACTTAATAGCAAGATGATCAACCACACAAATGCAGCATGAGAAGAATACAGGAAAAAACCTTGCAGGGTTCAGCTTTCAGACCCTGGATGGCCAGCCTGACCCTCTCACTGATGCTCCCAAGTCCTCCTGCCTCTCCAAAGGCAATTTAGTAAACAGGCAGGCTCAGAGCAGCCTGCCCCAGGCTGTAGAAAAAAACCAAACCCAAACAAGTCTGCCATCTAAAAATGCAAAGAAAAGGAAAGGCTATATTCAAAGCCCTTGCTATCCATCACAGAACAAAGATCAGCATGGCAGGCCTTTCCCAGCAACGCTGATTCCTGTAACAACAGTCATTCATAAAACATACCATAAAAATGAGAACAACAGATACGATTTCAGAGGCCAACTGCACCAGGAAGGCTCTGGGTGACAGTTCATACCTCTGCTTTTACAACACTTGTCTTAAATGGTTTGTTTTGTCTTTCACGTCAGGTTTAACGGAGGAACGAGATAATGGAAGAAAACTATTGCCTTAGCAGCTCAGCTCTCTGGAGTTCTTGGGAGATGAGAGTTGTGCTCCAGCACCGGCGCTGCCATCTGGGCTGGGAATTCACACCTGTGCATTGCAGAGTGCCAGCCTGCTGCACGCGGGTGCTGCAGGCACTGAGCAGTCATCACAAGGGATGCAGCCACTCTCAGAGCAGCTTTGCCAGTGCTGTGTGATGCTCAAGACATCCCATTAGCAACGCAGTCATCTTTGCTGCACTTTCAATTACTGCTTCCCATTCAAACACTGTTTCCTATGGAAAAGAAAAGAACCAGCACAGTCAAAAAAGAATGAACGTCTTTTTTAGATGTCACACTGCTGAATAAACCTCCTTCTAGTGAGAATACATAAATGCCTGGGTACAAAGGAGATCTACTGAGAGAAAATAGAATATACTCCATCGTCTGCTTCCTGAGCCGCTCCACAACCTATTTTCTATAAATTCAAGGCTTCAGATGGCATTTATAAAATAAATAAATAAGCCCACTGCTGAGAAGCAGCAGCACATGCTTAAATGAAAATCCTAAAGAGACCATATAAGAGAATTCCACCAAGGATTAATGAACAAATGTGATTAAAACTATCTACAGCTCTGGACTGCTGCCAACACGCTGCCAGCAGTATTTGATATGTAAATGCTTCAAACGTTTGCTGTGTGTACTGCCGTTGATGCAAAGCCTCTACAGAGAGTTTCTCCATCTAATTAGAGATATTGGTTTAGCAAACTTTGGAGTCTATAAGAACCCTCAATGTCTCATTATTCTTTTAAAATAGAATATTCATTTGTTTGGAATGTTTTCCAGCTATATCCCATGAAACCCTGAAAGGCCCTTGGAAAAACTCCAGCCCTATATCAGCTAATAAAACCTACAGCTTTTATGATAATAAAATTCTCACCACATGCACTCATTAAAACTTTGTAACTTGTTGCTTTTGACTTTCTTTAAATATTCACTGGGGAAAACGCAAATTACTCCATTTCCAACTATTTTATAGCACAATTTCAACACAAGCATTTAAAATCTCCCGGACCTTATCAACCACACCATACAATGGTGCAATCTCTGATCTGGTGAAGCACTGAGCAGCACGTGCTGAGCTGTAGCACACTCGCCCAAGACGATGCAACTCTCACACTGAATTGTCATAAATTCCTTTATGGGTAAGGCCCACATGTCCGTGTGTTCAGAAGCAGAATGGGCAACGATTACACACGAGGTCAAGAGCTGAGAGCTGTCCTTTAACTCATCTCTGACTGCTCAGGTGCACAAGTAATTTATTATTAGACTTTTCCTGGGAGGCCAATCCAGTTACAACTCAGATTGTCCTTCTCTACCACAGAAATGGCACCAACCCACCAATGTTTTGAGATTGAACTCATTGGTGTTTATGAAACATTTTTTAAAAATCCCCTCAGCCCCAGGAGTACCTTTGAATTGATCTTAGGAATTAATTTGCCTGTGACAATGACATTTTCTCAGCATCCCTGCTGCTGCAGTAAAAAGTAAATCAGAAAAACACTACCCTGTAATACTGTGTCATATGGAGCTCTTTTTCTCTGATTTTTAAAGCAACTATAAGTTGCAAGTTGCTGTATTTTAGAGTAAAACTATGAGATACATTAAGGTAGTTTTCCTTTCATAAATTTAATTGCATGCAATTCCTAAGTCTAGATTATTTGTATGCTTAACAACAACAAATGCACTGAAAAATACTTGAATAACAAAAGCTTCTGAAGCACCTTCCAAATGTGCAACTGCACAAGACCTGGTACACATGAAGATAATCAAAGAAAATCAGCTACGTGCAGGATGACTTATTCCCTAAATAACCTGGTATTGATGCAAGCAGCTCAGAGGTATTTTGCTAGAAAGGAAGGAAATGTTTCACTCTGATTTTTAAAACAATTTTCTATTTATTTTTCTATTTATGTTTATGAATCATCAGCACATCACCACCATTATTTATTTTTTTCATCTTGCTAGCCCAGAACTTGAGTGCCTGACTCAAAGACAGCCTTTGCTAGAAAGGCCTATAAATGCCTATTTCAAATAAATATTTTTAAGTAAAGGCAGAGACGTGTCTAACTTAGATAACAGCTAGCAAACTTGTTCAAGGTATATACTGCAGTAAAGCAAAATTCCTCTCCCACCACATTCACAAGAGATGTCAGTTTAGTTGAACTGCATGTTTGAAAAAAAATGCTCACTTTTATCAGTGCTGGCAAAAACTGTTTATCAAGCCTTGCTGGCATTCCTATTATTCGTATTTGGAAATTAAAATAATGCAGATTTGTGCAGAAAAAATACAGCAATGTGGGGTTTAGACTCTTCGACTTACACTCTGACCTAAAATGCTTAGCATTTTCTGATAAGTAACCCAGAGATTCACAGAATCACATGATTACTCAGCATTATGTCAGCTCCAAGCACTGAATCATAGAAATGCTGAATTTGAAGAAGACCTTTAAGATCATCGAGCCCAGCACTGCCAAGCCCATCACTAAACCACGACCCCCAGTGCCACCTTCCCAAACTAAGGTGCCAAACCTGAGTGTGCAGCTTTCCTTTCGCCATTGGTGCCTGTCATGGCCACAAGCAGAAGTTTCTGTTAGGGATTTGTGGAAGCTGTTTCAGAGAGAGAACTGCCACATCTGCCCGCTCCCCACTTCAGCGAGCCTGCCTGCAGTCCAGGCAGTTTGTGCAGTCACATTACAGCCTGTTTATCTCTGGCACTTTCATAGTTTGTTTCCAGACTTTTTTTTGGCCTTTGATCCCACCAACACAAATCTACAAATTAAAAAAAAAAAAACAAATAGCCTAACATACAATCTTGTGTTTTAATTGCTGTTCCCTGGTTAAGTGTTCTCACCCCTGCTGGGGTTAACGGGCACGTAAAGGATGAGCCATAGGTGTGTCTGGGGTCCCTTTGCAGCACTGGAGTGGAAGATGTCTCACTCTGTCCTGTGGTGGGTCCGTGGAGGGGCACAGGGGCTGCTCTGGAGCCAGGCCAGGATCCCTGGCAGCACCAGCTCAGCTCTGCTCTCCCCTGAGCAGCACCTTCAGTGATTGTTCTTGTCCACATTCACTCTCCGTGCCCACCTGGAAGGCTTTCAGAAGACAAGCCAGTAACAGGCACCACTCTGGTTCAAGCTGAATTCTTCCCAAATTAATGACACAATGGAGGAGAAGCACCAGCACAGGCAGGGGCAGGTGAGCCTGCCCATACTGGGAAGAACTTCTGGGAAACTTGTCACATGCAGGCAGATGGGTTCACACAAAGCACAATGAGGCCAATGTTCCTCTTAGTCACTTTAGCTGACCTCCCACTAATAGCTGCCATTAACGCTGCACTCAGCAACTTTCCAACGTAGCTGTGCTCAGGATAAACGGAAAGAACTGTGATTTTTATGGTAAAAATGCACCAGTTTGGTGGATGACATCAACAAGTCCAAATGTGAATGTTTTTAACCTTTTTCTATTAAGAGTGTAAGGACTGATTGAATGCAGAGTGTGGAGCTAATGAACACCGCTATCTGCTGCAAATTTGGCACAGGAAGGCTGTTTGAATATCACACTGCCAAAGGTCTATCACCTTTTTCATTTCCATCAATAAGGAAGTTGAGTGTTGACGCAAATGATCATTTTGATCGACAGTGAGCAGGAAGCAGCCGTGCACCTCAAGAGGTTACCTCCACAGCTTCAAGCCACACTGCTGTTTACTTTGAGACACGTCTAAAGGGGATTTGTGCCCAGAATGACTAAATTTAATGAGGTTATTTACTTAGTTTCAATCCTGTAAGGAAAAAAAACAACCTCTGTTTTCAGCATATTTCTATTTAAAAACTTTTATGACAATAAGGGCTTTCTCTCACTAGAAAAAAACCTATGGAGGAACAGAAACATTGGTAAATGCACTTTCTGCCCAAAGTGCATCTTTGAAGAAAGCAGTACACAAATTAACCACATTTTGTTCCCTAAAATATTTTTAGTACCTTCAATAGTGAGACAAGTTCCCTCTTGCAAGTCCTTTAATCAATGAAAAAAGTACTTTTTTCTATCCTCTTTCCTACTGATAAGGCACTATGCAAAGGACTTCATTCTGTTTTCATATCTGTAATGCTCCAAAATCAGTGCAGTGCACTCATCTGATGCTTGTGTAAGCCAGAGCACAAACCCAGCTCTGTGTTCCTGGAACAGGCTATGGGAAATCATAACAAAGGTTTTGTGGTGTTTCCCAGTTCAGAGGCTGTGAAAATGTGTTGTCCCACGTGTGACAGCACGTTCATAGATGAAAATCAGCACTGTCCTCCTGTCACTGAGAACTGCTCTGCCCCTCCTTGCCTTGTCTCGTGGTTGGTAATTCTCCATAGGAAAAATTCCCAAGCAACCATTTCTTTCCATAAGGCCCATCCATTGTGTCAGAGTGGCAGCAAATGTAATTGCTGCCAATTACTACATGACTTCTAGAGCTGCTGGAAAGTATTTCCCAAGAGAATTTACTTTTCACAAAGTTGCCTTTACCTGTTATTACAATAACAAACCAGTCCATTTCCAATCACTGCCTCAATGCAGGGATCAATATAAAAACTCCCACATTTAACTACCATGAACTCTTCATGGGCCATGGTCCTTTGGATGCCAGAATATCACTTGTAAGGATGCAGCACTACGAAGAGTTAAGACAGACAGGATTATCCTATCTCACAAAAACATCTGAGTCCACTTAATAGCTGCTGAAAAGTATCTGAAAAAAGAAGTACTGAAATACTTGATTAACCAGCTGCTAATACCCAAGGATATTTAATTATTAAAACTAAACATGATATAATTTTAGCTTTATAAAAGCACTGGGATTTTATTTAGTACAGAATGATGCTCACTGCTTTGTGTTTTTCCAGTGTTTGTCTGCTGCTGCATATTCATGTAGAACCTCATCTGCCTACACGATACATCCCATTTTGATGAAAACAATAATCACTGATTAAATAAGCAAGTGGAGTGAGCTGCAGATATGATCAAGTTCATTACTCAAATTAGTGAGACTTTGTATAAAAGAAAAAAATCTAGATATTGGGCTGAATAGGATCTTTTTGTTTGTTTATACCATGTATATCTTACATGGCATGGTTTAGATTCAGCAATTTTTTCACCATCTCTAAAATTAAATTATCAAGAGTTTTATGGAAAAAGAGAAAAAATTAAAATTAAATATGAGCACATATTTAAAGCAACCATTCACTTCATCCAATTCATACATTCCCGCATGCATCTGAAATTTCATTTGTACAAGTCAATAAGAAAAATGATTTGCTAATTGTTGGAAAGTGATTTGATAGTTGTTGAGCAATTATAATTAAAAATGTTCACTTTCTTCCAAGAAAGTGGGAAGAAAGAAACCTCTTTCACCCTGCTCATCATGGCATAGCTCTGCCTGGTGGAGTCTGTCAGTCTGGGGGTGCAGTCCTGCTGTCCTGTCGCAGCAGGGACCCTCCAGCATCCTCAGGTGGCAGCCTGGGCCAGGTTCTGTGCCAAGGATGGATCTACCCAGCAGATCCAACTCGGATTTAAAGTCCATCATTGTGAGCTGTATGTTCCTCAATTAATGTTAAGACTCACGAGAAGTCTTGGCTTTTCTGGATGCAGTTGTTAAGGTGCCACTCTTCCAGCTTTAAATTTTGGTAATTTCTCAGTTTTTGAAACATAACTTGCTCCCTCTGAGTGTGCTCACGGTGATTGACCCTGCCAGCCCACCCTCCCCATCTGTCCCACCAGGATCAGAGCCATTCCCTGCCCAGGACACTTTCAAAGCCAGCACGTGCCCGGCAGACACCAGGGACAGTTCCGGGGGGGCTCTGAGAACGCCGTCCCTGCGTGCTCCCTGCTGAAGGCACCTGCCACAGCCCCTCTCTGCACGGCCACCTCCTGTCCCAGCAGGGCAAGGCATGGCAGCCATGCTCCCAAATCCAGCCCAGCAGCCTCTCCAAAGCTCACCACGCACACTCCCTGCTGCCACAGCAGCCACCTAATGTTTCACGTCAACAACGAAGCACAAAGTGCTCACGCTAAGCTTGGAAGTAGCAGGGAGCTGGGACCACGCTCCTCTCGCTGGGAAAGGGAGCAGGAAAGCCCCTTCTAAAGGGCACAAGGTATAAAACTCAGTCAGCACTTGTGGGTCTTGCCATCTCCCTGTTAAATTTGCAGTGTAATCCTGGACAAAAACTGGCCAGCTCTGTCTGACGCTGCCCTGAGAGCAGGAGGTTCTTCTGATGCAGTGGGCAAGATGGACCTGGGTCAAGAAACAGTTTTCCCCGATCTCACACTTTGTAAGGAAAAGGCCAGAGGGAATATACACTCATCCAGTGAGCAGCTGCAACCTCCTAACTGGAGTTATCCCAAGGGAAGAGAGGTGGGACTCCACTGCAGAAGGTCTACGTGGTGCTCTCTGTGCCAGCGATGCAGCCCAGGGCTCTTCACGCGCCCGGTGAGACTCTGCTGCTGAGGCACTTCCACAAACTCCTTTAAAAGTAAAGTGAATTATCACAAACCAGGCCCTTCCTCCAGCTCCTCCTGCGCCTGCCACTCCCTCTGACCCTGAGCTGCTGAATCAACCTGTCGGAGTGCATCAATTCACAGGACCAGAAGGCAAAACAGGGAAAACGGGGTCAGGCTAATGGGATTTAACATTAATTCTGCACCAAGCCTCAAAAGATGGAAGAGCAGGGCCTGGGGGGTGAAAGGGATAATGAACTGAGAGTTGATGGAAGGAAACTTAATTGGCTTCAACAACAGAAGGTCACATTTTGTTACCTTTATTTGGGTTGAGCAATGATCGTATTTTGACAATTTGTGCCAGCTGATGACTTGCCCTACTCTTGGTTGGGACTGTTGCGGTGTAAGTCAGTGAGGGATGCAGAGCTGGGATATGAGGCAGAGAGGATGTCTGCAATGGGAATGTACAGATCCATGAACTGGTATAACTGGGGCTGCTGAGAAAACATCTGGGAGGGTGGGAGGCTGAGGTCCCTGCTCACTGCTGTGCTCAACAGAGCTGCAGCTAACACAGTCTTATTTCATCAGAAGAGAACCAGTGGTTCACTTAGCTCAAGAAAAGGTCTAGAAAAGGCATGTGAACTTCAGTCAGGCAGTCACCAGTGATCTCCTGGCACTGCCAAGTGACAGGCTGTGACCTGGAGCCATGTCCTGGCCGCCTCTCCCCTCCTGGGCTGCAATCGCTCACGAATGACTCTCCAGGCACTTTGTGGTCATAGCCAGCACTTTGTATCTCTTGACACACCACATGTACCAGTTTCCCACCTAGAAGAAAGACCAGGGTGTTTTAGCCTTCAGCTGTAGTTCTGCAGCTGCCACCTGCAACATGACCTGAGCCCCATGGGAACAGTTTCAGTGCCTACACAACAGCAGCTGTGCAAAGGTTTGCCCATGACACTGACCCTCACAGAGCAAGCAGAGCCACAGTCCCTGCACGCCCTTGCCATGGAAATCATCTGGAAGCTGCCTTGCACCTGACTGGCACGGTGCATCCCATCCTCAGAATGCAATGATCCAAGCCACTGCTAAAACATCCGAGGCTGCCCCAATTAAAGCTGTAAGGTTACACAAAAAATGAGTTTGGATTTGTAGACCTCTTAGTCTTCAGCTGCCCCAAGAATGCATTGTTGCAAGATTAGCTGCTAGAAGTGACTTTGGGGCAGCAAACTTTTAAACCAAGATCAACTCTGCATTTGGAAAAGACTTGGCCTCAAACCAGTTCCTAATGTGGCAAAGAGTGCAATTGTCCTGATGAAAGCTTAGGGATGCTTGTGCCTACAGATGGTTCATCAAGTAATGCTGAATGATGGATATAATTAAACTGCGTGTGGCAGAGTGGAATGTGCTGCAATGAACCATTTAGGGCCTCATCCCCTCCCATCAGCCTGGAGCTACAGATGGGCCCCCACAAACGTGGTCAGTGGTGCTCAGCACTGCTATTTGTACAGAGATTCAGAGGTACCGTACAAACGCCCTGGTGGTGCTGTGCAGGATGAGCAGACAAGAAGTGTTCAGCTGTAGTAAGGGGCAACCGTAAAAGCCAGCTAGTCCCTAATTCTACCTGGGACTGCACAGCAAAATGTAGGTCTGGAATTTCTGCACCACCAGGTCAAAGCTTCCTCAGCACCTCAAGATAGAAAGTTTTGACCAGTTACCACTAGCCAGGACTATAAAGAAAACTAAAAAGAAGCTTTAGAAAAAGAGACACATTCTGCAGCCCATCCCTGAAGATGAACACCACACACAGAGGTGCCCCACTCCCTTGTGAACTCTCTGCAGCTCTAGAATGCAGCTCCCAGATCCTGCACCTGGTCTGCAGAGCTGGGAGAGCCGGGCCAGGCCTCCTCTGCAGCACCTGCAGAGGGATGAAGTGGGGTTTGCTCCCACAGAGGAGAACGAAGGCGAAGAAGCCTCCTAAGCAACTCTCATGTAAGGGACTGCACTGGGAGAACTCAGCCTCGTGCTTCCCACTTCCCTTGCACTACAGTTCTGGGGGAAAAGGCGTTTCCACTGGGTCACAGCAAAGCACAGATGCAGGAGGAACTGTACACTTGTGCCACCCTGCTCTGTAACCACAGTGGGTTAACAATTACATTTTATTTATCCAAAAGCACTTTTAAGAAGTTATCTGTTGTTCCAAAACAGCTTTAATTCCATTGCAAAGTATCTCATTCAAATCATCCCTTCAGCTCATTCAAATGCAGTAATCCTGAATAACAAAATGTCAAAGTGCATAATTTAATACCAACACAAGAGCAGAATTGAGGTATCAACTGGCTGAAAAATCTTCAACATCAAATACCATTCAACTCTTACACTTTTAGCTCTGTTTTCAAGGGAAAGAATTTATCTATTCATCTCTGCCTCTCCTTCCTATTTCAATATCATCACTAAAGGACTGAATCAGAACATTTTGGCTCACCCTTTAATGGCCTGTTGGTTCACAACTATTTAAGAGTGACTTGGGAAAGGTATAATAGCACATGTTGTGTTATCTTCACTTTGAACTGCCACCAGATATTATTTTGCAGCTGTTTTATTGTAAGTGGCATCCTGAAATCTAAACAAAAGAGTGTCTTAATGGCAATTTCAGCAGATTTTTAATTTCCTGAGAGAATTCAGCGAGACCACAAAGGGAGAGCATGTTTAAAATGCAATGTAATAACAGGAACGTTTCCCTCTCTCAAGCACTTTTAGCTTTTGGAATTTGATAATGATTTCACTGAACTTTCTGAAAAAAACCCGACAGAACTCAACTGAGCTGAAGAGACATTGAAGTTTCTGCTCACAAACCCCAGGTAAACATCACAAGGACCTGCTTCTCTGTAGCTTCTGTTACCCACCTCACACTTAATCCAAAGTAAAAGTCACTTGGAGCAGAGTTGTGGGGGAGCACACAAGAGAGGAAGTCACACCTGGGATTTCCCTGGCAATCAACACCCACTCCAGCTCAAACCCCACGGGGGCTTCCTGCCCAGGAATGCAGTGAGCAACTGAGCACCCTGGGACGGGCTTGTCAGTGTGGGGCAGCATGTGGGGAATTCTGCTCACCATGAACGTAAAGTAGAGGAGCCATTCTGCACCAAGGACTCTTTCCTTGACTTGGCCACCCCACACTGTTTGTCCACAAAGACGAGTTGTAAGTGAAAAACAGATCTCGTAAATATCTCTGGAGCTGTGACGGAGAAATACGGAGCTGGCAAGATCCCTCGTGCTGCTCAAAGCCTTCCCCTGCCCCAACACATCCGTTACCCTCACAAAAACACAATTCCAGGTATTACTGGAGCATCCTGAAGGCAAAAGATGCAAGTGTAGCCTAGGAAATGATGGTGCACATCATCACAGCGTTTATGCTGTTATTGTTTATAGATCAGGCTGAATGGTGAATGAAGCCAGGGCAGACTCACATTTAACTCTCTTTTAGAGGCAGACTTTTTTCTCAGTCATAAATAAGTACAAAAATAAATTACATCCAGAAAGCAAATGGCAAACAGATGAAAACCCTTTGGCTCTTTGCTTGAGGACCTCCCTGGGAGCAGCCCCAGAGGAGAAGGGGACACCAGCCAGGCAGCCCAACATGGGCTCAGAGGCTGCAGTGCCCATCAGACTGCAAGTCTGGCATCTGGGGCTTTCGTCTGCCAGGCTGTTCCCCCAGGGGTCCAGACACTGGCTCGATGCTTCAGTTCTCACAGGAAGAGAAGATGCCTGGACAGCCAAACCAGCTCCACTTTGGGGTGCATTTATTTCTGTTGCCAGACTGAGGCTATGGAGCAGATCTCAGAAGTACTAAATATCCAAAGGAGTTACTAAGAGCTGCAGATGTCACAGTTCCCCAGAGTAAAAGCTGCTTTATATCCTTAAATCCAGGAGGGGAGTGCAGCAGGAGTAACCTCAGCTGCTGTGGCTGCACAGAGAAAGGGTGGGCCTCCCATCACTAATGTTTGCCAGCTTGAAGAAAACATTATGTAACATCAGATGGAAATAAAAATTTTAAGCCACAATGATTTCCACATTTCACCCCACCCAGTTGTGACCACGCACAAAACCACTGCTTTGCCAACCATTGATAATGTAACAGTAAAACAGAGAAGTGGAATAGCAAACCAAAAAGATTACGTTCAAAATATATCTAAATCTCAAGCAAATGTGCTGGCAAAGTGAGGAAAGAAGAGGAGAAAAGGTTATTTGAGGGATTAAAGAAAAAAGCAAATCTGAAATTCTCAGAGAATGTAGATTCAGGAAAAACACTGATAAAGTTCCTTTTGGACAGGAAAAAAGATTCCCTGTGAAGCATTAAGAGTGGATTGACATCTGGCTTGCCAGATAAAGATATTCTGAGCAAACAAAACCACATACAATGTCAGTGACAATCCTGAGATAAAAACCTCAGGCGCTGGCATCTTAACAGATGTTGTAGTGCAAAAGCTGCCTGTGCTGCACTCCCACCTCGGTGTAGGGAGAAGACTGAGCAGTGCTTCAGCCCAGGATAACATTCCAAAGGGCACTTCAAAGAACACTACTGGTTGCCTAGTGCCTGGTACATTATTCCAGTGGCAAGGCCTGCACCTCAGATCAGCACTGCAACACCTCCTATGGGGTGTAAGGTCAAACTCAGTCAGTATCCTTCATCCAGGCTTTCATGTCCAGCATCAGTTTAGGTAGTGACAGGAAGGAAATATCTGTAGAGGACAGCCCTGAAGTCTGAATCTCAGTGAGACACAGAATTGTTAAATTAAGTCAAGTCAAATTGAGGAGAAGTGAGAGAGGGAAAGTGGAACTGCCTTTTGAGCCAATGGCTTTGTCTTATTTGCCATTACACAGCTCTTATCAGCCCTGCTGGCTTTGGGATTTCTAAGTTCACAGTCATCAAGAGGGCACAGCTGGGTCTCAGACATTTCTCACAAAGCTGGAGTGCTGTGTGTGAAAGCTAAGTGCTTTGTTTCAGTTCTAAGAGGAGTTTTTCCTGTATTTCCAATATTGCATTTCAAGCCTGCATGTTGCAAAAGCTGAGATGTTTTGCAAGAGCAGCTGGATAGCTCCAGTCTGGTGTTCCCACTCCATGCAAACTGTATTCTCTCACTTTTTTCCTCCTGGTCCCCTGCTCCAAAGATTGTGTCATTTGGTCACAGGTGAAATCGGGGCAGGTCATGGTAAACTTGACAGAACAGAAATCATCCCTGGTGTCGTTTCTATAGAGTCACCCATGCTTTGCAGGGGATGAAACTGAGCCAGTGGCAGAAACAAGGAAATTATCTCCCAGGTAGTTCTAGCACCTCAAAAATAACTTGAAAAAGTGCTGAAGCATTTTTCCCAAAGGTTGAACTTCTTTCTAAAATCTGTTGGTTGTAATTATTTTCGCCGGCCACAAGAATGAAAACCTCAACGCCTGTTCCCTGCACTCCCACCTTTTCACTCTTGGCAAACACTCTCTTGCCCAGGGACCTCTTTTTAGAAGTCATCACTTTGGTTTTGGATCATCCACTGTTACCTTGACCAACAGAGGGCAACACAATGGAGCAAGCACAGGTCGGTCAATAGCTATTTGCTAGCTCAGTTTTCTTAATTTGTGAGTGTTACTCTGATGGGCAAAGCAAATCCCCGTGCTGGCAGCTGTTCAAAGGACCAGGCCCAGTCAGATCATCCCGCTCGCTCCCTGGGGTGTGCAGTACCTCAGGTGCTATTTGTGTTATGATACACATTTCAATCAAGTGCCAGACCAAAACTCTACTGGACGTGTCTCATTGAACTGAGCCTTCACAACACAGCTCTTACGGAAAGTAGAGCTACACAACTTCATCCTAAAATAACGTCAAGCAGCAAAACACCAGTTGTTTCACTGGGTTTCTTTTAAGTTCCTTTGTTATCCCTGACTGTCCATGACTGAAAATGTAGTTCTATCTGCATTCCTGGCTCCGTCAACAAGACACTTTATTTTCTTACTACTCTGAAGCACTCTTCAGGCTTCTGCTAATAATTTTGCTTGACCTTTATTAAAGACCAAGCATTAACTGGCAATTAGATTTGGTGATCCCTTTGGTGATTGAGGCTCAGTGATTTACTGTAAATTATAAATAGTTCAAATGTTTCATTATGTTTATTCTTTATACAAGCTTTGTGGCCAGGTAAGCACTGACATGACATTCACTGTTAAATGATCTCATTAAACTTCTTAATTTAAGTGGTGCAACACTTCACCTGCCACATTATCCAAGGACTCCTGCAATGCACATTAAACATTCAGCATGAATAGATGCTCTACCATAGTTCACCTTGTTGGGAGTGAAATTTCAGTCCCTGAACATAAGGTTGACTACTTTATGCTGTTTGTCAGAGACCATAAATAATGCAAATGGATACCCATGTAAAGTAAGAGGCTGAAGACACCAATAGCTTTCCCACAAGGTTTTGAAAGAGGCTCTCAAAAGAACAGACTTTAAATTATGAAAAAATACCACTAAAATTAAAAAAAGTTAAGGAAAAGGAAGGAAGGTGCTGTTTTCTTTCATTTCTTTATGAATGCAATGACTGTGAGAGATGATTTCTTGAGAACCCTGCAGGCGTGTGCTCCTGTTTTATTCACGAGCCCAGAGCAAAAGGAGGGGCAGTCACACAGCCTTGCACCTCTGAGCTGCTTCTGGAGGTTTGTCTTTAGTCATTTCTTCCCTCCTTTTCCTGCTGAGAATGTTGAACAGGGCTGAGTGAAGCCAAGGCTGGGTAATGCACCACATCATTTCACGTTGGCCAATAAACAGCATATTGCCTCATGATTAAAGGGAAACACAGCGTTTTTGTTAGAGGCACCTTTATGTCCAGGCTGTTTGCCAGTGGTTTGTACTGCAGTAACAAGGAGAAGCACATGGATTAGGACCTCCTCTGTGCTAGTGCTGGACCTGCAGACTCCACAAACAAAACATTCAGGCGTGAGGAGGAATAATAAGGGTGTCTGGATTTTCCTGCCTTGCATATGTTTTATTTTACACATTTTTAATTGTTTCCCTCACCAAATGAATAGTTCTAATATTTTCCCCCATGCCTTTATATTGTATGATGCCTAACATCTGTTTCTGGACATCTCTTCTGAAGGATCAAAGGCTCCTGGCAATTCTGCTGCAGTCTGTGAACATACCAGACTGCTCCCTGGACAGACTTAGGCTTCATCATATTGTATTAACCCCACATATTGAATATGTTTTTTTGACTTAGAAGGCTGGATTAGCTTTTATTATCAGAAGAGAAGTAGTAAAGGTTTCAGTATTACAGATGGAATGGCAGATGGGAAGCGAAAGCTTAATATGAAGCAGCTCTGGATAAAAACTATTAATCCACAAAATTCATATGTTCTTATGCAGGGAAACCTAGCAAAACCCACTGCAATATGACTAACCAGAGAGAAGTGTAAAGTGCCCCTAGCCCATTATCTGACAAATCATGGCATGGGGTCTGAGAGCAAAAAAGGAATCCCTCAAACACCCTATTTACTATTTCCTGGAAAAACAATCAGCTCTCTCTGGGGTATGCAGGGAGGTAATGCCTTCCTAAAGATTATAAATAATAATAATTTATAGCACCTCCACCACAAAAATGAAATGGACTCATATATACACTTGATAGGATTTTCCAGGGTTTATAGCTGCAATATTCCATATTAAAAAAAAATACTTAACATTACTTTTAAGTCACTGTCATTGAAGCTGCAGCACTAAAAAAAGGTCTCTTACTTTTTGTTGAAGTACATCATGGTGTGAAGAGGAAGCACATTCCGTTCAGAGCTGGTAACAGAGTGCTCAGGCAGAAAGGGAAGTGAGCACTTCAGACCCTGCCGGGTGCCACCGAGAGCCCCCCAGAGCCCCCCAGAGCCCCCCCCAGAGCCCTGAGAGCGGCTGCAAGGGGGAGGCACGGCTTCCAAGAGTTCCCCCTGTGAAGAAACAAGTGCCTGGCATTTCTCCAGCTGCATGGCACTTGTGCAGAGTTTGAATGGCTGCAGGCCAGCCTGGCGTTATTGCAAGGGCTCCATGAACACCGAGCCGACCGCAGGCTGCTCCTCCAGTGCTGTGCTCCTTGATGGCCGTGGCTGGCAGAGACTGACTCCACTGGCCCTGTGGTTTGACTTGTTCCCCAGGGAACTGGGAACAGTTCAGACTGTTCATGCCATGGCCTCAACGTGACACGGTGGCTAGGGTGGACTCAGCACCACAGGATACCTGGACAGGCCTGCTGGCACAAGTGTATGACCATCCCAGACCTTCAGCAGTCACTGTACAATTTATCTTGTTTGAGTCACAGTGCCATCACCTACCCCTGCCTTCATGGTCCTGCATGAGTCCACTTCTCAGCATCAATCCAGCATTCCTCACCAGGAAGGTGAGTAATAGGCAATAACAAGGTAGCCTTTCCCAAAACTCAAGAGATACACAGAAAACTACATACTCTCCCTTATAAGCAAGGTTGATATGTCAAAATTGTTAGTTCTCTTCCTGTTGGACACCAGAAGTGTTTAAATAATGTGATTTCTTAATTCAAATCCCCATGTTCTAATATCAAGGCAGCCTCAGCAACTCTTGTGCTCTAATCTTTGTCCCCAAAATGTGTTGCATTTCACTGGGAGCGCTTACAAATGGGCACCAGCAATAAAGCCTTTTGTCAGTCCTCACAAAACCCTTCCTAAGGCAGAGGCTCGGGGGTTTTGTCATTGTTCACTTCAGTGGCAATTTCTGTCCAAGCAGCACCTTCAGGAAGGGATTCATACTTTGAGGGAGATCTTGGAGAACCCTAACCAGTGGAAGGATATTTCTCTTCTAGGAGTATTAAAACCATGTTGTCTCATCTCTCATCAGGAAATCACCCAAGAAAGTCACTTCCCCTTCCATTGATTCATTTCACCATGGAGGGAAACAGAAGCCACAAGGAGAATTTCGTGTTTCCTTCTTCTTAATAACTCTTACAACCTAAAGCTAAAAACAGTTAAGGACACTTGGGGTTTTTTTGGGTGGCTTTTTTGAATTGTTGTTGTTGGGTTTTTTCGGTTGGTTGTTTTTTGTTTGGGGTTTTTTTAATGGACTATCTACTTTTCCACAATGTAGCAATCTTACAGAATGCAGCTCCGAGGCCTGGGTGATGTAAATCCAGAAAGAATATCATTTCATTTAAAATCACAAGCCTTATCACGTGGTGGTGTGTGAAATTCTTTGCCTGATGCCATCTGGATAAAGATATTCAGGCAATGGTTGGTGTTGAAGATATAATTGACTCCTAGCAACTTTTCTGTCACTTCTACAACCATTATCCTCCACAGAAAAAGTACTAAAAAAAGGAAGAGGAGTACCTGAATCTATATTCATACATTCAACACTTGCTGAGACATCAAATCAAACTGTTAATCAGAGCCCTGGGAGGGAGGAATCTCTCCATGCCTGGGATTCATTTGCTGAACTCCAGCAATCCTGGCCACTTGACTCATCCTCTCTCTCAGGTACCCCTTTTGCTGGAAATGATGACTGACTAGAGCAGCCTCTCAGTGAAAGTGCCCCCAGAAAAACGGGAGACACACAGAGTACAGTCAGGTGATCGAATCCTTGGCTAAAGTGTGGCCATCAGACGCCAGCCTCACCAACAGGAGTTTTCTGCTGTCAGACAAAAGAAACTGCTCCTCTGCTTCTTGCAGCACAGCACAGACACGTCATCGCTTATCCCCACACTCCCTTCCTTTAGGAACACAACGTGCACATTCTTAAAATACTCATTGTACCTGATTGGGTAGTCGGCAGCACTGAGGTTAATGAAGAAATCCCAGGGCCAGTCACTCATCTCCATTAAGTCCTTCATGGCCTGCAGGTAGGTGGTCAGAAGACTCGCTCCTCCCCAGATAGTGGCCATTCTCCACGAGGTGACTCTCACGTTTGGGTACTGGCTGGCAAACTGCAGCACTTGCCGGTGCAAGTAATTGGATCGCTTTACAGGAGACAAGAGTAATACATTCACGTTATTCTGCCCAAAACTGTCTCTCCCTGTATTCACTAAAGGCCAGCCCTACTTCTCGACTCACTGAGTGCTGCCACTGCTTTGCCCTCACTATGGTATACAACCTCCTTTTGCTAAATGTACAGAGAACCCTGTTTAATACTTTTTATTACAACCACAGTAGTCACTAATGAGTGTGATTAGCTTTATTCACCATTTGTCATCGTAGATCCCAAAGGATTCTGCAAAGAGGTGACTGCTACCACCTCCCTTTCACAGTGTGGCACTTGCCCAAGGCACCTCAGGTCAGCTCTCCATCCAGTGGGCCACCACCTCAGTCTGCATCAACTTATCAATTACTGCTAACTAAATGTGCAACAGACAGACAAGGGGAGATACTCATCGACATAGAAGGAGAAATGAAGGCTGTTACATAAACAAGATCACAAGAAAGGAAAGTCAAGGGAAAAAAAAAAAAGAGGCTCCAAACATGTAACAGATGGAGAGACAAAAAGTGAGGAGCACTTTATGCAGCAGAGGTAAAGGGAAGGATGAAGAAGATGACGAAGATGGGTAGACTGACAGATGGTGAGACAGGCAATTTATAACCAGTGATATATTACCTTGTCAACATGAATGTAATAGAAATGGTCTTTATGGTAAATAGCCTTAAACATGCGCTGGAGCTGCCGAGAAGCTCTGCCATGAACAACCAAGACAAATGCGATCCTGACTGGGTTGGCTGGCATGTATTCTACGGAGTCCTCATCCCACTGTACATTGTTGTTGGCTTTTCCTGTTCAAAAACAAAACACAGGACATCTCTGAGTGCATGCACAGGGCAGGGGTGCAGAGAGCAGTACACATTCCACCTCGGCTCCTTCTTCAAAGGCACTTTGTGGGGCAGGGTGAGAACTCACAAGGGGTGCCAGCCTGTGTCCCACACAGTTTGTCCCCCTCTTCTCTGTCCCCACACGGGGCCATCACCTCTTGGGCAGCAGCCCAGGCCCACGGGCCTCATCCTGAACAAGTACCCCGATGTTTATGACTTGGATCAAGCTCTACCTGAGTAGAGACATTTGAACCTTCAAAGGAATCACCTCCAAGTCTGTAAGCAGCGCCCAAATATTCGAACGACGACAAGGCCGACATTCCCCAGAAGGAAACCGCCGTTCAGCCAAAGCTGCCCGTTCCCACGATCAGCACAGCTCTGCTGAGAAGCTGGGGGAACTCTGCTGCTGAACAGCTGCTGAGGATTATTGACTGACAGCATTTATTTGTAACAGCAGATGTGCCCTGGAACGTTTCAGTGCAACCTGCACATCTTCACTTCTTCGTGGAGGAGTGGGGCTCTTCCAGTACTATTTAAACTTCCTGTTCATTTTTTATTTTAACAGAGTAATTTCTGGCCTTCCCTTTCTAAAGCAAACACCACAGTGTGAGGTTCAGACAGGCTGCACTGATAAACTGAAGAGCTGGAGGGACATTTCTAATAAGGAAATTAAAGTGCTTTGGTTTTGGTTTGTGTGCCCACTCTGCAATTCAAAAACCTGAACACAATGTAAGAAAACCACCACTTAGCCAAAACCTGACATTCATTCTTCAATGAAACAACACCATTCTTCAGTGCTCTGACCTTGTAAGGACCTTTCTCAACAAAAATTATTTAGAAAGAGCCTGAAATTTTGAATATTAGCAGATAAAGAAGGAAAGTACCTCAAAGCCAAAAAAACTTCCTCCTGCCCAAAGTTTCCTCTGGCATATTTAACTTTTTTTTTCTTTTAATGAAAGGAATAATGTTGTCTTAAAAGTTACTTGGTGTGTGTCCCCCCCCTCCAGAGGTACAATTT
Source organism: Orthonyx spaldingii (assembly GCA_013397795.1). NCBI lineage: Eukaryota > Metazoa > Chordata > Aves > Passeriformes > Orthonychidae > Orthonyx > Orthonyx spaldingii. The sequence continues at coordinate 332,738 of VZTJ01003069.1, forward strand.
TCAAATTCCTAAGATCTCAGCTGTTACCCCGTTTCTGCACTCGATGCTTTTTGTGCTGCCCGTTTCTCCTCTCACCTCCACGTCCCCACCACCTCAAGACCCTCCCTTTTGCAGACAGTGGAGACACTTGCTCCAGGTTGCAGGACAAATTTGAGCCTGTTCCTGGGCTCAGTTATCAGACAGGCTGAGTACAGCTACAAAGCCCACTGCACCTTCCAAAACATCTACAGCTATTAAAAAAACATGCTCATGTCTGTTTGATTTGATATAAGGAGCAGGAAAGAAGACATTTGCCAAGTGTGAAGTGAGAGTAAGAAAAAGACACTTTTCCCCAGGTTTTTGAAGCTGGAAACACGTGTTGATAGAAGTAAACAATATCAAAAGCTTTCTTTTTTTTCCAAATGTATTAATTACAAAACAAAAGCTGGACACAGAAAAAAAGACCTTTGCCTAATCCTTCTTGTGCATCTTCTCCTTATTCCAGGGAGTAGTATAAACTTGGAAAAAACAGACCAACTGAATGTCTACAGAGTGCTGTTGAACTGATCAAACAATTTGATCCCTTTAATGGTACTGAAATGCCCCTGAGTAATTGAAACACTCCTTTTAGACAACCATGAGAGAGGGATCCGGCTGCAATGGGAGCAGCACATCCCAGAAGGGAATGGTTTCAACATCTCCCACAACTCTCCCTTCAAGTTTCCCCTCAGCAGTGCATCCCTAGCACACTTCTTTAAGTCTGAGTGTGTTTTTCCAGTCCTGGAGCCCCAGGAAAGCTGCACTCTGAAAGTGTCAGAGGTGTACCTTGTGCCAAGAATGTGGCCCTTTGCTGGACTCTGTGAAGGGCTGAAAGGCAGCTGTGTCCCTGTCCAGGAACACACACAGATCCACAACACTGCAGGGCCTGTGAAGTCCCAGAAGGTGAGGGGAATTTAAAATAGTCATATAGTGGGTCTTTTATTTTAATCTAACTTGCTTTCAAGACCTACACTATCGTTTATCTAGCAATTACTGAGAACAAAATCCTCTCAAATTTTCACCTGAAATGCCACCTCACTGCATCAGTTTTCTCTAATAAATTCCTGCAGTGACTTGTTTTGCTCTCTGCTGTTTTCTTTCTCTAACCTTTTTTCCCATGTGCGTGTTCCTTCCTTCTCTTTTAGGTTTAGGATTTTATACTTGCATTTACCACCTGCATACCATTATGGCTTTTTTAATATAATCCTACACTTGGCTGCCTGGAGTTTCGCAAAGGAAGAATGTTACACTTTTTCCATCTGTCAGACTATCTGCTACTTTGCTCTCTGCTGTCACTTCCCTGGTTTTAGCTCATGGCTGCTTAGCACCCTCTATTTTGCAGACACTTCACTGATAAAGAACCAGCCTGGTTTGCAAAGAAGATGAAATTGGCAGGAAACGTTCAGCTGAGGATCTGCTTACTGAAAAATGCAGTAGGACTTCAGATCTGTATGAGCAATGTCAAGACCTGAATAGCTGCAGCCACTTCATTTCTCTCACACTTGTGAGACCACAGCCTGGCACCCCATGTCAGTGCCTGCGTATTAACGACCTGCCTCAGGTAGGAGCACATCCTCTTCTGGCTGTTGGGACAGGATACACAGCAAGTGCATCAGATGTTGTCACTTAACATCCTAGCATCCACTAGTGATAAAAATCTAAAAGGGTTTTAAGGAAGCACTTGGATTTGACAGCTGCTGAATTCAGTACATCACGACACTGCATTCCCCCCATGCACTGAAGCTCAGTCCAGGTGTTGATTCCAGTGGCCTCCACCCTGGTGGAGGGAAAACTTGTACCTGTTCTTGAAGATAACAGGAGAATCTCAGCTCTAGTGCAATTTTAACTTATACTTTCTATGCCAAGAGAAATCAATACTCATAATTAAGAGTTTAATCTTCAACTGTTGCAGTATTACTGAATGCCAGAATAATGAAGATGGTGCAATCATTTTCACATTTGTTGTGATGCCACATTATATTCAATCATCCCCCAATACAACTCAGAGCCAACCTGCTCATGTCTTACCTCTACTGTTAATTAATGGGATCAGACTTCTCCAGCAGCACAAAGCAATCCTTCAACCTATTTTGTGAGCTCTCTTATGTTTTGTAAATGAGCCCATCACCTTCTGTTCTCAGTTTGGTATTGTCCTGGCTGTCCAACAGCTTTCCCCTGCACAGAGATACCTGGATGCTGCTGACTTCATCCAAGCACAGCTGCATGTGTACACTGTGCCTTGATCCACGAATCAATGGAGAGAGGGCAGTAGCAGAGTTATTGCTGTGTAGTTCAGCACACTATTTACTGCTATTACATCCATAAATGCAATCAGAAGCCCTGTCATTACAGCAGGAGTATGAGCCATAATCACTCCAAAGAGGCAGAGCTGTGTAGTCCCTACTTAAACTCCCAGGAGCAGCCCCATTCCCTTCAGTGGGACCATTTCTGCAACAGCCAGCTGAGTGGTAGTTGCTGAACTCAGATTTCCACTACAAACTCCTTTTCAATTGCTCACAACTCAACAACACAGCAGGTTGAAAATTTCCAGGTTTGGCTTTTATCTGAAAATGCTTTCCATTTTGATTAGAGCAGAAACAGGTTTGCCTTGTTCAAATGGTGGCAAGACCAAAAATAAATAAATACAACGTTTTCATTTAGGACACAAAAAATTTTGTAATAGAAGTCGTTGGAGTTATATAAAAACAACAAAAAATGTCACTGAGCAATTTCCCAGTGAGGCATCAGGAGCTGATGAGAAGTCTTTGTCTGAGGGTTTGATCAGAGCAACGTTGCCCTGGCCTGAGCCAGAGCTCTCGCTGGAGCTAAGCCCCACTGGTCCATTACAGCAAAGGCATCACTGCCATCAGGTCCAGAGGGGATGCTCTGCAGGGGATGCTGCAGCACCCTCCAGTGAGCACACCTTGCACAGGAGAGGCAACTTCTGAAGCACAGCAGGTGTTAATTGTACTTAGATGAAAAGACAATTTTTCCTATGCCAGAACCTAGAAAACTATCTTTAGCAACATTAATCCCAAGTTTGGGATGCCAATTTTCACCTCCCCTCTAAGAAATGATTCAGTTGTTTCCATGGTGGTCCCTGTGGAGATCTTCAGTGAAAGAAAAGATTTTAGGTGAGCACTGATTACATTTTTTTTTTTTTAGTTATTACAATTATGTATATGTAAAATGCCCACTGGTGACTGGGCTGTTCACTGTGTAGAAGACCCCTCTGGTAAATAAGATATCTACCATGAAGTGGAATCAGCACCTTGTGTGCCCACTGAGCCCAGCACACCCACTGCCCAGGTCAGTGAGGGGCTCTGGCAAAGCAAACCAAGCTCCTGAGGAAGGTAATCACCATGACTGCTCATAGGTGTGGCTTCTCCTACTGGGTTTGAACTGCTTAGCAAAGTAGGAGAGGTGAAACCAGTTGAGATGATCTTCTGCACAACTGTCCCCATGCATGGGGATTTGAGGGGGATGGTTATGATTTACAGAATGAAGTGTTGCTGGTTCTGTTCTGTAGATTTCCTTAAAATTGCTGTTACCTGTAATTTTTATCTCTGAGTTAGCACTGAGCACCTCGGAAAATTTTTCAGAAATCACGCTGCTATTGAGAAGTGGATATTCAATTTTTTTGCAGTACTGTTTTATCTCAACAACCCTGTTCTACTACTTTTCAGTCTCAGACTCTATCAAGAATTACAGGAGCAATTTATGATCCTCTGTAACTTCATATGATCAAGCAACCCGTAAGCAAAAAATCAATGCAAGGTAGCAGGGAAGCAGTGAGACATAATTTAGAGCACTCAGTGGCCACTGCATTTAATGTTAAAGAGACAGATTTCAGTAATGTTCTTTCCATGCTGAGAAGAAGCCCTGGCTTGGAACAAAGGAGCTGCTGATGTTGGCATTTTGAGTCTTCTTTAATCATTTCAGGGGGTGACAGCATAAACTTTGGGCAGTCAGTGGAGAAGAGTCGGTGCCTTATAGATGGAAATTCCCTTCATGAGATCACTTGAAGTTTCTCTACAGTGAGTTTTGTGAGCTGATAAGCAGCTCTGCAGCCTTGCAGAATTTATAGAAAAAGGGAAACTCACTGTAATTACAGATGTAGGTTCAATTCTGCTGTTCATGAACAGAAAGATAAAGGGCATGAAAGAAGAAAGGTAGAAAGGCAGAGGACACAGGTAGAACTGGTTCATATTCACAGCTGGATCATAAGAAGACGATTTTTTTTTCTATTTTATCCCAAGGGAAAAAACCCAAAAGATATTTCTCTTTTTTGGAATTTAAAAGCAAACGTTTCCATCCCAGCTTTGTCATCCTCCCGTTACAGCTATGTAACACTTGTGCTGCATGCCCCGCTTGCAAGGCTCACTCACAAACTCTTTGGGGCAGACATCATCCATTAAACAAATCCAGAAAGACACCCTGCACCAGAAAACTTCGGTGAATATGTCCTTTTTGACATGATTTTCAGAATTCAGTGTAAATGAAGAAATATAAAAACCTTGAGAACAAGAACAGAAAATTTTGTATCACAAAACCTGCAAAAGCAGTTGGGATAACACAGAACTGTCCAAAATCAACCTTCAGGATCTGTGTGCACGTGTGTGTGCAGCAGCAGCACATTCATATGCACTACATTTCTAGCAAAAGCAGGCAGCATTTGGTTTGAAGCAGCCTACCACATTTCAAACAAAAAATTTGTTCTATCTTGCAGTCAGTATCATTACTGAAACCATTTTTATGATTTGTAAATGACCAACTAATTATCAGATTCCACTATACTGCACTTGCAACACACACTAAACTTAATTTACTACAATACTTATCTAGGCAGGCCAATCATCTCTCTAACAAGCTTGTTTTTCTGACTATTCTAATTATGAAAACGGTAGCATTCCTGGGAGACAAATCTCAATTATTTGTAGTTTTGCTGGAGTGTGTTAGTCAAGCATTTTCTCCCTATTCCTACCGACTGCCATGAATAAATAACACTCAAAAGCAACAGTAAATTAATTAATGTTGAATTAGAATGAATCTTGTAATAATGGTATTTATCATATCAATTAACAGCCAATTAGCACATCATGATCAGTGTTATTAGGGTGAATACAAAATGCCTTTTAAATGAGCATCAGGCTGTTTTTACTGTATTCAGTGACATTATTGGACTTCAGAGATGTAACGTAAAGCAGGTCCAAGAACAGACACAAACATTCCTTGCAAAGACCATTCATTCCTCTTGCACCTCACAGCTTCGTTTGACTTCACAGTCCAAAAACCAACCAAACCCTGGGCTGCACCCAAAGCAGCGTGGCCAGCAGGTCGAGGGAGGGGATTCTGCCCCTCTGCTCTGCTCTTGTGAGACCCCACCAGAAGTGCTGCAACCACATCAGAAAAAAAGTTCTGATGCCCCCAAACTCAGAAGGACATGGAGCTGTTGGAGCAAATCCAGAGGAGGCCATGAAGTTGCTAAGAGGACAGGAACACCTTCCCTGTGAGACAGGCTGAGAGAGTTGGGGCTGTTCAGCCTGGAGAAGAGAAGGTTCTGTGGAGACCTCAGAGCAACCTGCCAGTGTCTGATGGGGGCCTACAAGGAGAGGGACCCTTTGTCAGGAACTGTAGTGACAGGACAAGGAGTAATGGGTACAAGCAGAAAGAAGGGAAATTTGGGTTAGATATTAGGAAGAAATTCTTTATTGTGAGGGTGGTGAGATACTGAAACAAGTTTGCCCAGGGAGGTTGTGGATGCCCCAACCCTGGAAGTGTTCAAGGTCAGGTTGGATAAGGCCTTGAGCAACCTGGTCTAGTGGAAGGTGCCCTGCCTGTGCCAGGGGGGTTGGGACTGGATGATCTTTAACGTCCCTTCCAACCCAAACCATTCTTTGATTCCATGACTTAAAATCTGAGAGGTAACACCTTGGAAACCACAAAAAAAGAGGAAGACCACTGTTTACAGATGCCTCATACAGCCCTAAGAAGACACTCAAAGGAGATTTTCCAGCTTGGCTCTCGGGACAAACCCGCAGCCCATTCCCAGCTGAGAGTTAAAACTTGTGGAGCCCAACCAGGTAATCACTGCAAGCAGGAGCAGCTCCTGAGCGCACCAGTTCCGTGTCAATACACCCAATATGAAAGGGAAAACAGCAGCCCTGTCTTTTATGGCTAACACACAAGGTGTGAGAGTTTTCTTACTGTGTGGGGCCACCCTCCTCTCACAGCGAGCTCCCTGCAGGAGGAGACAGACACTTCGTTCAGCTCTGTGCTCCAAGAGCTGGCTTGTGCTCGTTAGGAGGGGAGAGGTCACAGAAGGCAAGAAGTGAAAGGACTGAAATGAAGCCTGTGTTGTCTTACCCACCACTGGTTGTTGCTAAGGATGCTCCTATCAACAGCCCCAAACTGATGAGACCAGGCATTTGTCATACAAGATAAGTCATCCCACCACTCCCAAGAAAACTGATGACACAAACCCAGACTGAAGCATTTATAAAACCTCGTTCACAATTTGCATTTTCTGGACAATCAACTACTGATTTAGGTGGCCTGAATTACACTCCAGAGGCTGCCAGCCCTCTCGCTGCAGATGGATCATGTCCCAACTGGGACCAGCGACAGACTCACCACCATGCACGCCAAAACCAACAACGGGCTTTGGAGTCAGCTCTCCTCTGAAGAACCTCATTCCCTTCCCTCCCTCATGAAAAGCCTTTAGATTTCTTATGCAGGACAAAAAGAAAATGTAGAAAATGTCCTTATTTCAGTTCAGGCTTTCTCTTCTGCCTCAAATCATCAGGAAGATTAAGCCTTGAAGGAACAGAAACTTGAAAGCCAATCAGTTACTACGGAGCAACCAAGGCAGGCATCAAACAAGAAAGTAACAATATCAACATATCAAATCCTAAGCAAAATAGCAACAGAAGTGTATCAAGGCTTATACCTCAAATTAGCATTTGAAACAGCCTTTGCTGATTGGAGTGTCTGTTTCAGTGTGTTTGGAGACTGGCACACCGTAACCTTTACACCATCTCTTCCTCTCATGCTCACAGCAAGAATAATCAATAAGGAGTGAAAACACAAGCAATTACATACATCTCTACTTCACATAAGCTCCCAGGAGATATTATGTACTGCTGAGACTACCAAGAAATGAATAGGTAGATAAAAGCATGTTTGTTACCTGTCTGATCAATGTCCTCCCTTTCTGTTTTACTCTGCTGTCATCTTTCAAGTTCTACGTAAAGTATCTCTTCCCCCAAATAATCTTAAGAAATTAACAGTTAATCATTATAATCAGCTGGTGTAAGGGCAAGACCAAGTTAATTTATACCATATGAGTATCTGGTCTGTTAACTCGAAGTTAGTCCTCCCTTTGAGATTCCATTACATCTGGCTCCTATTTTTTGAATGTAGAATTGGAAGGACAGAGTCTGCTTTTCTTCTCTGCTCAAGATAATTATGAACATAATGTTGGAAACAGACAACAAAAGCGAAGACTTTCACGTGTACATTACATAGCTGGTTTGAAAAGGTCAAGTTAGGTACTGAGAATAAAGGCTGCACTAGCAAAAGCAAAAATCAACACTCATACCTGTTCCCTGTGTCAACGTGTTGCAAAATGGGAAAGTTTAGCTTCATGTTTCAGCTGGCACTTGCAGTGCAAGTGAAATTAGTAGGAATTTCACAATACAGTCAAAAAAGAGAGAAAAAATAAATAGCACAGGTCTGTGCAGATTCACTCCTGCCAGGATCTGTTTCCTCTGCATCCCTTTGAGTTAAACTTTACGGATTTCAAAGGCTGCAGGGCTGGGACCAAGCGCTGTTAAGAATCTCACACTGTGGCAATAAAAGATGTGTGAAACATCAGATTCACATATGTGTAGGCACCAGAAACACATACATGCCTCGAGTTTGCATACACTGGTAGATTAGCTGGGAAACAGTGGGAATTGAAACATTTAAAGTAAGACAGCACATCTAAAACCCAAGCTTCCCCCAGAAACAAATGCAGTTTCTGCACTCAGAGCACACATTTTTCAGCATAACTAATTTTTTGACACATAACTCTTGTCAAATATCCTTTATGTCAAAGGACACTGGTAAGCAATGGTTTTGTCAAATGACCCAAAGTACTTCTCATTTGCCCATGTGAATAGTGAGTTATTCATACACACGAATTATTTTATCATTGATCAGCTTACGTGCTTCCAGAAAGCTTGCTACCATGTGTGCTACTTACAGGATGAATGCGGAATGTAAATAATTTTACTCAACAAAGCAGAAAAAAAGGACCAATCTTCTCTGAGTATATTGCTTGTCACACAGAAAAACGCAACATAATTATATTGTGACATTTCCACCAGCAAATAGATTCTGCTGTAAGCAATTAACACTGGTTCCTTCAGCAGACTTCAAAAATGTAATTGTATGGTATGCTCAGTACAATAACATCTGAATAATAAATGACACTGCACTACTTCAGCTAGATCTTAGCATATATAGACAGGTTAAAACACAGGAGAAATGGATGTTAGTTCTTGCACAGGCCACCCTTACACCCTAAAATTGTTCATTAACATTAAGGGCATAAATATTCACATTTTTAGAAAGAACAAGCACCAGTGACAATGAGTACTCTGGATCTAACTAAAATGGAGAATTTTGGTCTGTGCAGAGCCTATAACAACCTATGTCTCTCCTCCTGCAGATGGGAAAGGTAGGCCTGGGCTCCCCTTCCCTGCTAGAACGCTTTCCAGAAGCTGCTTCTGATCAAGAGGGATTAGTAAAGATGGTTTAAGAAGGGAAAAAAAAAAATCATCGGGCATTAATCCTCTAAACATTTCATAGCCAACATATCTTTAATACAATCCCTCTAATCCAATTAGGGTGCCTTGAAACTCATATCTTGAATTCCATGCTTCGTTGTGATGGGTTCTGTGTGAGTGAAACATCCACTCAGCAAAGAGCTGCTGAGCCCCTGCTCTGCCCCACAGCCCCCTGCACCCCCCGAACCAAAGCCCAGCCCTGCCTGCAGCAGCCCAGCTCCCAGCCTGTGCCCCGACACCTCTGCCAGGGGCAGCACTTTCAGCATTCATCCCTTTGAAACAACAGTGAAAACAACTCCTAATACAAAGTTGTTGCCAGCAAGGAACATGTTACTACGAATTAACTGAGCTTGATTTTTTAAAATGTTCTCATGGACATTATTTGGACTGGTATTCACAAGGATGTATATTCACACTTAAAGTGATGGGCAAAGAATAGAACAAAGCAGCATAGTCTTGTTGCTAAAATAAAGGACTTGCACTCCATTACTCCATCACAGAGTGAAAGGATCCCATTAACATACCACTGGAGGAAAACAAAGGAAAAATCAAATTGCTGGCATCAGAAAATGTTCAACAAAACAACATAAAGTGATTCTTTTGTATTTCAATAGACATTACAGTTTTGTTAAAAAAATCCAATGTGCAGAAAACATCACTTTATTGACTAAAGTTACTGGCTGCTGGTAAAAGCATCTGGGGAGAATTTGTATGTGAAATACATTTCTGCAATAATACTATAATTTATAAATGACTTATAAATTTCTTTTCTATTTTAACAAGTCTACAACGCCCTTGGATGTCACGGAGCTGCTTAAACAGTAACTTGTAGAAGGGTCTGCTCTGTGCTGCACAAGAGGAGTATCTGTGCAGTGTCTGAAACAAAAAAAATTAATGCTGACTTTTTACAGACAAAAATAATAATGGAGATTATTTCTAAAATTATCTCTGCTCCAGAGTCTCTCTTCCCATTCTGCAGCTCTCCATTTCACGTCAGCAGTCAGAGGCACTAAACTTGGCCCAGGCACTTCCCATTTCCTGCAGCTGGGACTGATCCTGCCTTCCAGGGCTGCCGCCTGTGTGCTGGCAAGGTGCGAGCAGGACCTTGGCACAGGGAGGCTCTGCCTGTGCACAGCTCATCCCTCCCCACTGAACGTGGGGCTTTGGCACAAGTGAGCTGTGCATTAGTGTGGATCTCCAGGAATAACTAATGGTGCAGCACACTGTGAGGCAGGGCACACATCCAAGTCGTTATGCATTTTAATTAGGTAAAGCGAGTGCTAAAATCTGCTTTGAAGGTCTAGATGTAATCCAGTAGCATCGGTTTCCAGTATTTGGGTTTTCCTCCTGCCATCTCTCATTCATACACAAGCTATTTGATCATCCCTATCACAAGGAGAGGCTTAAAAGAGAAAAATAAAAAAACCCAAACCCAAACAACTTGTGTTGAGATCTAATTCAGTTCCTCCTCCTCTCAAAAGACAGAGCCCCAAACAAATTCATTCACAACTTGGATTTTATGGTACAGTAGGGCATGAAAATCATCAACTGGCTGCAAAACTGCTAAGTAAACCTAATTTAGGAGATGAAAATGTGTGAAACACAAGAAACATCTCACAGATTGTAAAATGACATGTTTATTTTAAAAAAGAGACCAGGAAAACCAAGAAACATTGGCAGATGACTGCAGTAACAACCCAAAGGCTCCCTGGCTGTCAGGTGGTCAGAGCTGCCCATGACCTGCACACTCCCAGGCCAGGGGCAGGGGCTCCACAGCCCTCAGGCACGGAGCGCCTCAGACAAGGAGACAGGAGAAGAGCCCCAGCAGCTTCGTGGCAGAAACAGTTCTGCACTTCACCATGTGGAGGGGAAGGGCCAGCAAGGACCCCAATGGCAGCACCCAGCACAGAGGAACAGACCCACAGCTCCCAGAACCAGGAACCACGGAGGTCTCCAGCAAGGTCTCCTCTCACTGCAGCAGCTGCTGCTGCAAACACTCCTGTGAGGCTCTGCCTGTCAGGAACTCAACCTCCTCACAGCTTAAAAGCTAAACCCCCCAAAGGTTATTCATAATCTAGCCAAGAAGAAATATTACTTGTTAAGGCAAGGAGTTAGTTAATGAGTAGTAGCCACGTAACTATTCAGTTCACCTGCTGAATTCATTTCAGTCCATCTCCTACTCTGCAGCCCCTCTGAAATCAATGGAGAATGGACAGTGTAAAATCAGTATCAAAAGAGAATTAGCATGTCTGAACCAAATTCTGCTCATGTTCCAGTCCTGAACAACTCCTGATCTATAGAAATGCAGATTAACTTTGAGCCTCCTTAACAATCCCCCATTCTCGCTAAAAGAATCAAAACCACCTGAGCTGCAATGTCTTTCAAATATAATTTCATTTCCCCTATCTTTATTTTGACATTAAAAGAATGATGAAAAATCTCTTCATATTATTCCTCAAGACACTGTTGCTAGAAGATGAACTGTTTACCCACACACACCCCGTTCATTCTCACCCTTTCTTTTGTGAGACTGGACCACCCTGACCTTACTGTCTCAGTAAGAACCATCTTGTCCCTAATGAAAGAACACGTAATTTCTGGAATGACTTTTTCTGTAAACTAATCCAATGTCTCCTGACATCAAATGCTTCCTGTTCAGCAGGACAACTTCCTTAGAGTTGAAGACGACGTCTGAAACAGAATGCCTGTGCTGGCAACCTTTTTATTAGAACAAAATCATTTTATAAATCCAAAAGTGAACTAGTATGGAAAAGTTTAATATTGTTGTAAATGAAGAAGTATTTAAAAGCAAAAATTACACTTGACACTGTAATTACATTGCCCTAGAGTATAATCCCAAAAGAACACAGAGACCTTTTGCCAAAGGTGATTTGAGTGTTAATATGAAACTCAACGTGGGCTCGTTTTAATTACATATGTGCCTGCTGAGAACATATGATAGAGTCCAAAAAGCTAATTCATTGTCAGCATGGCAGCAGGACCTAATATTGAATCTTGCACACCAAGTAAATTTTCCAGATTACCAATTACCATGCAAAAACAGGACACGTTGCAATGTGGTAATCAGCATGAAAGCAAAAATACCAGAACATATTGCAAACAGAGCTCAGCTCTGGGCCAGCAGTGGGTATAGGATACCTCCAACAGTTTATCCTTCCTTCTTCAAAAGCAGCAACATTCTGTTGGTCCATCTCTAACCCCAGTGACACCAGGTTTGCGTTGCATTTTCACAGCACTGATCCTCACTGGCACCATGATAAAGAGGCACTGTTGTCTATAAAACTCTTTAGCAATATACAACAGCAGTTCAAAGTAGATTTTAGTGTGCTTTTTTTTTTTTCCTTTTATACTTAGCCTTAAATATTCTTCATTTAAAAGAAATTACTGAGTGGTTTTGTGTTCTCTTCTCAAGAGTCCCTGACAGGTTTCTGGCACTGAAAAAAATGTTAAGAGTCAGTTTATGCCTCTTAATGCTAACAGGCATTTTGGTTTACTCTTAATTGTGGATAAATTCATGCATCAGTCAGTGTTTTCTAAAGAAACTGCCTGGAGTATGAAGAGGAGAACCCAGAGTCCCGAGGACGAGCTAACCCTGGGGAAACAAGACATAACCACAATTCTGAAGGCAGCAGAGGCCCAGCCAATACTTCCAACTGCATCTTTACCTGCCTTTTTGTTGCTTTACTGATGCATTATTAATTAATAACTACTGAGCGTTCCCAACAGAGCATTTTAAATAACAGCTGAATTTCTTTATGGATGATTATGAATCATAAAAGTCTGTCTGCACGTTCAAAGCAATCAACAAGCCCAGGTAGGGAGCCTGAACTGCTACAAAAACTGCCCTTTGAAGCTCGAGGTTCTAGGGATGCTGAATGTCTCCTGTGTAGTATTACACAACTTCCAGTCTAGCTTAATCCAATTAATCTGAAGAAATGTAGGATTTCCTCCGTTTTGCCTCAGCATAGGCAAATGCTGTTCAAAAGGGAGATGATGGCATTTTAGAAAAGCTGCAGGGTTGGTTTGGTTCACTGCTTTAGCCAAATGAAGCTACACCAATTTAGGCCAGCTAACAATTAGAGTTTTCAATTCTCAACTCAGATAATGAAAAGAAAATTGTCAAATCACAACTATTACTACTCAAGATTTAGGCAAATGATGAAAAATATTTCAGCAGCTCTGAAATGTATTATTCAGGGATGATGCAAGGTTTTCACATTCTACTTGAATTCTGGACAAACTTACAAAGTACTGAAGGTGTATTTAGGGCACCTCTGTGCTATTGCAGCTGGATAATTTTAGGTGTAGTTGAAATAAATTTGTAATGCTTCAAGATGAAAACTCATTTGGAGATTCTATTTATCCATAGGATAATTTTTTCTATCTCCACCTCAAAAAATCAAAAGCCTCCTACTATCTGAATACAATTCCAGCATTAGTTTTCAATAATATTGCTGCCTTTAAGGCAGAAAGGAACTCACATTTCTAGTCACTCTTCACTAGATTTAGTTACTATCTGAATAAGGATTTAATTTTTTTTTTGCCTATAGACTATGCTTAGTATTTCTTTCTGGTGTTTAAATTGGTACCTACACAGCAAGAAGGCAGCTTCAGCTGTGCTTGCTGATCCTTTCATCTGCCTTCTAGACAAATAATCCAGGCCCTTGCCATGTAACACTTGATGGATGGGAGAGAAAACAAGTTACCTACACCATGTTCCGAACAGCGAAATACAAAATTATGAATGTGCACTTAGCCAAAGTCCAGACCAAAGAGCACAAGCCCGAGCCGTGCAGGGCAGAGCGTGTGCGCCCAGGCTGCCAGCACAGGGCACACAGCAGGGCTGTGGCCACGGCCACTGCCCGGGGCCAGTCCCACCCAGCAGCTCCCAGGGACAAACCCCGGTGCCACCCTGTGCCTTCGTTCCCAGCTCTTCCAAGGCCACGAGCTCCTGTCCTGTGACCCGCCCTGGCCCTGGCGCACCCTGAGCACAGAGCAGGGGTGCCGGGGAAGCCGTGGCCCATCTCTCCTCTCTGCCTGCAGGAATGAGCCACCTGCAGACTCCTGCCAGGCCTTGCTGTGCCCTCTGAGCTCAACTCACACTGTTCTGCTCGGTCCTGGAGAGAATTTTTACTCATCTTTCAAAGCAGCCTGAATTTGCTCTCAATTCCCCACACAAACTGCTACTATGCTTTTTCTTTCTGATATTTCTTTCTGTCTTCCAATCTTAATTCTTCCGGTTCATGGCTCAGTCCTTCTACAGGGATTCATAGAAAATAGAAAGAATAACACCTCTCTTACTTTCAGATATTAGGATGGATCATTATTCCTCCTGATGTGTTAGAAGATATTTATCAGTTTGAGTTATGCGGCCTTTCTGACTGTGAAGACTTAAACATCGATTTAATGCCAACTTAAAGACTCCTAAAAGAGTAGGAGATTGCATTAGATAAATAATTTAACAATAAAAGGTATATCAAGGCAGACATTATTGCAACCTTCCACCAATCAATCACCATTTTCCATGTTTATCCAATTTTCATCTCAAGGCTCTGTATATCAAGCTGCCCAGACATACACTACACAGCTGAAATAACTTCATCATTGAATAAAATTGCGCAGCCATTAAAATTCTCTAATATCAAGATAGCTGACATTATGTTAAATATTGGCTTCAGTTCCACAGGGTAATAAATTTTGACCTAAATCCAATCTTTCATGGATAGCTGATTCATAATGAAAAATTACTGGTTTGTCACTTTACCTTGGGAAATTTATTGTGGAAACTAATATAGCACCAGGCAGGCTTTGAAATATATGATATATAAAACCACAGTTCCCTTCCTGAGCACCCTGAAACAAAGGGAACAGATTTTGTCTGGTACAAAAGTATCAGACATACTAATAGCTACAAGAAAAGGAGAGAAAAGAGAGAAATTTTCTTCCTTAAAGATACTTTCGTTCAGCAAACTCCCTTAGGGGATTCAGCGAAAAAAATTGTTATTTTTTAATGAAATTATTTCCAAGTCTCTTGATAAACAGGATTTGAAATCCACATAAATACCAAACTAACAGTAATATCAGCACCACCATTTTCCCTTTGCATATATCTGCAGTGGAGTTCAATACCTGCTCTGTACATGACATGAGCTGTCTGAGGTGTCCCAACGAGCCTGTGACACATCAAAGAATGAAACCCAAGTTTCCCCAGTACTAGTCTAGGACTAAATTTCTATGTAGGGCCTCTGGTTGGCCCATGATGTGGTGCAATGGAGCATATTCTTGCTGTCCCTCCTTAGCTCAGAGCTCTTCAATAACTTCTAGAGCAATCACATTGCATCTTTCCTTTTTCTTCTTCTCTAAGGGATCCTTCTGCTCGGATGGATTCCCGTAGAACTCTCTGAGCCATTTCATGTTTGCACTGGGGCCCCCTAACGTCACTGATTTATTTCCTAAAATGTTGCAGGCTGCAGCAATATAAAGCAAACATCATGAAAACACAAATGTTTGCATGTTTGGCAAATTATGTCTACAAATGGCCAGAAATCATTGAGAGAAATGAAAATGAGTGAACTTGTGTGTTAACTGCAGCCTTTTCAATTGTAAATGATGGAGCTGAACCTAGTAAGATTTCTCATTAAGATTTCCTTTTTGATGACCAGGTTAAGAATGCCAGAGATGTCCAAAGCTTCCTTGCAGTATTCCTTATCAGCCTGTCAGAAGTGATTTTCTCATTTGTTTTTCAGGGTAGAACATTTTCAGAATCAGAACTGCCATAAAACTGTTTGTATTCCCAAATTCTGGATGAATGGGCTTTGCTTTGAACTATAAACTTCCATAGCCTGGTAAGACAAGAATCCCTACCTCTTTACCTTTGCTTGCTCCTATAAGAACAAAATTGTCTTGTTTATTTCTCAGTGAACTTAAAATTTTAGTGATAGAAGTGCATAGAGACATTTTATGGTTCACTGGTAAAGGTTATCGAAGGAATTTACTGAAGTAAGCCATCACTTAAGAGAGGTCAGCAAAGCTACTTTATTACATCAGTCAAACCTCTGATGCAAACCCACTGTGCTTTTAACACTTCACAGGAAGTTTGGGTTTGTGATCACCTCCTGGCAGAAAATGATGGATTTGTTTACAAAACCACATCAGCTCCGTGTAGCCTTCCTCTGCTCTGGCTTAGCAAACCCAGTGTGTGTTATATACAAGTCTTTTCCACAATTTCCCCTGGTAGCTCTACTCACCATTAATCTCTACCACACCTCTCCTTAGCCAAGGTGGCCAAATGAGCCAGGCTGGGCTCTCCAGTCCAGCTTTCCCTTCTGTAAGGGGTATATTCCTCACATGCTTTTGAATAAATGACCAAAGAAAGTGACTCTCTCAGACAGACAGAATTACTTGGGGATAGATCCTCAAACCTGCTCAGAGTTACAGTGAAATTCTTCCAGAGCACCTACACCTCAGTCCCATCCAAAAGAGAAAGTACGAATGGGTAAAACATATATTGCAGTAAATTCCTCTTTTGAACTTCCCTTTTCTCTCCACTATCCAGTAAATTGCCCAGAATGAATCACAGCCCACAAATAGATGCAGAACATGAAAATGGTTCTGTTTAGTCATACTACTGTTGAGCTCCACACTGTTATGCAGCACAGTAACACATCACACACGCAGAGCTCTGTCTCAAAGTGGCAGGGCTTGCAATGCTCCACTGCACAGCAATACCCACTGGCTGGCTGGCAGCCTTCATCTGCAACTAAAACCACAGGTGAGTAAGCAGCCAGACTGCTTAAGCTGCTGTTTACAGCCAGTCACCAACAAAGGTGCATTCTCACCAGCAAAGTGTCTCTCTTACAACTTTTAATGAGTTACAGAAATTAACCAAGACTTCAACAAAACACTTCCATTAGTACGGGCAAGGCAGTCTCCACAAAAGAGACACAATCACCTTGCAACAACGAGAAGGATACGAGCCATTATAGTCCAGTTACACCGAGGGCTGCCCTGAACTTCAGCTGAGTAGTGAGATTTGTAGAAAAAGATCCTTCGGACTGACAGCTCTTTTTTGTGGTGCTCTCTGACAGGACCTACAAGAGTTGCAGACTGTTGGGGGAGGTTTAGGTTGGATATTAGGAAAAGGTTCTTCACCCAGCGGGTGGTTGGGCACTGGAAGAGGCTCCCCAGGGAGGTGGTCAGGGCTCCAAGGCTGGCAGAGTTCAGGGAGTGTTTGGACAATGCTCTCAGGCACAGGGTGGGATTCTTGGGGTTGGATTCAATGATCCTTGGGGGTCCCTTCGAACACAGGCTGTTCTATGAACGTGCCTGAAGGACAGCTGGTCGTTAAAGTAAGCAAACATAAGACAGAGGAATTGGAAAAAATGAGCTCTGTAAATGAACTTCTTGTGATCCACACAAAGATGAGATATAGGTACTGCATCATAAAGAGTTTGTGTTCCAAATCACAAAGCTTGCCCCCGAACCATCAGCACGACGGAGGCCAGGAGGGGGATCTACAAGGATCTTCATTTGCCATGGTAGTAGGGAACAGTGTAAAGCAAGGAGAGTGGTGTCTAAATACAAGCTTTTGATTCACAGGGTTTTGGCATAACCCAAAGGCAGTATCCAAACTGCTGTTAATAAAAATGTGTGAAGTTGATGTTATCACTGGATTTCATTGCCTGTGGAGAACAACACAGTCCCACTACACCACAGATAGTGTGCATCTGCTGCTGATCAACAGGAGACTGCAGCCCATGTCTGAACCAGGCCTTTATAAGCTTAATGAGGAGCTTAACATGTACCCCTAGTGACAATCTAAATGTACCCATTCTCCTTAGTCTGGACAAAGGACACCATTAGGAAGTAGAAGGGTCTTTCTTCAAAGTCTTCAGCACCCAGAAAAGTTGTAGCAGCCCAGGAGAAGGTGGTGTGGAAGTGGAATGCAGGCACTGGAATACAGTCAATTCTCTCCTGACAGCACTGTCTGCAGAAGACCTGGTTTCATCATGAGAAGAGCAATATTGAGAAATTCTGTTTTAAAAGACAACAAGCAATTCAGTCCTGCAGAACAAATCCTACATATTTCACAATTTGAAAGCACAAACAATTGCTATTCAACTTGTTTTCGAGAAACCACAGAGTTTGAGTTATTAGAGAATAATCTTCCTGCAGTGCAATTTTGCTTTTTGGCTTAAATCTTCCACCATTTTTACAGTAACATCCATGGATGAAGACAGGTGGGTGAGCACTGAACACAAGAGATGGTAGAGATCATTCAGCTGCACCAAGCCCTAGGAGCAAGGACTGAAAAATTCTTTGGCCTCCCTGGGGGCTGGTGAGAAAACTAAAGAGCAGAAATGATGGACTTTTGCCATGGGCCTTTCAGTAGAGCCAGGACTTTAAACCAATATCTTATTTTATAGCAAAACTGTAAAATGCTTCAGAGTTGACTGTGCATTCAGCTGAGCCTGTTGGTGACAGCAGCAGGGACTGGGAGATGGGAGTGCTCTGTTCCTCCTTACAAAGGTGCCAATCAGGAGTAACTTATTTGACACAACTGAATGATAAATCAGTGACATACCGTGGCTGGTAGTGTGAGCAGCGAATCAGGGCTATTCACTTCTAACATGCTCTCAAACTATCAAAGACAAGCATTTACTTGGAAGGCTAAATATACAATGAGCAATTTCAAAATCTTTTTCAAGGTTGCTCAGCTACAGATTCTTGTCATTCAGTTTTTCTATAGAAGTCATGATTACCCACGGAGAAAAAAGATGGATGTTTTAAAACTACCTTCTGCATAAGAAATATTTGCAACAGAAACAAGTAAATTATGGTATGGAATCTCAAAATGGCAATAATGTCCTGTAAGATTGGCTTCATGCCTAGATTGCTGGCATTTTAATTCAGACTTAGATCTCTTAAACAACTCTTCCTCATTTCCAGGGGAAGACATTACAAACCAGTGATCTCATAAAGCTCAGTGACTCCCAAAATACATCAAAGAAATGTACCCCTTCAAAAACCTTCCTGAAACAGGGTACATTCCCTTTAATTATGTTTTTAATACTGTAACAAACTCTGTATCTATTTAAGATATTGTTTCAAGAAGCCACAAAAGAGGAAAATTATTCACCTCAGCTCGGAAGGAATTAAACGTCAATACTTCC